>LR751014.1:0-227387 GCA_902729485.2 Mus minutoides | reverse complement strand
TATTTCTCCAGCTTACCCCTGGCCACACCACTAAAGGATGTGACCATCCCTTCCCCACCAACCACAACTACCTGCAGCCTGAGCCTCACAAAACTCCTCCCCACTCTATGACAGAAACGCCTGGTCCCAGCCTTGGGAGGGTAAGCACCAATGCTGTGTGCTTAGGGGATGTGGCACCCATGCAGAAATGCTGCCCGTCTAGAAGACAGTGTTTCCCAGAATTCCTCCCCTCCTCCACTCTCACATTCTTTCCGCCCCTCTTCCGTGATGTTCACTGAGTCTTTCTAGGAGTACATGAAACATTAACCTGTTCCCGAAAGTAAAAAGCAGATGAATCCGGAACGTGTTCGGTCCTCCGTATTCCTCTTCTCCAGCATCCTTTCTGGTCAGCCAACATGCTGCTTCTCCTCCTCCCCCCACCCCCCCTCCCTGTAAACAGAAACATTAAATTTTGTTTGTGTATAAACCAGGTCACAGTGTGGTATATCTTCTCCAGCGGGAGGGTGTTTTCTCTTGTTGGCTAGTATCTTGCCTTAGTCAGAGGGTTTGCACACTCCTTCACAGAACAGCACAGGAGCCATCCTGTGCTCCGTTCAGAGTTTATTCAGGCTCCTTTGACTGTTTCTACAAATTTTCAGTAACGATGAATAAACTCTTGTTGTATTCACAGAGCTCGTGTCTCTAGCTGTATCTGTAGCAGAAGATGACCTAGTCGGCCATCATTGGGAAGAGAGTCCCCTTGGTCTAGCAAACTTTATATGCCCCAGTACAGGGGAACGCCAGGGCCAAGAAGTGGGAGTGGGTGGGTAGGGGAGCAGGGTGGAGGGAGGGTATACAGGACTTTTGAGATAGCATTTGAAATGTAAACGAAGTAAATACCTAATAAAAAATTGGAAAAAAAAAACCCCAACTCTTGTCTGTATTTCAAATTGTTGAAGGGATATTATGGGGATAAATTTCCAGGAGCAGGATTTCTAGGGTTGAGAGGGAATCCCATTCAATTTGTTAACTATTCTGTGGGGTAGCAGTATTTTGTGCCCCAATGATAATGTATGAAAGCCTGGCTTCCCAATACCCTTTGCTCAGGAGTGCAGAGTACTATTTTATGATTTTAGTCACTGTGCATTATTAGTAGTATTAATGAAGTGAATATCTTTTCATATAAGTAAGTTGCCTGTTTTTATTTTATTGTCCATTGATCGATAGTATTTTTCTTTGTCCCCTCAACTTTTAAAGTTTTTTTTTTCTTTATATATTTGAGATAGTAGCCCTTTATCTGTGATACATCAATATTATGTATATTGAAAATATTTCCTTCTGGCTCACATTTTGTGATCTGACTTTGCCTATGTCCCTTTGAGTCTTCAGTTAAAAGCATTTATTTCAGTTGTCATTGTTTTCTTAAGGTGCCTCTGGATTTGGCTTTAGTCATAGTTAAAAAAGCATCTCTTAGCCAGGCGTGGTGGCGCACGCCTTTAATCCCAGCACTTGAGAGGCAGAGGCAGGTGGATTTCTGAGTTCTGAGGCCAGCCTGGTCTACAAAGTGAGCTCCGGGACAGCCAGAGCTATACAGAGAAACCCTGTCTCGAAAAACAAAACAAAACAAAACAAAACAAAACAAAACAAAACAAGCATCTCTTAGTCTATACCACAGATGAACATATTCTTTTGCCCTATACTTTTATAGTTATATTTTTAAAACTCAGACCTTGGCTTGCTGGGATATTTACTTTTCTATATGATATGAAGAATTGATAAAAATTCCCAAATAAATAATTTATTGACATAATTTATATAAAATTTATTATTGTGCCAGTTATTTGAATGATGTGTAGGATTCTATATCTACATAAGTGGTGGTGTTTTCATATATACAGATACATGCTTCAAATATACATGTATGTTTTAATATGGCCCACACATACACACACACACATACACACACACACACATACACACACACACACATAAATATATAAATATATACATATATACATATATATGTATATATATGTTTCAGATATATGCACACACAATTAAGTAAATATTGTTTTAGGATTTAAGGTGAAGCCACCACCTAAAGCTTTCTATATTTGGCGTTTTGTAATTCTGGCATTTTGTATTGTATTTGTGTTTGTGTTGTAGTCCTGGCATTTGTGTCCTACATGATAATGACGGCAGTAGCTGTCAGTCATTTCAGGTACCACTTCAGAGAGGACAGAAATGCTGGCTCCTGAACTCAGTCATTAGAAGTTGTTGTCAGGGGTCAGGGGTGGAGCCTCATTTTACATCAGTTTTAAAGGTAACACAGCATAGATAGAGCAGAGTCACTGAATTCTTTCTTAAGATGGTATCAGAGAAAAGAGGCGGGCCCATTGGAGGCAAATATCCAGGCGGCATGTGTGAGAGTCATGGTTAAATTATCTGCATGATGGCACACACAGCACCGGAGGGCGACTCACAGAGCTAGGGCTCTTCCTAGCGCCGCCGTGGCTGCTGGAGATAAACTCACATTCGCAGCTTCATAGCTGCAATTTCAATTTCATTTGCTTACAGTATTGAGCTCTGTGGTTTTTTTTCAGTCCTTTCATTTTACACATTGCTTTGAGCTCGGAGGGACTTCTCTTTGTGACAAAACCCCCTTAGTGTACAGTGACAGGTGGCTTCTCTGATTCTGTGAGATTAGAAGTTAGATCCAAGGACTGCACTTGCCAGAGTTTAGTGTTACACGTTTTATGACACTGCTCCATACAATCCTGATATGTTCTTTCAGAACCAGCGATATAAATGGTTGTGCAGGGAAACCACAATCAATTTAACACTCTACTAGATTCGGTTGGACCTTTCACTGTGTGGTAGAAGGCAGAAACTCTTCCTTTCCTTTTCTTACCGAATCTACTCAGAAAAATCAGGGTCTGTCATGATTCTGGTGTCTGTTATATTTGCTCCCTACAAATAAAATTCCAGGCTCTGGAATATACATGTGCATATTTTACTGTGTGATAGTAAAAAAACGCAGAAAGCAGGGACCACATGGTCAGTGTGTTCTTAATGCTTTGCAGGTTTAAACCATCACCCTGGCATTAAGCACAGGGATTCTTCTGTTCGCTGTCCGAGAGTACACGGCAGCAATGCAACAGTTAAACTTAGCTTTTTGGCAAAGACTTGAATATCTACCCTCTGGCTTCCTCTAGTTCGCATCTGTATTTCAGAACGCAAAATTAACACGGATTTAATTTTGGTGAAATCTGCCTACTAAATGATGCTTGCAAATAGCACATTACCCATTAGCATTTGGGATTTTGATTAAACCATTTTGCAAGTAATTTCGCATTAGTGGCTGTTAAAGAGTATAGCTTGAAAGGAGGAAAAAATACGTTTTGGCATTTAGCACTGTGAGATTCTCTGCATTTTATCAGCATCTATGCAAATTTTAATGCGGCCTTTTAATGTACAGCTGAACACTTCTGACCCCAACACTAACAGTCTGCTGTATAAAATAATCTACACTCCTTCATTGCTAAACCGACGAATAGCGGCAATGGCTTCCTTTGCACTTTTAGCATTGTCTTCTTGGCTTATTAGCCCTAATGGGATGTATCCGCTCCATTTTTGTCTTGATTTCTTCTGTTTCATTGCGCCCTCCGCCCAGAGCTTCTGGGGTACACCGTCTGCAGGTGTCTTTGTCTCCTCACATGTTGGTTTCTACCCACTGCTTGCTGTCTTTGGAAATGCCTCCATCTCATATGTCAACAATCTCTGGTTATCTCAAAAGGTGCCTCGAATTATCCTGACTGAACCTTCAGCTTCTGGTGAAGACAGCAGCTTGGTGCTTCGGGATCCATGACTCGAACTCAGAAGCCGGAGCCAGCGCCGGTGTCCTCCGTGCTTCATAGGTCGTTTGAATCTTTTCTTGTCTTTCCCCGCCCTTCTGCTTTCCTAGGAAAATGGCTGAATATCGTTGCCATCTCTGTGTTTCCGTTGATGGAATCAACTAAAGTTGCTACCATAGGCATAGTTAAATAGGTTGTACTGAAGTTGTTTTCAATAGTGTGGGGAAAAAAGAAAGGTATTTAGGTTTAGGTTGTCTTCTATTTACAAATACTAACTGACACGAGTTTAAAATTGTAAAACTTAGAATAAAACAATTGATCAAATAAAGTTGTGGGCGTATTGAAACTTTTTTAGTGTTTGGGCTAAGGAGATGGCTCTGTGGGTAAAGTCTTTGTTGCTATTCTGTCTGGATTCCATCATCCCCCCCCCCCCCCCCCCCCCCCCCCCCCCCCCCCCCCCCCCAGTGCCTGGCAATAGTCAGGTATGCTCCGCCCCACAGTTACCTGGCAACAGCCAGGTAGGCCTGGCCTGCTATAAAAGGGGCAGCTTGCCCACACTCTCCCTCTTGTCTTTCTCTTAAGCTCTTACTCTTGCTCTCTTGCTCTCTTGCCCTCTTGCCCTCTTGCTCTCCTCCTCTCCCCATTCCCTTTCCCGCTCTCTCCACTGTGGGGGCAGAGTCCAGACAGAATAGCAATAGTCTTGCCTGTTCAAGTATGAGGATCTAAGTTCAAATTTTCAGTACACATATAAGATCTGGGTACCATGACATACTCCTGAACCCTTCGCACTAGGGATTTGGAGACAGATACTTTATGTGTATTTTATTAAGCACGATAGCCCGCAGCACTACAGTAACTATGATGGTGTCTTCACCCATTATATTCCGCTGGGAAGAATGATGAAAACGATTGCATAGATTTTTTTTTTTTACTTTATTGTTTTGTATTGCTAAGCCAATTATTTGCTTTATGTTCAAATGCCTTGGTTCCTGAAGTTTTTTACTGTTCATTAGAATAGAGAATGTTTTCAATTTAATAAATAACTTCTTATGTATATGCATTTGTTTTGAGAATGAGCAAATGATACCAATTTATTATGTACCACTTTTCTTCTGAACATTATTAATCCCCTCACGGAGTAATAAATTTCTCTTAGGATAATATTCTTCTCTCAAGTAACTGCTATCCCTCTTAAAAATATTTTAGCCTGTCTTTATTTTTTTTTCAAATTTATTTTTCTCAGACAAGAATCCTTGTCATTGTTAAGAATGATAGAGCTGGTTTAAAGATGTCAGATCCTGTGGTATCATTAGTCTTAGCCCTATGCTCCTGTCATAGGACAGCTGCAGCCACTTCAAGCATTATATCTACTTTTAGAAAAGGAGAGTCAGTCCCTTTACCTTGCAATTTAGGAGACGTATAGGAACCTCTCCTTGGGAGGATCTGTTACCTGAGAGCACACGTATCGTATCTTCTATTTGCAGAAACATCTTACTTTTCAGAGGTGTCCTCCTCTAAAACATGCATCTTAAATGAGTTATAATTTGACCATGTTATTCACTTAAGGAACCACTGTTCACCATGTTCCAAATAATGTTTAAGGAACTGAGACAATAAATATGAATGAAACAGATTCTTGCCTTTGTGTTGCTTCTGGACTCATCGGGAAAGAAGGATGTGAGACAGAGAACAGATACTGGTAGCTGGGTACAGTGCTTCATGAGGGAGAAGCCATAGAGCTTGCTGCTTCAAGGCACAGGGAAGAGGGTGGCGTTGCTCTATGGAACTTGAACAGATGAAGACTGATCTACAATGTGGTACTAAGAGTGAGAAGGAGGAGTAAGATGAGGAGGAGGAGGGAGAAGAGGAAGAGGAGGGAGAGGAAGAGGAAGAGGAAGGGGAAGGGGAAGGGGAAGGGGAAGAAGAAGGAGAGGAAGAGGAGGAGGAGGAGGAGGAGGAGGAGGAGGAGGAGGAGGAGGAGAAAGAGGAGGAGGGGCTTCCTGAAACATCAGGTCCAGCATATGCGCAGCCCTTGGAAATGCCAGAGCACAAGAATCACAAGTGGTTTGGGGTGGTTTGATTCTAGGCACAAGGGGTTGGAGATCTAAATAATCTCCTCCTTTATTCTTGGATCTTAAACTTCCCCTTGTTAATTATGCTGCAGCCTTTTATATTTGCCTGGCCTTGATTCCTTAGACCTTCATTTTTGCATGCACTATCCTGGAACCCATAGATTACAAAATTCTGATATTTTTCTTGTATCAATGTTAGTCTTTAATGAAATGTCTATATTGGCAGTCCAATAGCCTAATCTCACCTACAGACATAGATAATGAGATATTTTCCCCTTTTCATCCTGTGAAGCTTAAATACAAAACTTAATTCATTACGATATCAGAAAATCAGGATATTTTATAGATGAGCCCAATTACTTTGGAAAAGTTTAGACTGGGAATGTGAATCAAGATGGCTTATGTAGTGGGCTTCTGTCTCAAGAACAGAAACACACAGATAACCAAATAAGAATGAAGGGGGTGTCTTGGAATTGCAGGCCTCCTACACTGCGCAGTGTGTGGCCCCATTCCTACTTTTTTAATGACATGCCCACTTGACTAATTGAAGGTTGCTAGCTAGTCCCTGAAGAGATTTATTTATATTTGCTACCTCTAGTAAAATCTCAGGCAATATATGCTCTCTTACCTGTAGCTCTTCTCAAGGTGACATAAATCTATTGTCATTGACACAAATTGGCGACATGATTGGTTAACACTGACATCAGCTTGCTCGATGAACACCAAGGAAATATGTCTATATCATTAATCTTTTTCTAATTCTTAAGTCATCTTATTGTGCGTGTACCATGCCCTCCTGCCATTTCTATGTCTCTAAAATGATCCCTTCTTGATAGACATCATAATCTGAAAACTCTTGTCAAATTATGCAAGTAAAACACAATGACAAAACTCCTAGTCTCTAGACATAATGTCTAACAAACGTATGGTGGTAGCTAACTGTATTTACTCTCTAGGCCCTCAGTGTCTTCTTGGCTAAAATATCTATATGGGATGGGATATGGCTTAGTGAGAGTGCTAACTTACAATCAGGAGGCCCTCGGTTCTATCCTTAGGACCACACCAGAAATTAAAAAGAGGAAAAAAAAATTATCTGTGAGGCCATTCTCTGTGAGTGCCATGGAGAGGTTCAGGTGGGGTGGTCACGGCTTACTGTTGTTTGGAATCTTGGGGCTGGGTACAGTATCATACCTCTTGATATACTTGAGAGTACTCCTGACCTAAGAAATTATCCCCCTTTAACCTTCAGTAACTTCAGCACTGCATTGGGGGTGGGGGGTGGGGTGTGTGGTCTTTAGACTGAAAGCTACAGACTGATGTTGAGATTTTGTTTTGATCAGCTGAGCGAGAGATCATTACTCTCTGGAATGTGTTAGATCTCTTTAACAGAGAAGTAAAAAAGGAAGTCACTCCAGGCCTCTTATTTTAGTAATTTCTAAGTAGTTTCTAGAGGGACAAAGGGACGAATTTAGTATCAAATTGAGATAAGAAGCAGTGATGTCTAAGTCTCAATCCAAGGACCCTTCTGTGATGCCTCTGGGACCTTCGAAGAGAGGGATTTGGGTGACGACGTGAGGCTTAGTTACAGAGAGTTAATGTTTCTGACTTATAAAGAAGCCGTTGAGTTTTAAGAGATCTTTACCTTGTGTGCCAAGGAAGGGAGCTTCCACCCGCAGTTCTCACCCCTGATGGTTTTCGGTCAACAGGACTTAGTGTGAGCTCTGACTTCTCAGTGGTTGGAGGAGCCTGAACAGGGTTGCTTCTTTGCCTCAGATATTCTGGGATGCGGACATCTCAATTATGTTATGTGCCTTTGCTGTTGCGGTCCTGCCTTTAATCCTGGCTATGCCGGAGGAATCTTTTCAACTACAAGCCTGCTGTAAGTGCCCCTACCCATGAGGAAGCCTCCTATAGGTGAGTAAAATCATGTTGGCTCTAAGAAACTTCTCAGTAGCTTGGATTTCATTCCTAAATTATCATTGTCAATTATATCATTGACAATTAAATAATTCTTTTTCTAGCATGAACTAGCTTAATCAATCCTGCATTTTTATTTGTATTGCTGGGTCCTTTTGATGATGATGATGCCAACAATGACAATATTTATTTATTTATTTATTTATTTATTTATTTATTTATTTATTTATCTTCTGTTTCTCCAGTTGAGATTTCTAGATCTATCTTGCCTGGGCTTCTCCAGTACAGCTTGTGATTTTCCTATATCACTCTGAAACTGTCCTTCTAGAGCACCCTTCTAGTTGAGTTTCTTGTGGAATTAGTGAGAGAGGAACTGGACTGAAACCCAGAGGTAGAAGCATAGTGAGTGTGGAGAGGACAGGATGCAGAGGCACCAACTACTATCAACTAACTCCACCTCATTATAATAATAATTATAATTATAATAATCAAGCATATACATTGCAAACACCTCTATCAAAAACCCCATAATTAAAAAACTAAAATTAATCAACTAGACCCTCAAGTCTCAGGATACTCCTCAGTAGCTATAGCAGTCGTATAACCAAACACAACTAATATCCCCCCTAAATAAATTAAAAAGACTATTAAGCCTAAAAATGACCCACCAAACCCTAACACCATTAAACAACCAACAAAACCACTAACAATTAAACCTAAGCCACCATAAATAGGTGAAGGCTTTAACGCCAACCCTAAACACCCAGTCAAAAATAATAAACGTAAAATAAAAATATAATTATTCATTGTTCCCACACAGCATTTAACTGTGACCAATGACATGAAAAATCATCGTTGTAATTCAACTACAGAAACACCTAATGACAATCATATGGAAAACACATCCACTATTCAAGATAATCAATCACTCTTTCATTGATTTACCTGCTCCTTCCAACATTTCATCATGATGAAACTTTGGGTCACTCCTAGGAATCTGCCTTATAGTCCAAATTCTCACAGGCTTATTCTTAGCAATACACTACACATCAGACACAATAACAGCCTTCTCATCAGTAACACATATCTGCCGAGATGTGAACTACGGATGACTAATCCGATACATACATGCAAACGGAGCCTCTATATTCTTTATCTGCTTATTTCTGCACGTAGGACGAGGAATGTACTACGGATCCTATACATTTATGGAAACATGAAATATTGGAGTAATCCTACTATTTCCAGGTGTTTCTCACAATGATTCCCTTGATGCCCCTTCTGTTTCTCTGACTCCTGGACCTGCTGACCATCTGTGACCTCAGACCCACCATCAAGAGCAGTAGCTACTAGGGGCAGCAGTTCTCCTGAGATCTCCAGGAATTTGGCTCTTCAGCTCTGCCTTAGAGGCTCAGCCTGCCTGGCTTCCCAGCGGGGAAATGTTGCCTAGCCCAAACCCAGTAAGCAACTCCTGGGATCCTTCACAAGTCTGTCCTCTAACTGCACTTTCCAACTTTCTTTTCCTCTTGCTGTCCTTACACTACATAAGCTCCAAGTCCTATATTAAATCTCTTATTTCCATATTGGTTGTCTCTCTGATACCCAGCAGGTAGCTACCCATCTAGGCTCACTAGTTTCCTCTTCCAGATCAAAACTTACATGGTGAAAATATCCTGTGCTGACCCAATCTTTCTCTATCCTGGTTAAACTTCGATCCTCAGAAAAAGCATTTGACTAAATACAACACCCTTCATGTTAAAAGTATTGGAGAGGTCAGGAATTCAAGGCCCATAACTAAACATAATAAAAGCAATTTACTGCAAACCAACAGCCAATATCAAATTAAATAGAAAGATACTTGAAGCAATGCCACTGAGGTCGGGAACAGGACAAGGATGCCCACTCTCCCCATATCTATCCAATAGAGTACTTGAAGTGCTAGCTAGAACAATAAGACAACAAAAATATCAAGGGGATACCAATTGGTAAAGAAGAAATAAAGGTATCATTATTTGCAGATGATATGATAGTATATATAAGTGACCCCTAAAAATTCTACCAGAGAACTTTTCCAGCTGATAAACAGCTTCTGCAAAGTGGCTGGATATAAACTTAGCTCAAATAAATTAGTAGCTTTCCTTTATACAAATGATAAACAGGCTGAGAAAGAAATTAGGGAAACAGCTCCTATCACAATAGCTACAAATAATATAAAATATCTTGGGATAACTCTAACCAAACTAGTGAAAGATCTGTATGACAATAATTTCAAGTCTCTCAAAAACAAAACTGAAGAAGATCTCAGAAAATGGAGAGATCTCCCATGCTCATGGATTGGCAGAATTAATATAGTTAAAATGGCCATGCTGCCAAAGATAATCTATAGATTCAATGCAATCCCCATCAAAATCCCAACACAATTCTTCAAAGACATGGAAAAAGCAATTCTCAAATTTCATCTGGAAAGGCAAAAAAACCAGAATAGCAAAAACAATTCTTAACAATAAAAGAAAGGTGTGGGTAATCACCATCCCTGACCTCAAGCTTTACTATAGAGCAATAGTGATAAAAGCTGCATGGTATTGGTACAGAGACAGACAGATTGATCAATGGAATAGAATTGAAGACCCAGAAATAAAACCACACACTCATGCATATTTGATCTTTGACAAAGAAGCCAAAAATATACAATGGAAAAAAAGAAAGCTTTTTTTTTTTTTTTTGGTTTTTTGGTTTTTCAAGACAGGGTTTCTCTGTATAGCCCTGGCTGTCCTGGAACTCACTTTGTAGACCAGGCTAGCCTTGAACTCATAAATCCGCCTGCCTCTGCCTCCTGAGTGCTGGGATTAAAGGCGTGTGCCACCATGCCTGGCTAAAAGAAAGCATTTTTAATAAACAGTGTTGGTCTAACTGGCTGTCTGTATGTAGAAAAGATGAAAATAGACCCATATTTGTCACCTTGCACAAAGTTCAAGTCGAAGTGGATTAAGACCTAACCATAAAAACATATACACTCAATCTAATAGAAGAGGAAGTTAGGAAGAGCCTTAAACTCATTGTCACAGGGGGAAATTTCCTAAACAGAACTCCAATGGCTCATGCTCTAAGATCAAGAATTGATAAATGGGACCTCATGAAACTGGAAAGCTTCTGTAAGGCAAAGGACATAGTCAATTAGACAAATGAGCAACCTAATGATTGGGAAAAAAATATGCCCTAACCCCACATCCAATAGAGGTCTAATATCCAAAATATATAAAGAACTCAAGAAGCTAACCACCAAAAAAAGAAAAAATCAAAAATGGGGTATAGAATTAAACCGAGAATTCACAACAGAGAAATCTGGAATGGCTGAGAAGCACCTAAAGAAATGTTCAAGGTCCTTAGTGATCAGAGAAATGCAAAGCAAAATGACCCTGAGATTCCACCTTACCCCAGTCAGAATGTCTAAGATCAGAACCTCAGGTAACAACACATGTTGGCAAGGATGTGGAGAAAGAAAAACACTCCTCCATTGCTGGTTGGATTGAAAACTGGTACAACCAATATGCAAATCTATCTGGAGTTTCCTCAGAAAATTCAAAATAGATCTACCTGAAGATCCAGCTACCACTCTTGGGAATATACACAAAAGATTTCCCACCATGCCACAGGGACACATGTTCCACTATGTTCATAGAGGCCTTGTTTGTGATAGCCAGAAGCTGGAAACAACCCAGATGACAGAATGGATACAGAAAATGTGATTCATTTACACAGTCGAATACTGCTCAGCTATTAAGAACAAGGGCATCCTGACTTTTGCAGGCAAATGGATGGAACTAGAATATATCATCCTGAGTGAGGTAACTCAAACCCAAAAGGACATGCATGGTATGTGCTCACTAATAAGTGGATATTAGCCCCCCCCCCCCCAATGTACAGAATACCAAAGACACAGTTCACAGAACTCAAAAAGGTCAACAAGCTGAAGGGTCCAAGTGAGGATGCCTTAGTTCCACTTGGGAGGGAGAAGAAAGCAACCACAAGGGGGGTGAGGGGGGAGAAAGGGAGGGAGGGACCTGGGAAGGAAAGGGGATGGTAGGGGAGGAGGGGAAGATGATCTGGTATTGGGTTGGGGGGAAGGACTGAAGCTTTGAGAGCCAGCAGAAAAAAAATGGAAACAGGCAACCTCGGGAGGTAGGAGGTTGGGGGGACCCTCCAGAATGTACCAGAGACCTGGGAGGTAAGAAACTCTCAGGACTCAAAGGGAGGGACCCTAGATGAAATGCCAGACGGTAGGGAGAGGGAACTTGTAGAGCCCACCTCCAGCAGAAAGACAGGGCATCAAGTGAAGGACGAGTTTGCTATCCCACAGTCAAAATTCTGACCCATAATTGTTCCTGTCTGAAAGAACTATAGGAGAAGCCTGAGGAAAAGAAGGTCCAGCAACAGGCCCAAAGTGGGATCCAGCTCAGGGGAAATCCCCAAGGCCTGACCCTACTACTGAGGCCATGGAGTGCTCACAAAAAGGGACCTAGCATGACTATCCTCCGAAAGACCCAATAAGCGGCTGAAAGAGTCAGATGCAGATATTTGCACCCAACCAATAGACAGAAGCTGCTGACCCCTGTAGTTGAATCAGGGAAAAGCTGGAAGAAGCTAAGGAGGAGGGCAACCCTGTAGGAGGACCAGCAGTCTCAGTTAACCTGGAACCCCGAGATCTCTCAGATACTGGACCACCATTCAGGCAGCACACACCTGCTGATATGAGATCTCCAACACATATACAGCAGAGGACTGCCAGGTCTGGGTTCAGTCAGAGAAGATGCATCTAACCCTCATGTGACTGGAGGCCCCAGGGAGTTTAGAGGTCTGGTGCGGTGGGGGTTGGGGGTTGGGTAGGAACATCCTTGTGGAGATGGGAGCAGGGTGGAGGTATGGGATGTGGAACAGTCAGAGGGTGGATGGGGAGAGGAATAAAATCTGGAATGTAAAAAAATATAAGATTAAATAAAAAGAAGGAACACACACACACACACACACACACACACACACACACACATAATCAAAAAAGACATGTAACCCCCCCAACCCCCCCAAACTCCCCCCAAACCAAAATCTCTTCTTACCTAAGATTCTAAGCGATTTCACTGGGTCCCATCCATCAGCCCCTTACCTGCATATTTTGGTGTGTTGGGTGTCTGCTCTGACAGGGTCAGGTTAGAGTCTGCGGAGAAGACATTGATTCACTTCCTCCATTTCCCTTCTGAGCCTGTGAGAGTTTTAGCATTTATTAGATGTGGCTTTATCATTTGTGAGATCAGGATAATAATAACGGCTACTCCACGGAATCACATTCAGACGTACACACAAAAACCCTTAGAGCTTTTAGCAGGGCTAATACTTAAGAATAATGCCACAGACAGTGACTTTCCATCAGCCACCAGTTTTCAGTGTCTTCCTAAGAGAAAGATGTGTTCTCATGATCGAGGCATCTCAGACTCTACTCCCACTACCTCAATAGAAAGAGAAAACGATCCAGAATGAAGTATAGGCTAAGAACTGCACTGAGCTAGGGGCACCTTGGCTCATGTGTAGGGAGCTATGCTATCTATCTATCTATCTATCTATCTATCTATCTATCTATCTATCTATCTATCTATCTATCTATCTATCTATCTAGACAGTCTTGATATATATCTCAGGCTAGACTGAAAGTCTGAAAGTCTAACACTTATAAAAGACCTTTTATAAGAATTCTTAGCACTGGGTTCTGGTTCTGGTTCTGGTTCTGGTTCTGTTTTTTTTTTTTTATCAGATATTTTCTTTATTTACATTTTAAATGTTCTCCCCTTCAGAAACCCCCTATCCCATCCCTCCTCCCCCTGCCTCTATGAGGGTGCTCCCCACCCTCCCACCCACCCATTCCCATTCTCCTGCTTTGGCATTCCCCTACAATGGGGCATTGAACACTCTCAGGCCCAAGGGCCTCACTTCCCATTGATGTCCAACAAGGCCATCCTCTGCCACATATGTGGCCTGCACCATGGGTCGCTCCAAGTGTATTCTTTGGTTAGTGGTCCAGTCCCCAGGAGCTTGGGGGTGGGGTCCTGGCCTGTTGACACTGTTGCTTCCTCCATGGGGCTGCAAAACCCTTCAGCTCCTTCAGTTCCTTCTCCAACTCCTTCATCGGGGATCCCAGTGCTCAGTCCGATGGTTGGCTGCCAGCATCTGTCTCTGTATTTGTCCGGCTCTGACAGAGCCTCTCAGGAGACATCCATATCAGGCTTCCATCAGCAAGCACTTCCTGGAATGCACAATAATGTCTGGGTTTGGTGGCTTTATATGGGATGGATCCCCAGGTGGGGCAGTCTCTGGATGGCCTTTCCTTCAGTCTCTGCTCCACACCGTGTCTCCATATTTCTTCCTGTATTTTGTCCACCCTTCTAAAAAGCACTGAAGCAGTGTTCCTGTCAGTAACAACATTGAAGCTAACATTAAAATAATGCTGACGTTGGAGTTCTTTAAATATATAAAAATGAACAAAATGGGAGAGAAGAAATAATGGAAAAGGGCTTGATTGTAAAAGTAATTGCAGGCATTTCTATTCATGGCCTCTCATATGTAATTAGCACACCACTGCATAGCAATGACACACATTAGATACACCACTCCACTGACTTCATTCAATTGAAACAGGAAGTTCAGTGCATGACCCTTTTCTTGTTTGGGTCGTATGCTTATTTTCTGACAACCCACAACAACTAGAGCAGAAAAAACTATTCCCATGAGATCGTAGTGATGTACTGCTGTCATTTTAAACTTCCCATCCTGGGAACAGCATTGAGAGAACTGTTAGTCTTAGTGTTTTGAGGAGAAACTGAGGTTCAGGGGTGTGGGAACGAGCTTCACACCATCGGGATACTCTGGTCCTCCGAAGGCTTTGCTTTGGGATCTGTAGGAAAAGTCTAAGTGTGGCATGAAAATGTGAAGAGATGACTTGGGGAAGGTCAGATCTGGGCAGGGGCAAGGCCACCACTTCTGATTTGTCCCTGAAGTCAGCCTTACTCAAATATTTGCTTTAGGTGACTGTGTCCACCATATGCTTCATAACCCATAGGTTTCCTTCTTGGTCCTAGTAGACATTAACACCTTGAACCCAAAGCCTCTGTCCATCTCAGAAACAACTGAAGCTAAAACCAAACAAAATACAGAAGAGTGTGTGGTTGACCCTAGTTCTCAGCGTGTGTTCCTGTCACTCTGATATAATGGTTCTGAGATTCATCTTCAAGGAAACGACTGAAGTACAACTGAGGCTTTTAAATACACTGATGTCTGGAAGGGAAGAGAGGCTATTACCTCCTCCTTTTTTTTTTTTTTTTCACTGTAGGTTAGCAGTTATTTTACACTCCCTGGAAAAAACACTGTAGCAATTACTCAATGAATAGTGCACAATTAATTTATGAACAGGAAAATTACATGCCATCCGCTACTATGTTAATAAGTTTGTGGCTTTCATTAGTAGGTAGATCAATTTTGAGCTTTATCAACCCCAATTGTTGAAATTAAAATGGAAATAGCAACATTTGTTTTTATTCTTCTTTTACAAATGAATAATTATTTTCCTCTGGGTAAGGATAATTAACAAATTCCCTCCTGTGTTCCCGATCCATGCGCAGCTGCTCCTCAAGTGATCGCAAAGGCTTGGCTTTATGTGGTGACATTAAACTCCCAACTTGGGAAGTTTATTAACTACATGGTATTGCCTGGTCTTATTAATTCTAATTTATGCCTCAGTGAACTTCTCACACTGGGAGCAACGTTTATTTGAATGAATTGAATGAAAGAGAAAAAACAAAGACAGATGATATATATATATATATATATATATATATATATATATATATATATATAATTTATGGAGATATCGAATATTAATGTGCTGTGTGCAGACATCCTCTGTTCTTCATGTTATAGCTGAGCATATGCTTTGATATGCTTGAGTACATTTGAAGGGAGCAGCTTGTCCATCACCTGGGGTTATCAGTCATCTTTTGAGTTACACAGGAACAGACACATGCTAGGTGGGTCTGGTTTGGGAGTGAAATGTATTCAGATCATTGCCCACCTATTCCTTGGGCTTCTCTGACTTGAATGTTTGAACAAGTCCGGCAGAAAAGCCTGCCATGTGTGCCCCAATGCAGGGTAAGATGCAGCGAGGTTTTTCCAAAAACCCCTTATCCCACCCCCCTCCCCCTGTTTACCAACCCACCCACTCCCACTTCCCTGTCCTGGCATTTCCCTACACTGGGGCATAGAGCCTTCACAGGACCAAGGGCCTCTCCTCCCATTGATGACCGACTAGGCCATCCTCTGTTACATATGCAGCTGGAGCCATGGGTACTCTTTGGTTGGTGGTTTAGTCCCTGGGAGCTCTGGGGGTACTGGTTAGTTCATATTGTTGTTCCTCCTATGGGGCTGCAAACCCCTTCAGCTCCTTGGATCCTTTCTCTTGCTCCTCCATTGGGGACCCTGTGCTCAGTCTAATGGTTGGCTGCAAGCATCCGTGCATGTTTACATCTGGACAAACATCTTTCTTTCACATCCTTTGTGTACGTCTCAGTTAAGATAAAGACCAGGTAGGACTCTCCATGCTGCAGGCTCCCTAGCACAGCTGGGTCCTTGAGATCACTGGTGAGTGGAACGCAACATCAGTTCCAAAAAACCCAGAGGGTCTTGTGCTAGCAGCAACAGGGTCAAAGGACAAAGGCAGGCCCTAGCACATCCAGAATCTTGGGATGACTGAGACTAGTCTAAGCTGGAGAGCACGTGGGCTGCAGAAGCAACAGAGCTTCTTAGACAGGGTCTCTTCGGGTCTTCATCCTCAGCCAGGAGACAGAGCTGAGATCCAGACCCCTGGACACCTTCCCTGCCAGAGGAGAGTTGGCTTCCAGGGAGGGCTCTGACCCCAGGAATCAGGAGGTAGATCTGAGCTCCAGACTTCTGTGCACCTTCCCTGCAAGAGGAGAGCTTGCCTGCAGAGAGTGCTCTGACCACTGGGACACAGTTGGTCTCCCAGGAGTGCTGATAGAGGCTAAAGAATAACAGGAGGAACAAGCTCCAGCCAGAGACAGCTAGAACATCTAACACCAGAGATTACCAGATGGCGAAAGGCAAATGGAAGAATCTTACTAACAGAAACTAGGACCACTGGGCATCATCAGAAATCAACCAAGTGGAAACAAAAAGAACTATTCAAAGAATCAACCAAACCAGGAGCTGGTTCTTTGAGAAAATCAACAAGATAAACCATTAGCCAGACTCACTAGAGGGCACAAGGACAGTATCCTAATTAACAAATTCAGAAATGAAAAAGGAGACATAACAACAGAACCTGAGGAAATCCAAAACATCATCAGATCCTACTACAAAAGGGTATACTCAACAAAACTGGAAAATCTGGATGAAATGGACAACTTCCTAGTCATATACCAGGTACCAAAATTAAACTAGGATCAGATTAATGATCTAAACAGTCCCATTTCCTCTAGAGAAATAGAAGCAGTCGTCAATAGTCTCCCAATCAAAAAAAGCCCAGGACCAGATGGGTTTAGTGCAGAGTTCTATCAGACCTTCAAAGAAGACCTAATTCCAACTCTCTTCAAACTATTCCACAAAAGAGAATCAGAAGGTACTCTACCTAATTCATTTTATGAAGCCACAATTACTCTGATACCTAAACCATACAAAGATCCAACAAAGAAAGAGAACTTCAGACCAGTTTCCCTTATGAATATTGATGCAAAAATACTCGATAAAATTCTCGCAAATCGTATCCAAGAGCACATCAAAATGATCATCCATCATGACCAAGTAGGCTTCATCCCAGGAATGTAGGGATAGTTTAATATATGGAAATCCATCAACGTAATCCACTATATAAACAAACTCAAAGACAAAAACCACATGATCATCTTGTTAGATGCTGAGAAATCATTTGACAAAATCCAACACCCCTTCATGATAAAAGTTTTGGAAAGATCAGGAATCCAAGGCCCATACCTAAACTTAATAAAAGCAATCTACAGCAAACCAGTACCCAACATCAAAGTAAATGGAGAGAAACTCGAAGCAATCCCACTAAAATCAGGGACTAGACAAGATTTTACTGACAGGACCCTGATGTCTCTTGTGAGACTATGCCAGTGCCTGGCAAATACAGAAGTGGATGCTCATAGTCATCTATTGGATGGAACACGGGGCCCCCAGTGGAGGAGCTAGAGAAAGTACCCAAGGAGCTGAAGGTGTCTGCAACCCTATAGGTGGAACAACAATATGAACTAACCAGTACCCCCAGAGCTCATATCTCTAGCTGCATATTTAGCAGAAGATGGCCTAGTCGGCTATCATTGGGAAAAGAGGTCCTTTGGTCTTGTAAACTTTATATGCCCCAATACAGGGGATTGCCAGGGCCAAGAATTGGGGGTGGGTGGGTAGAGGAGCAGGGTAGGGGTAGGGTATAGGGGACTTTTGGGATAGTACTTGAAATATAAATGAAGAAAATATTAAAAAATATTGGAAAAAAAGCACTAAAGCTGTCAAAAAAAAGATAAAGACAAAAGATAAAGACTAGGTACCTATGCCAGTTTATTTTTGAATGTTTTCCCAATTTTTATTAGACATTTTCTTCATTGACATTTCAACTGCTAACCTGAAAGTCCCCTAAACTCTCTCCCATCCCCCATCCCCTGCCCCGCTCCCCCACCCACCCACTCCCACATCCTGGCCCTGGCATTCCCCTATACTGGGGCATATAAAGTTTGTAAGACCAAGGGGCCTCTCTTCCCAATGATATCCAACCAGGCCATCCTCTGCTACATACACAGCTAGAGACAAGAGCTCTGGGGGTACTGGTTAGTTCATATTGTTCTTCTACCTATAGGGTTGAAGACCCCTTCAGCTCCTTGGGTACTTTCTCTAGCTCCTCCATTGGGAACCCTTTGTTCCATCTAATAGCTGTCTGTGAGCATCCACTTCTTTGTTTGACAGGCACCGGCATAGCCTCACACGAGACTGCTATATCTGGGCTCTTTCAGCAAAATCTTGCTGGCGTATGCAATAGTGTCTGCTTTTGGTGGGTGACTATGGGATGGATCCCCAGCTGCAGCAGTCACTGGTTGGTCCATCCTTTTGTCTCAGCTCCACACTTGATTGCTGTAATTCCTTCAATGTGTGCTTTGTTCCTAATTCTAAGGAGGGGCAAAGTGTCCACACTTTGGTCTTCATTCTTCTTAAGTTTCATGTGTTTTGCAAATTGTATCTTGGGTAATCTAATTTTCTGGGCTAATATCCACTTATCAGTGAGTACATGTTACATGAGTTCTTTTGTGATTGGGTTATCTCACTCAGGATGATACCCTCCAGATACATCCATTTGCCTAGGAATTTCATAAATTCATTGTTTTTAATAGCTGAGTAGTACTCCATTGTGTAAATGTACCACATTTTCTGTATCCATTCCTCTGTTGAGGGACATCTGGGTTCTTTCCAGCTTCTGGCTATTATAAATAAGGCTGCTATGAACATAGTGGAGCATGTGTCCTTATTACCAGTTGGAACATCTTCCGGATATTTGCCCAGGAGAGGTATTTCGCGATCCTCTGGTAGTACTATGTCCAATTTTCTGAGGAACCACCAGACTGATTTCCAGAGTGGTTGTACAAGTTTGCAATCCCACCAACAATGGAGGAGTGTTCCTCTTTCTCCACATCCATGCCAGCATCTGCTGTCACCTGAATTTTCGATCTTAGCCATTCTGACTGGTGTAAGGTGGAATGTAAGGGTTGTTTTGCTTTGCCTTTCCCTGATGATTAAGAAAGTTGAACATTTTTTTCAGGTGCTTCTCAGCCCTTTGGTATTCCTCAGTTGAGAATTCTTTGTTTAGCTCTGTGCCTAAATCTGTGATTGGCTGATCCTTACCTGTTCCATCACTGCTTCCTGGATGATGGGAGAGTGTGGTGCAGAGGAACGCTTGAAGCTTATTCTTCTTCTGCTGAAGTTGGAGCTTTTATTTTGTTTGTTTGTTTTTGTGTTTTTGATTTTCGAGACAGGGTTTCTCTATATAGCCTTGGCTATCCTGGAACTCACTCTGTAGACCAGGCTGGCATCAAACTCAGAAATCCCCCTGCCTCTGCCTCCCAAGTGCTGGGATTAAAGGCGTGCATCTCTACTGCCCCACTGAAGTTGGAGATTTTATTATAGATGTTTTAATGTAAGACTTAAGCAGCATGCTTAGGAGAAAGGGAAGTGTCAGGAGAATATAGGTTAGTATACTTCTCAAACTGGAGTAACAGAATATGTGTTCCCCAAGAGAGAGGCACAGCTCATTGGTTTATTTGTTTGTTTGTTTATTTCCCATTTATGGAATTTCGGGGGGCTTGAAGTAGCATCTAATCATGAAGTGGTTCCTGGGAGGCACCTGAGAGGATTTCAGTTGGTCAGATGTATGCAGCCCATGCAGCCACCCGAGGCCTCGTTGATGTCTGAGATCCTTGTTGCTGGGGGCCATGTCTGAGTAGGTGGTCGTACCATAGCAGGGGACTGTGTTAATGTCTGTGGGCAGCCCTCGAGCTGCCCAAGTAATGACTTGGAGACCTTTTGTTAATTATGAAAGTCTAGTTTTATCTGGCTCGTTCTCAACTAGCTCTTATAGAGTTAATTAACTTGTGTATACAAACCTTCATTCTACTTCTTCTCAGTACTGGCACCTGTTCCTTCCTCTTTGTTTGGCTGATGAATCTTCCTGCCTGGGACTCTTCGTCAGGGTTCCTATCTCTGCTGGGAAGTTCCACCTGTCCTCTCCTGCTCTGCCGTTCAGCTCTTTATTGAATCATTCAGTAAGTGGTGGAGAAGAATGTTTACTGAACACTGAGATGGCTGATGATGCTTCATAACTATAACAATACCAACATTCTGCCTGTACCCAACCCTTCGCCTATAGAAATCAGCATCTGAATAATACAACCACAATCTTTACCTAGTACACAAGAAGATACTCCGTACAGGCCCTTGTTACCACCTAAGGTTGTGAGAATGTCCACGGTCTGTGCTAATGCTTGAAGCCATGATGATGTCCACAGGCCGTGCTGCTGCTAGGGGCCATGCGGATGTGGGTAGCTTATGCATCCACCCGAGGCCGTGTTGATGTGCGTGCTCCTTGCGATTGCTGGAACCCATGTGGAAGTCCGTGATCCATGCTCCTCCTGACCGAATGGGGTGAGCGAGCATGCCACGAGGCTGCAGCAGGTGAGTGTTGCAGTCAGAGGAAGCCCGTGGCTCCGAGAAAGGCGCATCTGTGGACTTTTCAGGGACACGCTGAGGTTGTAGTTGAATTTTAGAGGTTTAGTCCATTGTTGTCGTAACAGGAAGTATTGCAATGTGCAGGCAAATGCGCTGGCCAAGGAGCTGTGAGTTCTACATTACGATCTTCAGGCGGTAGGAAGAGAACTCGCTCATTTGTGTTGTCTGAACCTCTGCAGTGTGAAAACTAACCGTATTTGTATTCACTTTAGCTTAGAATGCTGGTAAGTATTCTTTTTTTTTTTTTTTTGGTTTTTTGAGACAGGGTTCCTCTGTATAACCCTGGCTGTACTGGTACTCACTTTGTATACCAGGCTGGCCTCAAACTCAGAAATCCGCCTGCCTCTGCCTCCCGAGGCGTGCGCCACCACACTCGGCTGGTAAGTATTCTTATCTCATTCCCATTGTGGAGATTATTAAATGCAGCAATGTACTGCATGTGTGTAAAGGGCACATCATGTTACCCCATTGGAAAGAAATCTAGCAATACCTGTCTACAACTTGAGTGATGTTTATTTTCTTTACTGTAGTAAAGCTGAGTACTGGGAAGTAAACCTCAATTAAATATTTAAAATAGAGAAGTATCTTTCTGCACACATTTCTTGGAATGTGAAAGATATAAAGGCAGCCTAGAGTTCGGATGCCTGGGATTGTTGGTACCAGCGGCACATTCTCTGACCTCGTGCTTCACTTAACTGGAAGCAAAATGTTTTCCAACTCCACAGTTACATGAACAATCATTATATTAAATAATAAGGCTGATGTGTCATCCTCACAGCAGAAACACACTGGGAGACTATTCTTAGATGTGAGGATTAAAAAGGAAAGCAGAAGAAAATCCATCAAAGCTTTAACATGCTTAGTTGTAGTTTCTGTTACATTGTTTTCATTTCCCTCTTGATTTTTCTCTTCTTTCCCCGATTCCTTTGTGTTGAGAGAGCCTGGCCCTGTCCGTAGTCCCTGTCTGTCTGTCTGTCTGTCTGTCTGTCTCCTCCTCCTCCACCACCTGCCCCACTCCTAGCAGATTGGATCATGATGGACACCTCACTCAAGCTCAGAAAATTGCATTCTTTCTCCCAGGAATTTATGCTTGAGAAGTCAGAGGAAACAAGTCTATTTGTATGCATGATTCAAGTTAAGGGGGATGCAAATCACCATGTCTTCTTTCCCTTGTATAAACAAAGCAAAATTTCAGAAATATATATATATATATATATATATATATATATATATATATATATATACACACACACACACACATACATACACACACACAAGTAAATAAAAAGATATAGAAAAGAAAAAGAAGAACAAAAAGAAAGAAAAGGAGACACCCCTCCCCCCAGGAGCTCAGGAGACTCCAGGAATCAAACAATTTACAGTGATTTGTTGCTCTGGATCCCAGGCTTCCTCTGGCATGAAATGTCCTTTTGGTTATTAATACAGGACTTTGTTCTCAGTTTCTGTTGCTTACAATCAGGTGAAAGTAAATAAGGTACCTTTCTTTCTGATGTTTTTAAGGATGCGCGTGAGGAGCATGCATCTCTGCATCACTTCTTTTGTTTGTTTCTGAGCTAACGCTTCCCTCTGGAGATCAGGCCGCCCTCCAATTTGTGTATCTTCTGACTCAGGCTCTATGTGCTGGCATTAGAGGCAAACGTTTCCACACCTGACAAGAGCTCTTACATTTTATTTTACCTTTAACAAGCATGTGGAGGAGTTCGCCGGGGTCCTGACAGCACTTTTATGCATGCTCAGTTCGGTTCACTTCTTCCTGGCCCCTCCCCCTCCATGCGCCAGTCATTCTCTCCATCTCCCCCACCCCTTCTAAGTTCTATCCCCCATGCCCACCATTCCTCTTTTCACTTTGATATTACACGTGTTGGACTCCCATTCTTCCCTCCAGCCCTTAAAGCCCCTGTCTCCTCCATGGGCTCTTTCTTGAGCTAACACTCACTGCCTCATAAAGACACAGACAACTGGAAGCCAGGGTATTTGTCTGAGAGAGAACATGCAGTATTTATCTTTCAGATCCAGAGTTACCTAACTTAATATATTCTTCAGCTTTTATACATTTTCCTGAATATTTCATTTTTTTCCTTCACAAGCGAATATATCTCCCCATGTACATGTACCAGGTTTGACATGCTATTTGTAACGATTAAGAAATCAAGGTTACTCATGATCATAAAATTAATGTTATGTCTGGTCTTTTCTTTGTTTTCAGGAAATTCAATGGTACCATTTGCTTCTAACATGCAGCTATTGATAAATGTAAGAAAATGTAATGTGGAATATTTCAGTTTTAAACTGCAGTAGGAAGACAAATCCAGGGTTGTAGGTTATGTTGTCAACCTCTCTCTTGTTTCTGACACTGGCTAACCTCTAACCACCAATTTTTTGGCTTAGCCAGACAAAACTTAGGTGTTTCCTTATCCAACCATTGGACACATTGATGGATAAAGGTTCTTGTAGCAGAGGAAATTCTCCACGGCAAAGGTGTAGTTGATCGGACAATATGCACACATTAAAAGCCACAGATAATCCAATCAGCTTGGAAAACTAGCTCGTAATGTCAGCTATCCTGTATTTCAGACTCCTCTCTAGAGTCCATCAGGAACAGTATCTGGAGAAGAAGGACAAATGGAACATGAGCCATGTGGACTACTCAGTGGTGTGACATTTCCTGTGCTGTCCATAGGCTGGGTGTGGAGCACTGGGGGTTGGAACAGGCAGAGAGAGAACCAGGGCTCAGAAGTGAGTATTAGTTTAGAGCCTCAGCTGTGTCCTTTTCTGTCCATCTGTGGGAATTTGGAAGATGACTTAACACAAGTTTCAGTGTTCTCCCTTGTAAAATGATGGAGTTGTTGGGCACAGAATGGGAGAACTTTGAAATGATAAGTGAGCTGGGTGCCTGTGTCAAAGTTAATGGCCGTGTGTGTGTGTGTGTGTGTGTGTGTGTGTGTGTATGAGTGTGTATGTGTGTATGTACATATGTATGTATGTGTGTGTGGTGTATATGTATGTATGTGTGTGTGTATGTCTGTGTATGTCTCTGTGTATGTGTGTGTGTATGTATGCATGTGTATGTATGTGTATGTGTGTGTGTGTATGTGTGTGTATTTGTCTAAGTTTCAGATGGTGATAGTCAGAGCTTTCAGACACGCTCATAAATCTGCCGCATGCCCTTGCCATGTACGCATGTACATAGCACATATTTTGGCTTTCATTTGCCTTTGCACCTGACTTATCCTTTCAATGTCTCTAGAAATCCCAAAAGCAGTTTAATAAGTGCTTTTAAAACTTTAATGCTCATACACATAGCTAGCAGATCTTAATAAAAGGACAGATTCTGACTCTAGGTTTGGGTTGTGGCCGAGGATTTGAATTTCTAATAGACTTCCATGTGAGGTTATCTGCCTTTGCCTAAAAGTACCTTCACAAGTACCATGATGACCCACTTCCAATCCTGTGTCTCTTTGGGGGCAGGACAGAATCTGTACCTGAATGGCTTCTCCAAGAACATTATCTACACTTCTCTCTTTTCCCCTCTAGTGGTTTGAAAGAGAACTGTCCTCCAGAGGCTCTTTGAACATTCAGTCTCCAGTTGGTGGCGCTGTTTGAGAGATTATAGCCTTGGCCCCCTTTCAGACTGCTCTCTTTACTGTGTGCTCAGGATTAAGCACATGTTCCTGGCTTCCTGATTCTACTGTCATAGCTGCCTCTTGCTCCTCTGAATCCCTGTCAGGATGGCCTCTTATCCCTCTGAAACTGGGAACCAAAATAATCTCTTCCTTCTACAAGTCTTCTTGATCATGGAATTTTTCAAGACAACGCAAAAGCAGCCAATAGAAGCCACCACCATCCGTCTGCACTGCTACATTCAGTATGTGATGCTCTGTACTCTTGTCAAGAGACTGTGTGTTCAGCTTTGAAGTTATCAACTCCAGCACCATGGTTTGAGTGTGTGTGTGTGTCCCAACTGTAAGTTTCAAGTTATTGAACTGGCCGAAAAAGAATAAAGATGATGCCTGAAAATAACGTTGTTTGACAGGAATATTAATTAATTAATATTAATATTGCCAACTTAAATATCAATTGGTGAGAGCCACACTGGAGATAGTAGGCAGGTGAGTTATATCAAATGCAAACATTCAGTGGTAATTTGTTTTCTTGTTGTTTTGTTTTTTTGTTTTTAATGTACGGCACATAATAAATGCAACATAGGATGGTGTACTGGGTGGGATGACGAAGACAGTCTTGGATTATTTGTATTCTAAACACAGTTGACAAAAATGGGTAATGATTTTTTTTTCTCCAATTCTGAGTCTCTTAGGTCATAATTTAAATGGAGCTTCTAACTAGTCTAGAGTCCAGGGTAGATCCCCTGCATAGAACTGAACACATAATTAAGAGTTTTGGGGGGTGACATGGTCTCAGTTTTGCTAAAATTATCCAGAAAATAAAACTCATGGTACTGAAGAAGGAGTGGAGGAGGTGACCCAGCTTTGGCGAGTGCTGCTGTCGGGTGGCCTTCGCTGGTGCTACTTAACTGTGGAAGTAGTTCATCCTTGTCATTGGCCATCTGCTGTTTAAGTCCACCTTTCCTTCCAGGGAGTGATTGGCATCTCATTTCAGAACTTTCAATTCCCTTTAAAAATCCACTCAAAATACACGGGACCTTTTACGACACCACCCACATCCTTAGGGGAGCTTGGAGAAATTTCACCAGCACACCGTAATTGGCTGTACCGAAAAACTTTCTGGCACTTGGCTCCAAACCTTCGCTATTTCTAGGGCATTCCCATGAAGAAGTCATCTGGGGAAACTCAGCAATTATTGTTTTTGAAAAGTGGTCCCAGTGGGGACAAGGTGGATACCTAACTCTTTTAATTTAGGTTCTGTCTCTTGAGCCTGACATCCAATAGTAGTGACAGAGCAAACAGTATCTTGCAAAGACTGACAGGGTCAGCTGCTCTGGGAATGTGGGTGTGACCTCTCCGGTGGATTATCGTCCTGCTGGCTGAGTCCAAGTCCGTGGAAAGGTAAGCATTCTTTTCCTAAGTGCAAGTTGCTTTGGAACATGCTTCAATTTGCACTGATAAAACTGGAAGTGTATCCTGGGCACACTGTTGCAAAGGGCACGGAGTTGTTACTTTGCGGGGGCGGGGGTGGGGGTGATTTGTCATCTCAGCACCACCAGGACAGCTAAGCTGCTGGGTTTAAGGGAGGGCAGTTGCTGGTGTTGAATCTGGTGGTTTTGATTAAGCCACATAGATGGGAAAATTTCAATGCAGGATTCCTTTCTGAAGTTAGAAACATTCATCACAATTCCATGTGAGTCCTTTTAATCAGTTTAATCTGGCTTGCAGCTATTATTCCTCAGACACCAGTGGTGTATGTGTGTGTGTGTGTGTGTGTGTGTGTGTGTGTGTGTGTATGTATGTATGCGCATGTTCACACATGCAAAAGAGAGAGAGACTCTGCTAGGCAATTTACTTACTGTTCAAAGTAGCTGGAAGTTATTCAAGTACAAATGTAAGAGGAAAAAAAAATCTATTCAAGCATGCACCGTCACCATGAAGAGGAGAAGCTGCATCCTAGTCTCTTTGGAAACTATATCCATCAAGTGTGGAATGGTTAGGCATCTGGAACATGCTCGACCTTGATTCCTAGTGGATGTAATCATTTTTGTAGACCCTGGAGCCACGTCTTTAACTTCATATCCAGATCACTGTGTTTTAAGTTGCCAGTTTTGACATGTTAGCATTCTTACAGCCTCATACTTTTACTTCACAAGAAATTTTGATAAAAATAATTGCAGTTTCCATATAAAATAACATTTTTCTGAAACATTAAAAATTTATTTATTATTATAAATAAGTACACAGTAGCTGTCTTCACCCACACCAGAAGAGGACATCGGATCTCATTAAGGATGGTTGTGAGCCACCATGTGGTTGCTTAGATTTGAACTCAGGACCTTCAGAAGAGCAGTCAGTGCTCTTAACCACTGAGCCATCTCTCCAACCCTCTGAAACATTTTAAAGTGTAACAGCTATCACTTAAAAAATATCTTCTGCTATTCTAAACACGTATTCTAACTCACAATCAAAACCAAAGGTGAATTTATAAAGAATATGTCCCTTCCTTTCTAGTGACTAACAGCTTTTGTCCCTGGTCATTAGGGTACAGTCAAGACCAACACAAGAAAACTCAGAGTCAACTGACATGGGCTCATAAGGACTCACAGAGACGGAAGCAACAACTGGGGATCCTGCATGGGTCTAACCTAGGTCCTCTGCACACATGACACAGTCCTGTAGCTTGGTCTTCCTGTGGGACTCCTAACAGTGGGAGCAGGGAGTGTCTCTGACTATTTTGCCTGCTTTGGGGACCTTTTTGCTTCTACTGGGTTGCCTTATCCAGTTTTAACATGAGGGAAGGTGCCTAGTCTTACTGCAACGTGATAGGTCATGTTTGGTTGATATCTATGGGAGGCAGGCCCTTTTCTAAAGAGAAAGAGAGGAGGGTGAAGGGGGTAGGGGAGGAGCTGGGAGGAAAGGAAGGAGGGCAAACTGTGGTCAGGATGTAATGTCTTTTAAAAAGGAAAAAAAAAACAGGGCTCAACTCCAAAGTTTAAAGAAAGACCATATCTGAAGGGAAAATCATATTTCAGTAAAAGCAGTTCTTTTGGAAGTAGTTATTATATAGGCACACATTTGCTAGCCTTCCTCATCATAATTATTATAGACTGATATTTTGAGGTTTATGTATTTTGGCAGTTATGTAATAAGTTTATTATAGAGTGATAAACTCAACTTTCCAGAAGTCCTTCCATAGATTTTATCCTTTCAAAAGTTTTGGACACGGACCATGACTATTTTGCAGCATTGGTGTGTACAAATTTTAAAGTGTATACATGGCGGTGATGGGAGGTTAGAGCTTCCTGATGTTTGCCTCTTCACCAGATAGGGAGGCAAGAGGAATCAAAGGCAAGCTACAGAATAGTTTGGGCTGCTGCTCCAGAGTTCTGAATTGATAAATACACGCTAGATGAACAGGGGGAGTTTGGAGCCACCTGCTCTAAGCTGCCTCCTCTGCTCTCCCTGAAGCCCTGATGATCCACTGGACCAGTCTTCTGTGTACATACTCTAAGAGTGAGCAAAGAGTCACATCAAAGGGTAGAGTGTGACCACACTGAACCAGCTCAGTTCACAGTTCTCAGTAGAGTGTGACCACTCTGAACCAGCTCAGTTCACAGTTCTCAGTAGAGTGTGACCACTCTGAACCAGCTCAGTTCACAGTTCTCAGTAGAGTGTGACCACTCTGAACCAGCTCAGTTCACAGTTCTCAGTAGAGTGTGACCACACTGAACCAGCTCAGTTCACAGTTCTCAGTAGAGTGTGACCACACTGAACCAGCTCAGTTCACAGTTCTCAGTAGAGTGTGACCACACTGAACCAGCTCAGTTCACAGTTCTCAGTAGAGTGTGACCACTCTGAACCAGCTCAGTTCACAGTTCTCAGTAGAGTGTGACCACACTGAACCAGCTCAGTTCACAGTTCTCAGTAGAGTGTGACCACTCTGAACCAGCTCAGTTCACAGTTCTCAGTAGAGTGTGACCACCCTGAACCAGCTCAGTTCACAGTTCTCAGTAGAGTGTGACCACCCTGAACCAGCTCAGTTCACAGTTCCCAGTAGAGTGTGACCACTCTGAACCAGCTCAGTTCACAGTTCTCAGTAGAGTGTGACCGCCCTGAACCAGCTCAGTTCACAGTTCTCAGTAGAGTGTGACCACACTGAACCAGCTCAGTTCACAGTTCCCAGTAGAGTGTGACCACTCTGAACCAGCTCAGTTNGTGGGAAGAGAGGCCCCTTGGTTATGCAGACTTTATTTGCCCCAATACAGGGGAACGCCGGGGCCAGGGGGTGGGAGCGGGTGGGTAGGGTAGCAGGGCCGGGAGGGGGGAGGATATAGGGAACTTTCTGGATAACACTTGAAATGTAAATGAAGAAAATATCTAATAAAAGAATAAAAAATAAAAAAAAAAAAAAAAAGAACATTATCTACACTTCTCTCTTTTCCCCTCTAGTGGTTTGAAAGAGAACTGTCCCCCAGAGGCTCTTTGAACATTCAGTCTCCAGTTGGTGGTGCTGTTTGAGAGATTATAGCCTTGGCCTCCTTTCAGACTGCTCTCTTTACTGTGTGCTCAGGATTAAGCACATGCTCTTGGCTTCCTGATTCTACTGTCATAGCTGCCTCTTGCTCCTCTGAATCCCTGTCAGGATGGCCTCTTATCCCTCCGAAACTGGGAACCAAAATAATCTCTTCCTTCTACAAGTCTTCTTGATCATGGAATTTTTCAAGACAACGCAAAAGTAGCCAATAGAAGCCACCACCATCCGTCTGCACTGCTACATTCAGTATGTGATGCTCTGTACTCTTGTCAAGAGACTGTGTGTTCAGCTTTGAAGTTATCAACTCCAGCACCATGGTTTGAGTGTGTGTGTGTCCCAACTGTAAGTTTCAAGTTATTGAACTGGCCGAAAAAGAATAAAGATGATGCCTGAAAATAACGTTGTTTGACAGGAATATTAATTAATTAATGTTAATATTGCCAACCTAAATATCAATTGGTGAGAGCCACACTGGAGATAGTAGGCAGGTGAGTTATCTCAAATGCAAACATTCAGTGGTAATTTGTTTTCTTGTTGTTTTGTTTTTTTGTTTTTAATGTACGGCACATAATAAATGCAACATAGGATGGTGTACTGGGTGGGATGACGAAGACAGTCTTGGATTATTTGTATTCTAAACACAGTTGACAAAAATGGGTAATGATTTTTTTTCTCCAATTCTGAGTCTCTTAGGTCATAATTTAAATGGAGCTTCTAACTAGTCTAGAGTCCAGGGTAGATCCCCTGCATAGAACTGAACACATAATTAAGAGTTTTGGGGGGGTGACATGGTCTCAGTTTTGCTAAAATTATCCAGAAAATAAAACTCATGGTGCTGAAGAAGGAGTGGAGGAGGTGACCAGCTTTGGCGAGTGCTGCTGTCGGGTGGCCTTCGCTGGTGCTACTTAACTGTGGAAGTAGTTCATCCTTGTCATTGGCCATCTGCTGTTTAAGTCCACCTTTCCTTCCAGGGAGTGATTGGCATCTCATTTCAGAACTTTCAATTCCCTTTAAAAATCCACTCAAAATACACGGGACCTTTTACGACACCACCCACATCCTTAGGGGAGCTTGGAGAAATTTCACCAGCACACCGTAATTGGCTGTACCGAAAAACTTTCTGGCACTTGGCTCCAAACCTTCACTATTTCTAGGGCATTCCCATGAAGAAGTCATCTGGGGAAACTCAGCAATTATTGTTTTTGAAAAGTGGTCCCAGTGGGGACGAGGTGGATACCTAACTCTTTTAATTTAGGTTCTGTCTCTTGAGCCTGACATCCAATAGTAGTGACAGAGCAAACAGTATTTTGCAAAGACTGACAGGGTCAGCTGTTCTGGGAATGTGGGTGTGACCTCTCCGGTGGATTATCGTCCTGCTGGCTGAGTCCAAGTCCGTGGAAAGGTAAGCATTCTTTTCCTAAGTGCAAGTTGCTTTGGAACATGCTTCAATTTGCACTGATAAAACTGGAAGTGTATCCTGGGCACACTGTTGCAAAGGGCACGGAGTTGTTACTTTGCGGGGGCGGGGGTGGGGGTGATTTGTCATCTCAGCACCACCAGGACAGCTAAGCTGCTGGGTTTAAGGGAGGGCAGTTGTTGGTGTTGAATCTGGTGGTTTTGATTAAGCCACATAGATGGGAAAATTTCAATGCAGGATTCCTTTCTGAAGTTAGAAACATTCATCACAATTCCATGTGAGTCCTTTTAATCAGTTTAATCTGGCTTGCAGCTATTATTCCTCAGACACCAGTGGTGTATGTGTGTGTGTGTGTGTGTGTGTGTGTGTATGTATGCGCATGTGCACACATGCAAAAGAGAGAGAGACTCTGCTAGGCAATTTACTTACTGTTCAAAGTAGCTGGAAGTTATTCAAGTACAAATGTAAGAGGAAAAAAAATCTATTCAAGCATGCACCGTCACCATGAAGAGGAGAAGCTGCATCCTAGTCTCTTTGGAAACTATATCCATCAAGTGTGGAATGGTTGGGCATCTGGAACATGCTCGACCTTGATTCCTAGTGGATGTAATCATTTTTGTAGACCCTGGAGCCACGTCTTTAACTTCATATCCAGATCACTGTGTTTTAAGTTGCCAGTTTTGACATGTTAGCATTCTTACAGCCTCATACTTTTACTTCACAAGAAATTTTGATAAAAATAATTGCAGTTTCCATATAAAATAACATTTTTCTGAAACATTAAAAAATTTATTTATTATTATAAATAAGTACACAGTAGCTGTCTTCACCCACACCAGAAGAGGACATCGGATCTCATTAAGGATGGTTGTGAGCCACCATGTGGTTGCTTAGATTTGAACTCAGGACCTTCAGAAGAGCAGTCAGTGCTCTTAACCACTGAGCCATCTCTCCAACCCTCTGAAACATTTTAAAGTGTAACAGCTATCACTTAAAAAATATCTTCTGCTATTCTAAACACGTATTCTAACTCACAATCAAAACCAAAGGTGAATTTATAAAGAATATGTCCCTTCCTTTCTAGTGACTAACAGCTTTTGTCTCTGGTCATTAGGGTACAGTCAAGACCAACACAAGAAAACTCAGAGTCAACTGACATGGGCTCATAAGGACTCACAGAGACGGAAGCAACAACTGGGGATCCTGCATGGGTCTGACCTAGGTCCTCTGCACACATGACACAGTCCTATAGCTTGGTCTTCCTGTGGGACTCCTAACAGTGGGAGCAGGGAGTGTCTCTGACTATTTTGCCTGCTTTGGGGACCTTTTTGCTTCTACTGGGTTGCCTTATCCAGTTTTAACATGAGGGAAGGTGCCTAGTCTTACTGCAACGTGATAGGTCATGTTTGGTTGATATCTATGGGAGGCAGGCCCTTTTCTAAAGAGAAAGAGAGGAGGGTGAAGGGGGTAGGGGAGGAGCTGGGAGGAAAGGAAGGAGGGCAAACTGTGGTCGGGATGTAATGTCTTTTAAAAAGGAAAAAAAACAGGGCTCAACTCCAAAGTTTAAAGAAAGACCATATCTGAAGGGAAAAATCATATTTCAGTAAAAGCAGTTCTTTTGGAAGTAGTTATTATATAGGCACACATTTGCTAGCCTTCCTCATCATAATTATTATAGACTGATATTTTGAGGTTTATGTATTTTGGCAGTTATGTAATAAGTTTATTATAGAGTGATAAACTCAACTTTCCAGAAGTCCTTCCATAGATGTTATCCTTTCAAAAGTTTTGGACACAGACCATGACTATTTTGCAGCATTGGTGTGTACAAATTTTAAAGTGTATACATGGCGGTGATGGGAGGTTAGAGCTTCCTGATGTTTGCCTCTTCACCAGATAGGGAGGCAAGAGGAATCAAAGGCAAGCTACAGAATAGTTTGGGCTGCTGCTCCAGAGTTCTGAATTGATAAATACATGCTAGATGAACAGGGGGAGTTTGGAGCCACCTGCTCTAAGCTGCCTCCTCTGCTCTCCCTGAAGCCCTGATGATCCACTGGACCAGTCTTCTGTGTACATACTCTAAGAGTGAGCAAAGAGTCACATCAACGGGTAGAGTGTGACCACACTGAACCAGCTCAGTTCACAGTTCTCAGTAGAGTGTGACCACCCTGAACCAGCTCAGTTCACAGTTGCTAGAGCCGACCTTTCATCTTCAACTGGCTGCCGGGTGCCACAGTGTGTGCACTCCCCTCCGACGTGGTTCTTGGGGTAGGCTACCCCTACCTGGTCCCTCAGGAACTGGATTTAGTCATCTCAGTCTGTGACCCCTGTCTTGCAAGGTGCAGGTGGAATGATAGCAAGTCAGTATAGCATGTTGATAGTCTTGGAGGAGAATTCTTAGCAGCAGACACTTTTAACCGTGAAGGCTGCAATGGAGAAAGTCATCTACTCCCTCCTGTGCAGATTGGCATTCTTGCAGAGACTCCACATTTGCTCTCATGCCTTGTGGGTATTTGGTCAGTCTTGTGAAGCTTGAGTAGAAGAGCATTTATTTGACTTCCTCCCTCCNTTTCTTTCTTTCTTTCTTTCTTTCTTTCTTTCTTTCTTTCTTTCTTTCTTTCTGATGAGTGCTCTTTGAATGGCAGGTGTGGAGACATCACCATTATCAAAATGATCTGGTAGATAGACAAGCAATGTTAATAGCTACAAACTATATTTTCTCCCAGGTTTTGCATATAGCCCTAAGTCATCAACCAATTTCTTTGTGAAGTTTCAGCCCAAATTTACCTTTGCTTTTCCTTCCTTCCTTCCTTCCTTCCTTCCTTCCTTCCTTCCTTCCTTCCTTCCTTCCTTCCTTCCTTCCTTCCTCCCTCCCTCCCTCCCTCCCTCCCTCCCTCCCTCCTTCTTTCCTTCCTTCCTTCCTTCCTTTCTTCTCTCTCTCTTCTTGAGGCACGATCTCACACTGTAACTCCAGCTGGCCTGGCGTTGGTTACACAGTCCATTTGGATTTAATTTTGCAACAATCCTCCCACTGCAGCCTCCTGAGTGCTGGGATCACAGACATCAGCCTGCTTGCCCAAGGTGCAGAGAGGTGGCAATGTCTAGAAGTAAGTGTCACTTTGCTGATGGTCTTCTGTGTCACTGTTGACAAGAACTTCATGCTTGTCTTCTGTAGCCAGGCTTCAGCTCCTCTATTGGAGTGACCCATTGTGAATATTGTATTTCTAAAAAACCAGAAATTTCCATGCAAAGAGGATTTTTTGTTAACGTTTAAAACAAAGAGTTTATTGTGATGCAATTGATATACTTTAAAATTCATAATTTTCAAAATTTTCATAAAATTTATTGGTTACTAGGTTTTCCACAGGGTTATCAAATTAACAGTATCCATATTTCTTAATATTTTTATGACACCACAGAGAATCCTGTACCACTAACTGCCACTCACCCTTGTTTATATGACAGCTTCTGGGAAGAATGCATCATCTTTATTCCTATGGATGTATCTGAAGTCTTAAGTAAGTCGTATAGTAAGTGGCCTTTTGTGACTATAGCTTTTTCAATTATTTTTTAGAGTTCTTTCATGTTGTTGTCTGTATGAAAATTCTGCTTCCTGTTAGTACAGAATGATACTTTTCTGTATATTATACACACATATATGTTTATATACATATGCATACATATATAATATATATGGTAATATATATGAGATACCATTATTGCTTCAAGTTCCTGGGAGAGACAAGAATAAATGATTTGGGATAAATTCTGTAGCCTTGTCTAGCAACAGAGCCATAGAATTACTGACAGATATACTCTTCCAACACATTTTCTGAAGTGTTTCTTGAACAATGAGGAGCAAACTATAAGCAAAGGTTAAAAAAAAAAAAAAAACAACCAAACAAAAACCATACAGTCATTAACATGTGTATCTGAATAGGTCAAGGGCTAAGCTCCAGAGAAACAATATCCATGTATTTTGAAAGACACTTTCATTTACTTTTTATTGCCAGTTACAGATCTTTTTTGCCTCAAGACACAGAAGGAGTTAGTTACCATTAAGCTACACAACTAATTTTCCTTAAGACATACAACACTTTGTAAAGAACTCTGAAAACATTTGTTGCATTGGATAAGATAAATTTTGTCCCCTACATCGTTAGCTTTTTTCCCCCGTGGAAGTGTTGAGATCAGCATGACCAGAAATGGCTTTTGTTAAGGGAATGCCACTTTTGTCTCATGATATTTCTAGATGAAGTCAGCTAAGTTTTCATAGAAGGACATTGGCAAGACCACATGACTGTTCACATTGCTAGCCTTTCTGGCTTTGATTTGTCATTTACTCTTTTTCTGTAAGCAACATTATTTTTGTTTCTTTTTTATTTACAGCGGGAAGCACACCTGTCTATCTACACTGCCAAGATGGAAACTGTTTGGACACTGAAAGAGCTAACTTAGCCCAGTTATAGTCGTTGTACAATCATCACATTTGTCCTTTTAATTGATTTACAAGGATGGATTTTGGAGTATTTTTATTCTTCTCCAGCGGCTACTGATGAAATCTGTGGCAAAACTGCTTGTCACGTGCATCTTTCTGGGTTCAGAGAACCAAACTTGTTGGACATTCTCCTGTTGAAGGGTTGCTTTCATGTTTAGTGACATTTATCATTATCTAGGGCCAGCTGCCTGACTTCTCTTCAGTGCTCTGTTTATGGGGTTTGAACATCTATAAATGGAAACACTAGCTAACCAGAAATTATCGCCAGGGCTTCTGATAGCGTCCTAGGCTCTTACAACGTGGAATGCCTGGCATTATCTAACATGCAAGCATGTCAAATCACTTTCTAGACAGAATCTGGACCCCTCTCTCTTTCATTCTGTCTCTTTCTACCTCTCTCTCATTCTTTCATCATGGAATTTGAAAAGCATGAACAAGGAAGCTCACTAAAGAGGAACAAGAACTTAGAGGAAGGAGTGACGGTAAGATGCCTGGGATTTTGCAAACTCAGGTTTAAAGTCTGACAGGATGAAAGGGAAGCAAGCGGTCCCAGAGTAGAAAAGCTGTTTCCCTGTCTCAGTTTGCATTTTGGGCTGGTCGATAATCTTGAAATGAACGAGTTCTCTGCCTTTCTTGAATACAATGTAATAAACGTCTACAAAAATGTCATTGCTGGGAAATGGGAAACTTGGATTTGAACGATGTGTTCTCCCTCCACGTTCACAACCGGCATTCTTTCCCCTGAGCCTGTGCTTGGTTTAGTGTCTTGACTTACTGATAAAGGAATGGTGAGCGTTCAAAGACCAGGCTTCCTGGGAAATACAAAGGACATTCACAAAAGAAAGTTTTGTAGAATATTTTAATGCCTTTTGAAGTAAGTTTTATGAACTTAAGATAAAGTTTACTCATCATAAAAATTTGGATTTTGTTTTCTTTTTCTTTTCTTTTCTTTTCTTTTCTTTTCTTTTCTTTTTTTTTTTTGCCATAGAAGTAGTAAAGGCAGCATTACTTTTACACTAAGCAATTAATTGTCAGTTAACTGCCTTTGGTATTACTTTCTCCACTACGATGTGTTTTACACTCCCCGATACAATGTGTTGTACACGGTCCACCTCCTGGGTGTAGATGGATGACTTTCTCCTGGGTGTAGATGGATGACGTTGCTTGCAAGCTTGCTGTGGTTACAGAGCTAATGTTAGAATTATTCATGCTTCATTTTAACAGCAGCAAGCACAAGGCTAAGCCATAATGACTCTAATACAACTTGTATAATTATACTGTTTTAGATACCTGAAGAGAAGGATTACATATTCCTATTAATGTTAAAAAACTAAACAAACTAACAACAAACAAACAAAAGACATTGACTTGAAAATTCTTGGAGAATATTAGAATTTCTAGATCTTAAGAACATTTTGAATAAAATATACATTTTTAAAAAGACCCAGGTCATCATTATTTTGCGTAGTAATTATAGAAACTGTGTAGCATAGAATGACCACAGACTACCTTCCTTTAAAAAAAATTTTTTTTACTACTTTCCTTTTTAACTTTATTGAAAAATCAAATGTTATAGAAATAGATAGAGCTTTTGAGTCAAATACCTATAGGAAAGTTCTTGCTGCTCTACTTTTAAGTAAAAAGCTTTGGATTTTGTTCAGTCTTTCTGAACTTCAGTAAACTCCCTTGTAAGGTAGAAAACAGTAGTAACTCATTTGAAGGGGTCTTGAAAAATAAAAGTCTCTAGAATTACCTCATTTTCATATTGGCTTGACTTGACTTAGTTAAAAAGCATATGACCCAGAGACTACACAACAAACACACACACACTCACACCTACACCTACACACACACACACACACACACACACACACACACACACACTCATACCTATACACACGCATACTCACACCTACACACACGCATGCACACACTCAAAAACAAATTATAAAAAGAGAAAGTTGAAATGTATTTTAAAGTTGAAGGAAAATCCAGCTACTCTAAGTGTAAATGCTGAGTGTTGTAACACTTTGATAGAAAATATGCGACTACAGCCTTGCTATGAACGAGAGTCAACTCTAACCGTTAGTTTTGCAAATAAGTAGAGTAGACCTAGGGTAAATCCACGAAATAAAACCGATATCTTATTATGTGACATGATTTGATGTATTAACATTTCACTTTCTGGAAGGTCAGACATTTTTACATGCCCCACTCTACCTTGGAAATAGCTATAAATATAAAAGTGAGCAAAAAATGTCTCCTTAGAGGAAGCTGCTGTCCCACAGCTCCTGGGCATGGCTCTATGGCAGAGGCTTAAGGCTAGTATCTGATTAATGTTCAGCAGACTGGAAGACAATATGGCAATGGATGAGAAAGAAAGCCCAGGAGTATTCTGCTTGCAGTGCAGAGACAGCCCCCTAGGACAGAAGGAATGTCCAAGGGCTCGTGTCTGGAGAAATGGATATGGGCAGCCTGACAGGCTGTCAGAGCTGGGGATTTTGATAGTACTCATATCAAGAAAAGAATAGGTCATGGTCAGTGTTTACTGCAGGAGAGAGCTGGGAAATGTGTAATGCACATTAGAAAATAATTAAGGCAAACGTAGCGAACGTATGGTTGCTTTGAGGATGTGCAGCTAAACATGTTAGTAGCTCAATTACTGCTTTCTTGTCAATGTCAACATTTAGTTTAGTTAGGTTGCTAAAAATCATTTAAAAATATTTCATATGGAGTTCACTTTGTCCTGAAAATTATTCACTATACTTACTACAAATAGTACTATTTCTTACATTTTTTTAAAAGAGAAGAATAATTTTCTAAAGGGGAGAACATCTGTACCTTGCTTAATTAAAGTTGTATTTCTCTGGATTTTAATGAACAATGTTATAATATGTATCATGACAGACGGCAACATACACAGTTTCACTTACCATTTTAAGTTATTATGTGCATGAATAAATAAGAAATTCTCCTGCCTGCAGCATTTAGAAAGACATAATTTATTCTACTAGAAACAGACAAAACTGAAGTGGTAGCCCTAACTATGTACCATCCTATGGTGAACGAATTAAATTTCTACCTTTTTTGGTGTGTGTGTATATGTGTGTGATGTGGGTATCTCAATGTTCACATGTATGTGGATGCACATGCATTTGTGTTTGTGTGATTGTGGAGGGCCCAAATTGTTGTTGGATATGGTTCTCAGTAGTTTAGTCTGCTTGAGGGACTGAGACAGAGTCTACAGCTGAGCCTGGAGCTTGCTGATTCCAGTTGGTCTGACTGGCCAAGCTCACTCCAGGGATCCCCACTGCCACCTCCTTAAGAACTGCGATTGGAGGCAGGGGACCCACCTGTCTGGCTTTGATGTGGGGAGACTGGATCTCCAGTTGTCCTAGCAGGATGACGAATGTTTTATCCATAGAACCATATTTGCAGTCCCTTCTCCTTTTAAATGTTGCCTTTTCTCTTTGCCCTGATGTTGTTGCTGTCTGGTCGCTAACAGTAAAGATTCCTGGGTGCTACTTTCTCTCTCATCTAATTAATAATGTGAAACATCCCTAAAAAAAAAAAAAAAAAAAAGATCCTTCAAAGCTTTCTCCAGCTGTCTGTCAGTGCTGAGTGAAGTCATGCATAACCAGGTGGATATCATAGCCAACTTCCAAACACTGTAGTGACAAATCAGTTTCCATGGATTTACAACTCCATTCTCAACCCTTGAGAAACCTGCTATGACGCATGTTGACCTCTTAGTCATGGAAGCTGTAAAGGAAGACTACACTAAGGTCTGGGGAATGTGGCATGGATAGGGGAGGGGAGGGCTGTTTATGGCATAGTTCAGTGTGGTCATTTCCACACCTACAGATGTTAGTGCTGAACGGATTTTTGTTTTCCTTGTCCTTCTGTATCCTCAACTGTGTTCCTAGGAACTCTGATGTTTTTTTTGAATGACTTCCTCCAAAGGAAGTGGCTATACTCAGGAAGATTCAGAAAACACTATGGAATGTACCCTTTTTGAGCCTTATATTGTATTTAACATATATCTGTGGGATACACTGGAGCTTGACTTAGTGTGTCTTAAGCTAATGGATGAGTGTGCCATGTCTTATCACATTACCAGGGGCGGTTGAGGGTTCGAGGAACCGTGTGCTTTGGAATGTAACTAGGAGATCACAGATTATCATGTAAGCTAGTCTTTTGATTTTATATATAACTTTATAACTTGCATCTAATAGAATAAAATCCTCAAACTTAGTGTCACAAAAATCTATAACATAAGGTAAATTTGGGAGTAGTTTAAAAACAGCTATCAATTTCTATTTAATATGTCTTAAAAAGTAAGCAAAACCAATGCAAAATATCCTAGCTGTTTTTCAGAGCAAGTCTTATTTACAATTACAGTGTATTAGCAAAAAAGGTTACTCACATTTATAGTAATTGAAATCTTGAAATGAAAAGAAGCTATTCATATATTAATGTAGTAAAAATAGTCATGTTCCTTAGGGCATTCTAACATAATGTGGTTTGAGGTGATAAAACCAACTAAATTTCATATTATAAAGCTATTAGCTCCTATTGTGTTATTGTGATGTGTCTCAAGGGACAATCCTATTGTCTTGAGTATTGATGGTTCAGTGATATTATATAATAATAACAAGGAAACACGTGCTTTAACTCATGTTATACTCAAACTTGTTAGATGCAAAGCAAGACCGTATTTAATTTTGGAATGTCATAAATACTGTTTAGGAAGAGGAGCTCTCTGGGGAGGTGAGTAGGCACCTGATGATTAGAATTCTAACAGAATATATGACATAAGAAGATGAAAAAGTTTACTTTTCATGTTTAATGATTGACTCACTTTGAATTTAAAATGACATATATAAGTTTACAAATTACCTTAAAAAATTTTAATTTAGATAGAAATTCATTTTGATTAGTTTTGAATACAGTGAAAATAAACAAAATTAAAAGTATTAATTATTGTGAATAAAATTTGAAATTGAAAGATTATGCATTCAAAATCATGATAACCCAAGGAAATATAGATTTTTTTCTTTTGTTTTTTTTTCCGAGACAGGGTTTCTCTGTATAGCCCTGGCTGTCCTGAAACTCACTTTGTAGACCAGGCTGGCCTTGAACTCAGAAATCCACCTGCCTCTGCCTCCTGAGTGCTGGGATTAAAGGCGTGTGCCACCACACCTGGCTGAAATATAACTCTTTAAGTAAAAGTCATAACTCCATCAATAGGAGGAAAATTAATTACTTTCTGAGAACAACTTTGTTAGCAAACAGAACAGTATAGGAGTAATGCTTTTGGTTTAATTCCTGATGTGATTATCTGATGACATTGTATTTTGTTGGGTATAATACAGATAGAAACAGTCTTAGTAAAAATGATTTTCAAATCAATGTGTGTTTCTCATTGGCTATTTTGAATAAGGCAGAGCAAATGTAGCAAAGGCTCTGTCTTTAAGAAGAGCAGTAAGCTTTAGGTATTTTAAGCGGATTATGGATGATAAGCATAAGTTTTCATAGCTTAGAAATATTCTAAGCATATGCAACACAGACATCCCAGTTTCTCATATAGATTTGTGGCAGCAAGTCCATAATTATTCACCAGAATGTCTTAACAATGGGACAATTCTAGAGTATTTCATGCAGTAATGTGTTTTCTCATAACATCCCCCTATTCATTTTTCTTTTTAACTGGGTCTTGTTAGAGTTAATTGTCACCAAGTACTCAATACCGAAGAGAGCCGATAAAAAGTTTTTGTTGCTATTATTTCTGGTGTGTTACTTGTTAATTATGACATGAATGTTGCTTCTGATTTATACAGTATTCCATACAGGAAAATTTCTATAATTAAAAAAAGTGGTAAATCTCTGAATGTCTGAATGGAAAAGAAAAAAAAATCATCAAAATATTTAATTTTATTACATTTGAGACCTTATTTAATCATAGTGAATGCTCCAAGTTTAAAAAGCATTAGGCAGTAACCACACACAAGATGAAAACAGTGTAAACTATACAATACTTTATGTACATTTTTACAAGGTAACACTTTTTAAAATAATATAACTGGACACAAAAATATACACTTTAGAGAAATTCACATCAGTAATTGTATAAAGCTTTCTTCTAGGGTCCGGAAAATTTAGGACAACCATTAGCTCTGTAAATAAAGTAGCAATAACTGTGGCAGTCCTGAAAGGCCACTATATATATTTATCTACATATAGATATCACATTGACATTTTCAAGGCTTCCAGCTTTACTATATAATTTTTAGATTATGTTTTCAAATGTTGAGGTTCTTATAATTATGCAAATATCAAAAGAATAGTGGTATAAGAAGCAGAACAGATTTAAACAAATTGAGCCAGATGGATAGGCTCTGACCACCCCAATTTGAATCCTAAGTGGCTGATCCTTTCATACTTCAGAACAGGAGTGAATAATATTTTAAATAAAATTATGGCAAACAAGCTTGAAATATGATTCTGATTTTCTACAATTTTCACAAATTCTCTTAAATGCAAACAATTCTTTACCATTTCTTTTCTAGTGCATCTACATTAAGGCTTTGGGATTATTTGACTCAAGTTTTACAATGACTCAGGTTTTACAAGGTTAAAGCAAACAGGTCCATAACCATCCTGCCTACTGTGTCACTGAATCAGCATGAGCAGGTAAAGGCTCAACACCTAAGGAAATGGCAGAGAGGCACTGACAGCGGAGTTACAGATAGAGCTTTAATTAAAGGTGTGTAATAAAACAGTTTAGTGGCAAGAGAGTGGTGTTAAGATAAACAAAAGGTTTTTTTTTTTTTTCGTTTAATTGGTATTTTATTTTTCTTTTTTTTTCTTTTTCTTTTTTTTTCATTAGAGAAATTCTTCATTTACATTTCNGGTGTGAGCTAACTTATACCTATACTTCAATTCTCTTATGCTGTTGCTGTATGCGTGTTGGTTGTGATGTGCACGTGTGTGTGTGTGTGTGTGTGTGTGTGTGTGTGTGTGTGTGTGTGTGTGTGTGAGTGTGTATGTGATGGGCAATGTTGGGTATTCTAGTGTGGTTTAACAATGGGGTTTCTCTTTGTAACATTTTTTGGGTTGCCTACTGTGCACTCAACCCTCCTACTTGGCACATTCCAAGATGGCTCAATTATCATTATATCATTTATTTATTGGACTCTTTTCTCCAGAGAGTGCCAACAATCTGTAATAAGTCGATATCCAAAATGCTCTCTGAAAATAATTATTTTTAAAAACCAGACAGGCAGATGCCGCAGGAAGTTCCCGAGTAATTGCCCCCCCCCCCCCCCAGCTAGAGTCCACCAAGAGGAGCTTCAGGGCGGGTTGCTCTGGGTTTCTGGACTCAGTGCCGCTTCCGGATCTTAAGGAACATTGCTAACTTATTCATTGTTAGTAATTTATTTTTATTTCTCAGGGAACCAAAAACTCTCCGAGAACCCACTAAAGAGCCTATAGGTCTGTTCCTTCTGCATCAGGCATTGGAGAGTTCTCTGATTAAGATAATGCTGTCTGAAGAAAGGTGGCTTTCCATATCTCTATGAGCAGGAAGGGAATTCTGCCTTTATTTCAGGTGAAGGGGTAAAGGCACACACATTGTGATATTAAACAAGAGTTGCTTTTCCCACATGTTTCTCTTTCGTAAGAACAATCCCACCCTGACATATTTCTAATCCCTTCTCTCTTACAGCCAGTAACAAATAAATAATAAAAAAATCTTGACGAATCCATGACCACTAAGTATAGAGGATGTAAGATCCTGTGAAGGGTGTGGGAGCTGAAGTCCTATTGTGTGCCTGTAAAGGACGGTGAGCCTGGGAAAAAGATGAACTGGGTGTTTTAGTCCCATTTGTCTATAAAAATCTACCTTTAGTGCCTGCATGTAACTCTGGGTGCAGATGAGGACTGCCAATGCTGCTAACATGGTGGGTAGGTCCTGGGAGCCTTCTCAAGGAGCTCAGCTCGAGAAAAAAGTGTTTATGTGGCCTTTGGCAAAACACTTAACCTGTGGTTTCCTTATCTACAAAGTGAGAGGTTAGATTGGTTTTTCAAGGAATGTTGTACTGTGCAGCATTTTATAAGTGTGTGAAAAATGTCCCCTTGCTAAAAATTTAGTAAATCCTTTGCAAACATAAGCGGTCTTGAGGCAGTTTATTTTTTATATGTAAATGTGTTGGTAGAAGTTATTGCTATTAAAAAAGACTTTTTAAAATATAAAATTCACAGTTCAGTACTCATGTATTCAATTGCATATTTTTGCATCTTTTTCCCTTTTTCTTACTGAGAAACAATAGATTCAGGAATTTGATTGTGGGAGAATATTGTGGGATAAGTGACAAGAAGAAAATTTAAAGGTCTCGCTATTTTTATAGAAAGATCAAAATAAAATAGTGTTTTTTGCATAATATTACAATAGTGTGTTTTTAAAACCAGCAATGAAAACTTAGAACACAGAAGAAACTTGTTTTAAACGTCATTTCCAAAATGCAAAATGGCTTCTTCAGCTGTGTCTCCTTCTGTTTTGTAGTTTTAACCGCCCCCTGCAAAGCACCTGACACAGATAAACTCCCATCGCTCCCTGCTTTAATTTTAGCCCCTTTGCATCACAGCAGGTTGAGGGAGAAAAAAAAGAAAGAAAAAAAAAAAAGAAAGAAAGAAACATGTAGAAGCACGAGAGTGGCAAAATCCTAGCCAGTGTTCACGTTTCTTTTCCTCGTTAACAAAAGCAAGGGGTGGAGAAGATTAGAACCCAGGGGGAGTTAAGAAGTGAAACTGATAAGAATCCAGATTTCTGCTTTCTGGTTCAAATCCAGTTCTTCAAGCCATCCAGCCTTTTGAGAACCCCTGCTAATTAAAGCAGTGTCTGCTGATAATGTAAGTCCGGGATATGCTGTTTGAATGGCTCTTTTGATGTAGCTGTGTGTGATGGCAAATACAGAAGGGAGGCAGATGGATTGCAGGCTGTAACTCAGCTTTCAAAGTGACATTTAGAGCGCACAGTACGAGGCAGCGCGGGGGGGGGGGGATATTTTCAAGTCGTCTTCATGGGAATTACAATTATGTATAAGTTCAGCCCTAAGCACGATTCCCCACAGGGGATGGGGATGAGGAATAGACTATCTTCGCGACTGAATTGCATTGCTACATAACCTTCATGAAAACAAGGAGATGATTTTTTCAGATAATTTTTGGAGGATGGCTGTGGTATAATTGCTGGCCCGTTGCAAGTGCTTTTTGCCTAAATATTTCCCAAGGGTCCTTTCATGAGTTTTCTGAGTTAATGGGCATTTCCTTGCATGGGTGGTCTCTGGGCAACAGCCTGCCACCTCTCCACCTGGTTCTATTAAATAGGCCCCGTGCCTTTGTAAATATCAGGATACAGTGGTCCAGGGGTCGCCTCATGATTTTAAGTACAGACTTGATAACCTTCATCTTAGAAGATCAGAGAGCCAGTAGGATTGCTTTCCCAAGCCTGTTGTAATTTCTCTCGGGATATCATGTCATAGCGTGAGGCTGAAGGCAGAAAATGTCAGCATGAATTAACAAGCTTATTGCAGCGAGTGGGTTTCTCCTAAGCCTGTGGGGAACGAAATAAAATCTTTGCCAATCCTGACTGCATTTGCAGTTGAGCTCAGCTTCTCAGCTGGGAATTCCTGCAGACTGTCAGGCTGTCTGCTCCGCTCTCCTATAGGTACATCCATTCCATTCCATCCACCCATCCATCCACCCATCCATCCATCCATCCATCCATCCATCCATCCATCCATCCATCCACCCATCCAGATGCTTGCAATCATTCCTCAGTCTAAATGCATTCATTCATCCACAGGAACAGGCAGTCTGATTTGTTCACTTTCTCACTACTGCTACTACTATATCTGAGGTGCAAAATGAGGCGACCCCCAAGGCTTCCACAGAACCCTCTTGTAAGCTCTGCGTCATAATGAAGGCTCTGTGGGATTTCTTTCCCTGACTGGGGCACCCTCAGGAATTATAAGGTACCCATTAAGGGTCTATTCCTTCAACTCTGCTTCACCCCACTGCTCCATTGTCTTTTCCCTAAAAAAATTACAGCATGCTTTTTCATACCGATTCTCTTCTCCTACCAGGTTTCTCTTGGTTGTGAGTTTAACTTTGAAACTTCTTTTGAGTGGCCAAGAGATACATGCTTCATCAGACATCTTGAACCAGAAGATCCTGATCTCTCTCTCTCTCTCTCTCTCTCTCCCTCTCCCTCTGCATGCGTGTGTGTGTGTGTGTGTGTGTGTGTGTGTGTGTGTGTGTAGATGAATACACATGCGTGCTGGTGCCTGCCCAGACCAGAAGAGAGTATCAGTTCTCTTGGAACTAGAGAGACAGGCAGTTTGAGTCCTGGTATAGTCATTGGGAACCAAACTCTGGTCCTCTGCAAGAACAGCACATGCTGCTAACCATGACGCTATCCACCTACCTGTGCTGATTTATTTTTTAAAGGGTTCTCTCAATGTTTTATTCATGTCGCATATTCTTTGCAGTCAATAGCTGATGAATGTTAGATAGCATTTTAAAATTCTAATTTTAGGTTTTTGTTTGTTTCTTGAGATAGGAAAATTGACATGTCGCTCAGGCTGGCCTTGAACACCTTGTGTATCCCTGGCTGGTTTTGAATACAACATCCTCTTGACTGCCCCAGTGCCTGGGTTGTTGTAGGATAGTCACATTATCTACTAGGAAACACCATGGTCAGAATCTTCCCCCTTAGTTCATATGCTGAAATCAGCCAATGTGCTTCTACTGAGGACTGGGGTTTTTAAGGTGAGAGAGCAATTAAGCTGTGTGGTTGGAGACCTTATAAGTGAAGTTAGGATCTTGTTAAAGACTTTGAGGGAACTGAGAGAGGATGGAGCAACTGTCCTTCTTTTCTTTTTGCCATTTATTCATTTCTCAATTGGAGGACACATGGGAGTCTCCATCTCTACTAAAAAAATCAACCAAGCCTTCTCCAGACACAACATGTTCAGTGCCTTGGTCTTGAACTCCGAAGCACAGGACAATGAGAAGGCAAACTCCTGTTCTTTGATATAGACTTAGGTTCTTAGTCATGCAGCGCACATGGACCAAGGCATTCACAGGACTATGTGAGACCATTGTGTCATGTGGCATGCCAAAATACGTAGACCTTGAAAAGTCAAATCCTATTTTCATGTCTTGCATTGACTCCTCTATTTCATCCATCTCTCATCTTCTTTGAGTTGCTCAGCTGTAGTTATAACCATTCTCTAATTGCTTAATATGTTCTTCGCTTTTTTGTTAGGGACACTTATTATGGGATCTGTACTTTTCAGTGGCGATATGTTATTTTTTAAAATGATGCTTTTATTTCTGAGTTGGGATCTGTACATGGGGAGCTACTGACAGTTACTAGCTTCTAGGAGAACAACAGCCACTTTTCTTCAAGGGTGTGGCCTCTGGTGGGTAGACCACCCTCCAGTGAAGGCCATATATCCAAGAGTATCTGAACAGTATAAGCTATAGTTGATGTGTTAAGGGGGAAACAAAAGAGGACACAAGTTGGATGAGTGGGGAAGGGACGGATATGACCAAAACACATTCCACAGAACTTTCAAAAAACTAATAAAAATGAGAAACAACGTAGATGATGTAACTGAAATGCTCCCATTTTAGAGGTTTGAAAACTGACTTGTGTGGCTGTGATGTGTGCATGGTGGTGCCCATCTCATAGCTCTTAGACTTTTAATGTGGGGTTTTATAGGAAAGGACGAGAAGGAGGAGAGACAGAAAGCATCCCGGTACACATGTGAGTGCACAGAATGTTTGAAAGATCTCAGACACACAGTAAGCGACCCTCCTTGATTCAACATTTTATTAAAAGCCATTTTCTACAATGTTGAAGATCAAAGCCACACAAGTTACCCTCTCCTGCCAGCCCTCAAAGGGGCTCAAGCCCAGATTCTATTTATTCACGGTATCGTCATCCTTACCTCCTTCTCTAGCACTTTTCCCCTTTACATAATATTTTCCCATGAAGTGAGCATTTCTCATAGTCTTTGAAAAGAGTTTTCCTATGAAATATACAGCCTAATATTCCTTAAGAGTAATAGGTATAGAGACCCAACTATTCAACAATATGCTTTTGGGTAGGTAGTTTTACCCTTGGAATTTCTTAGAAGCAAAGAAATATATGTGTGCTCGACTGAAACAATGCTCATGCAATATTGTTCATAAAAATAATAAACAGTAGAACATTGCTAATTTATGATGGTAATACCTAAGTGTATTTGGTGTACCAGACTCTGTTTTTTATTATTTTGCTAGAAAATACAGCTTTTATCCAAAGTAGAAGCATGATAGATCATCCATGTCACAGACATTATGTGTATCTGTCTATGAATGTATTTGTTCAGGATATCTTCATTTGCCAAACTGTACAAATTATTTTTTCTTTTTCTTTTTTCTTCTCTCATACATCACAAGCGCAATTTCCCTTCTCTACATTCCTTCCAGTTCCTCCTCTCTCCCCCAGACCCACTGTTCCTCTTCAGAAAAGAACAGGCATCAACTGAGCACAGCATAACAAGATGTAGTATGACAAGGTACAAGCCCTCATATCAAGGCTGGAAGGGGCAACCCAGCAGGAGGAAAAGGGTCCTAAGAGCGGGCAGGAGTCAAGGATAGACTCCACTCCCACTGTTAGGAGTCCCACGAATACCCCAAGCTAAACAAAAACAACATAAATGCAGAGGACGTAGTGCAGACCCATGCAGGCTTTGTGATCGCTCCTTCGATCTTTGAGACCCCCTGCAAGCCCCGCTTCATTGATTCTTTGTGCTTTGTTCTCCCAGTGTCATTGATACAGTCCCAACTCTACAGTCTTAAGTGTCCACATAAGGATAATTCTGTGGGATAAATTTTTATTTTTCAATTTTACTGAAATTTCAACTAGCTGAGAATGATTTTTTTGGTAATGAGCTCATATTTTGATGGCTTTGCTGAGTGATGAAAGTGTATTAAGAAGGTTTGCAAGACTGCCTGAGACATGGTGCTGAGCTCATCTGGCAGCAGGCCTAGAGAGGCCTTGAGTGCATTTATGCTTCTGCCTGTGGAAGTCCAACCACCTGGAGAATGCGAAGCTCCTTTAAGGTTAGGGACCTCATGTTATTGGTCCTTCATTATCTAGGTCAATGTGGACTGGTACTCTTAAAACTTTGAACTATATAGACATGGCACGTATATACCTAAGTGTGTGTGTGTGTGTGTGTGTGTGTGTGTGTGTGTGTGTGTGTGTGTGCATGTGTGTATGTGAATGTGTGTGTATGTGTACTGCACTATATATAATTTAATACATTTCAGAGACCCCAAACTAAACCTAAATAGCATACTCTTAAGCCTCAGTTACATATGAAAAGCTGGTTATTTGACACATTTCCAGGACTGGTTTCAAAGGATGTTGAATCTCAGGAAGAGACATACCCCAAGGGAAGTGACAGATGGGATATTTAGGTTCTTGTTCATGAAAAGCAGTAATCCACAAATATGAGAGCTGGCCTCTCTTTCTGATTGATCTCCAACTCAGCCTCTCCAGTCCTGGCTATGAGTTCAAATTCAATTGTCTTCCATAGAATCTTCATAGGATGTGAAGAGCCAGAATGCAAGTGTGTTTGATGCTGTGGCATGGGAGAGTCCTGGACACCCTTGTGTAGATTGATGGCAGCAACTGTGACGTTGGCAGCACTGCAGGGTATTGGCATTGGCAGTAGCATCACCAGAGAGTTATGTGAAAGCGATCCAGAGTATGACACGAGGGACACAGCAGTTTCTGTGTGTTTGCCAATACCCCCATCAAAGAGGAATGATGGAGTGCAGAGATGATGAAACTTTCTCTTAGCGTGTAAAATTATTTATAGAGATATTTTTATATATAGTATTTAATTTTTTAGTTTGTTTTTGACATGCACACATAAAATATGCATCCCTCCTCCCTCTCTTATGTGCCCTCCCGTCTCTCTCTAACATTCTCCTTCTTCTCTCCTAGTCTCCATCCCATCTTCAAGTCTTTTTAAAAATTATCATTGCTTTCTTTATTTTTTTATTTTTTTGCCTCGTGGCCCACTGTTTTTAACCAGTGCTACTCCTGTGTGCATGAATGTGGAGCTCTCTGCTGGAGCACGAGTAACTCAACAGTGGCTACATCATTCAAGACAATGGCTTTCTCTTGATTTTCCTTGATTGTTCCTTTCTGGGTGGGAAGATCCATGAGTCCCACTCCCCATCTATGACTGAAAGTTTACAGGCTCATTCTTGTCTATTCCCTATGCAGGCATGTGTAGTCTTGAGATCATACTACAGTGGCCACGGCATAGCCATAAGACAACCTTTCATTGCCTTACTCTGAATTCAGCTATCACATTCTTTCTGTTGACTGTTTTCGAAGTGTAGTTTGAACTTTGTACAGAGTGACGTGAGTGTCCTCATCAATGCTGTACACTCAACAAGTCTTTCACTTTCAGCACCTTGGCCAGCCACAAATCTATACATTAATTGTTAATTACTGATTCCTGAAAGGTTTTAAAGACATTTTAAAAATTAAGGCCGAGGACAGTACTAGTCCATGGGTATAAAAATAGATATTCAAGAAGCTGTTTGACAACATATTTATTCATTAAAAATAGTAGGGTTCCCCTCTCATGCCTATGACTTCTCTAGCTTAGGACTTTGACCCAGGTGCGAACTCCCTTCTAATGGATCAGGGCTCAAGTCTAATCAGAAATCAATTTACTCCTCCCCATGAATAGTCATATCACTATTGCACCATTTAGCTTCTCTTGCTTTGTAGATGGCATTGTACTATACAAGGTTGAAAGGGGGGGGGGAAGGCTACTGTTTGCTGCTCCCTTCCTCCAACTTCCCCCATAATAATTTTTGGCCAGTTTCAACTTGGTTTCTTTGTATTCTTCAACCAAGGTGTGTGGTGTCTTCAGCGATAGGGTCTTAACATCGTGCTTTGAAAGCAATCAATGGCAACGGCTATCATCTGTACAGTTCTGGAGGCCGCTGTGGCCTTCTTGGTCAACAATACCAAGGGAGGTGTCTGGTAACTAACACTGGGGGTTTCCTTTAATAACCCCTGGCTTCTGGGATAAGCATTGCTCACCTATGCAGGACACTTATATTCAAATAGACATTTAAAAAGATTTATTTATTTATTTATTTATTTATTTATTTATTTATTTATTTAATACATGAGTACACCACCATTGCTCTCTTCAGACACACCAGAAGAGGGCATTGGATCCCATTACAGATGATTGCGATCCACCATGTGGTTTCTGGGAACTGAACTCAGGACCTCTGGAAGAGCAGCCTGTGCTCTTAACCTCTGAGCCATCTCTCCAGCTCTCAAAGAAACATTTTGAAATTATTTTTATTTTTAGCTGTGTGTATTGTGTTTCTCTGTGAATGTATGTACAAATGGGTATGGGTTTCTACAGAGGCCAGAATAAGATATTGAATCCCCTAGAGTTGGGGTTACAGACAGTCAGGAGCCATCTGCCATCAGTGGGAACCAAATTCCAGTTCTCTGCAAGAGCAGCAAATGCTGCTCACTGATGCACTGTCTGCCCAGTCCCCTAATGTCTTTTTTTTTTTTTTTTTTTTTTTTTTTTAATTTTTTTTTTTTTTTTTTTTTTTTTTTTTTTTTAAATTCTGCTCTTTTTCACTTAGCTTAAAAACTAGTTAGTTTTCTTGGGCATTCTTTATACCTAATCAGTTTTGGTGAATCCCTTCTTTACCCAGAGCCTCCCTTCCTCTATCTCTATTCAAACTTTTCAACCCCTAGCAATCCCTTCTATTTTTATAACACATGTGTTCTACCATCCCCACCTCCTTAAGGTCTCTGTCCCCACCCACAAGCCTCCTTCTGGCTTCTAAGTCTCTATAGACATTACAGTTGAAATTAACAAATGTTTAAATTCAAAGCTATGATCTACATATGAGCAAGAACATATAGAGTCTCATTATTAAGCCAAGGGTTATTTGGCCTTACCTCACTAAGCATATTTTCCCCAGTTCTAATCATTTCCTGAATAATTAGTTATTTCATTTTTTCTTTATGTGAATAAATTTCCATTGTGTATAGACACCATGTTTTTTTTTCTTATCCATTCATCTCTTGATGGATATTTAGGCTGACTCTGTTTCTTAGCTATTATGAGCGGAGCAACAGTGAACACTGATCTGCATGTGTCTCTTTAGTAATCTTTTGGGTACATCCTCAGGTGTGATATAGCTGGGTCATATGGTAGTTCTATTTCTCAATAGTACTCTTTTTTCTTTCTTTCCCTCCTTCTCTTCTTCCCTTCCTCCTTCCCTCCTTTGTTCTTTTTAAAACCAAAATATTCATATTAATTTTCAAAGTGTCTTTTGTTTTACATTCCCACCAACAAGAATAAAGCTTCCTCTTTATGCACATCTAAGCCAGCATTCGTTATCATCTGTAACTTTCATGATGGGCGTTATGACTGAAGAAAGATGGAACCTTAAAGTAGTTTTAATCTGTATTTCTATGCTAAGGATTATGAACACTCCTCTGTTCAGTTCTTTCTTAAATACCCCACTTTTAAATTAAAGGCTTTGTTTCTTTGATGCTTAGCTTCCTGAGTTCTTTGTATATCCTAGAGTCTCAGATGTGTAGCTAGCAAAGATTGTCTACCATTCTTTGGACCCTCTCTCATGAAAGAGATTTTTCTTAAGTGAAGAAGCTTTTTGTTTTGTGAGGTCCCATTTGTCAGTTATTGATACTATTTCATGTGCTACCAAAGACTCATAGCAGCATTATTTATAATAGCCAGAAGCTGGAAAGAACCCAGATGTCCCTCAACAGAGGAATGGATACAGAAAATGTGGTACATTTACACAGTGGAGTACTATTCCACTATTTAAAAAAAATGAATTCATGAAATTCTTGGGCAAATGGATGTATCTGGAGGATATAATCCTTAGTGAGGTAACCCAATCACAAAAGAAGTCATTGGATATGCGCTCACTGATAAATGGATATTAGCCCAGAAACTTAGAATACCCAAGATACGATTTGCAAAACACAAGAAAATCAAGAAGGAAGACCAGCGCGTGGATACTTCATTCCTCCTGTGAATAGAAAACAAAATACCCATGAAAGGAGTTACAGAGACAAAGTCTGGAGCTAAGAGGAAAAGATGGACCATCCAGAGACTACCCCACCAGGGGGGATCCATCCCATAATCAGTCATTAAACTCAGACACTACTGCATAGGACAGCTAGTGCCTACTTAAGGGAACCTGATATAGCTGTCTTGTACAGAAGTCGATGCTCATAATCATCTATCTGATGGAACACAGGGCCCACAATGGGGAAGCTAGAGATAGAACCCTAGGAGCTGAAGGGGTCTACAACCCTAGAAGAGGAACAACAATATGAACTAACCAGAACCCCTAGAACATGTGTCTCTAGCTCTACATGTAGCAGAAGATGGCCTAGTTGGCCATCATTGGGTGGAGAGGCCCCTTGGTATTGTAATCTTTATATACCCCAATACAGGGGAACACCAGGACCAAGAAGTGGGAGTGGGTGGGCAGGGGAACAGGACGTGGGGGGGGAACTTTCTGGATAACATTTGAAATGTAAATTAAGAAAATATCTAATAAAAACTAATTGAAAAAATCTAGAAATATAAAAATAAATATGCACACACAAAAAAGAAAGTCTTTGCTTGTGCCTATGAGTTGAAAGATACTGCCTTCTTATTTCCTCTAGCATTTTAAGGGTGGTAGGGTCTTTGACCCACTTGGAGCTGAATTTGTACAGAGTGAAAGATAAAAATATAGTTTTAGGGCTGGAGAGGTGTAATGATTAAGAGGATCTAATTTCATTTCCAAGGCCCTTAATTTCATTTAAGGCTCACAGTTGTTTGTAACTCCAGCTCCAGGGAATCCAATCCTCTTACACTCATATATATATATATATATATATATATATATATATATATATATATATATATATATATACTGTTCTCATGTACATGTAATTAAAAATAAAATAATACTTAAAGAAAAAGAATTTAGTTTTATTCTACATGACAAAAACAAGTTTTCCAAGTATCATTTATTGAAATTGTCCTTTCTCCAGTATGAATCTTAGCATCTTTGTTAAAAATCAGATCGTTCTGTGTTAGAGCTGGAAACCAGCCATGGTGTTGCCTCCAGAAATTCTTTTTATGGATCAGGATTGTTTTAGCTATCTTGAGTTTTTCCATATGAAACTGAGTATTGTCCTTTGAACATCTGTAAAGAGTTGTATTGGCATTTTGTTAGGGATTGTGTTGACTCCCTAGGTTAGTTTTGGTAGGATAGCCATCTTTACTATGTTAATAGTATCAATCCATGAGCATGGAGGATTGGTACATCCTCTGATATTCTCTTCACCTTCTTCCTTCAAAGACTTGGAGTTCTTGTCATATAGGTCTTTCACTTGCTTGGGTAGGGTTATCCAAGACATTTTATAGTGTAGATGAGTACTGTGAAGGGTGTTGTTTCCCTGATTTCTTTCTCAGTCCTTTTGGACTTTGTATATAAGAGGGCTACTGATATTTTTGAGTATCTTGTATCTAGCCACTTCACTGAAAGGAGTTTATCAGCTGTAGGAGTTCCCTAGTAGAATTTTTGGGATCATTTATGTGTTCTATCATATATCTGCAAATAACATTTTTTTTTACTTCTTTCTTTCCAGTTTGTAACCCCACCCCCCACCCCCAGCTATCTTACCTCCTCCAGCTTTGGTATGAAGGTTCATGCCTAGTATTATTGCATCTTATGTCATCTTTGCTTGATATCCCTAGCAAGTCTGTTCTTTCTGAAGGGAAATGGAGGAGCAGTGGATCTGGGGTAGAGGGGAGGTAGGAAGGGGATTGGAGGGGTGTGGAGGGAGGGGAGCCTGTGGTTGGGATGCATCGTATGAGAGAAGAATAAATAAAAATCTAAGGTAGCTGTAGTTGCACAGACCTATATTTGGGTTCTCTCTTTTATTCCATTCAGCTGTGTGTCTGGTTTAATGCTAGTGTTATGTTGTTGTTATTACTATAGCTTCATAGTATAATTTGACATCAACTATGTTTATACTACTCACAGTATTCTTTTGCTCAAGATTGTTTTGGCTATCCTTGGGGTTTTGTGTTACCGTATAAAGTTTTAGATTTTTCTGTGTCTATTAGGAACTGGAACTTTGCTTAGAATCTCATTGAAATTGAAGATTGCTTCTGTTTGGGATGACTGTCTTCATGATTTTGATTTTTTTAGCTCATGAAAGTGAGAGATTTGTTCTATCTTCCTATGTCTTTCTCAAATGCTTTCTTCAGCATTTAAAAGGTGTACTTAAAGATATCTCTCATTTGTTTGATTAACCTTATTCCCAAGTATCTTATTTTTATTTACTGTAAGTGGCTTTGTTTCACTGGTTTCCTTCTTGGCATGCTTTCTACTGGCATAAAGAAGACCACTGATTTTTTTAATGTTGATTTTGTGTCATTATGAATCTTGACACAAAATCAACATGATACTTATCAGCCTTAAGGATTTTTTTTTTTTGGCAGCATCTTGAAGGTATCTTTTGTATAAGGTCATATCACTTGTATGAAGTGATATTTTACATCATCTTTTAAAAAAATTTGTATAACTTTATTCCCCTTTCTTGTCTTATTGCTCTAGTTAAGACTCAAGCACTATACTGAATGGAGAGAGTAGACATCCTTGTACTTGATGTCTTTCATTTTCAGTTTTATCTCTTGATGGCATTAGAATTCATGCTAAAGTTTCAACATATGAATTTTAAGATAGTTAACTATCAGTCCATTATGTTATATTTTATAATGAGGAGAGAAATGGTCTTCATGTCATTACTTCACAGCTACATGGACAGTGACATAGCTAGTGTCCTTGACCATAAAGGAAAAAGGATAAGGAGCTCAGTTTTCCTTAAATATTTGTTGAGTTTGCCTGCTAATGGGAACTGACAGAAAGAAAGATGAGCGATGTGGCTAAGTAGCTCTGGGCCTACCAGCTTCCCAGTGGACAGAACATTGGGTTGGTTTATTCAAAGGTATGAAATATAGTTTTTCAACATTATAAATGTAATTTTTTTTGTATCACAAGGTTACCAAGGAACTTTAAATGTTTGTCAAATCCTTCACCTTTTATTGTTGTGGTTCATTGAGTTATGCAAGGTGATATTGTGGGAAGAAGGAAGGCCTGAGCATTAGCAAACATGACTGAGAAAACTTGCTTAGCTCACTAACTCTCAATTTCCTCACCGATAAAAGGAAACTAGTGAATATATAAGTTGAAGTTTCTCCCACATTAAATCTATGTAACTCTGTAACACTGAGAAGTGTGTGCTATTGGAAGTTTGGACTTCAGTGACATCATGCTGCAACTTCATGATTCATCTAAGGAAGAGGGTAAGTCAAATTTGTTTCTCAAGTTGTTTTTCTACCCAGAATAACACTTCTTGTTCCAGTATTAATCACTATAATATATTTAAAAGCACCCCACTCAATCTCCCACCCAACATCACATCTTGTTTCTTATTGTCACTAATAACGATTGAGTCAGTGCTGCCTACGTGTGCAGGTGGGTAGTGGTGGATGGATATGATCAATATGCAGCACATAAATGGAACTTACAAGAAACAACACTATTATTTAAAGAAGAATAAATATATCAACAAGTTTATTAAGAAGCACATATGCACATATTACAGGAGAGTGTGTTTTGGAATTACTAATTTTATAGAAAGGACTGTATGGAATAAATATTGAGCAATGATTTTTTTTAAACTGAAAAAATTTGTTCATTTAAAGAAGTTCTAGTTACTTTTCCAAATGTCTGAGCTGGCTTAGCTCTTTGAATATAGAGATGAAGGAGTTATTTTATTTTATTTGTTTTACAAAGCAGATTAGTCTCTTAGTCATTGAGAAGTGGTAGCAAATTTTGAGAAGTGTATGACTGTTTTAAATCAGATTTGTTGTTGACAAAGTTCACTGGTAAAAGATGCAACATGCCAGGGGAATGTTCTAGAAACAGAGACCCTTGGTTCTCATAGGTGAGGATTGTTGAGTAATGGTCAGAACAGTTATGCGATGAAGGTAAGGTATTATCTGGGTTCCAGACTGAATCTCTTTGCCACCAGGTGGGGGAGATGTCCAGTGACTGAACATAAACTTCAGTGTTGTTCCTATACACTCATTGTTGTCCACTTACAATAGCTTTGTGCTTTAGTGTGAGATTGAATAGTGAAACCACATAGATGAGCACATACAGAATCCAGAACGTTCTTGCATATATAAGCGTCACCCCACTCTCCAGTCTCAAGGTTCAGCTCTGTTTCCATTTTGTGGTAGAAGTATCCACAAGTGTAAGCATACACCAGGCTCTGAGCACTCCTTTTCAGCCCAGCTGTAGACACTGGATACTTTCTGGGACTCCAGTCTGAGAGGAAGTTGTGAATTTTATAATAGGAGTCTTTGGGATATATGTTCAAAATGTCTGAAACTCCTCAAAGGGAGGACATATTTTAAAACAAGGAAAGTGGATTTAGAAGCGTCCTGTTTGTCTACTGTTGGATAGGCGCCTGAATGGTGAAACATGGTTTCTGGGTTTGCATGTGCCAGTGTAAGACTGTATTTTATTCCTTTGGAAAAACAAATATAAGAGCAATATAATTTATTTTACCAAATAGTTTATGTTCATTCAATATTTAAAAGATTGTTTTTTTCTGAGATTATAGTTGTCCTGGTGTTTTTGTTTTGTTATCTTTATATTTACAAAAGAACATTTCTTCTAAGCTACAGCTACTGACCTGTATATAACTGAAAAGTCTGAAGACCACTTTTTTTCTGACCTTCATGTCTTAACTTTCAAATATCCTTAAAAGGTCCATGGAACTTTGTTTTCTTACCAACGGTAGCCTACATACTATATTACTTTGTTTTGCTTTTTTAAAATATGAAATTTCTTATCCAGCAAATTTCCTTAACTTCATTCTTGTATAATTTATAAATAGCTCCCATTTATTTATTTTTTATATATAAGAAAGTTTGATTCAAAGCTAACAAAGAGCTTGAACATCTCACTCACTGAGAGACTGCACCCCTCTCGAGTATGTTGAGAGGTAGGGTTTGCCATTGGGAGATTTTTGTTTTGTTTTGTTTTGTTTTGTTTTTCTGGTAAAATTATAAAACATATAACAACCATAATATATATGTAATTAATACAACTTTTTTTGGTCAAGATTGGCAACCTTTAGCTCTTTGAACAACAAATATTTCACTCATTAAAAAGTATTGAGAAGCACCTGAAAAAATGTTCAACATCCTTAATCATCAGGGAAATGCAAATCAAAACAACCCTGAGATTCCACCTCACACCAGTAAGAATGGCTAAGATCAAAAAATCAGGTGACAGCAGATGCTGGCGTGAATGTGGAGAAAGGGGAACACTCCTCCACTGTTGGTGGGACTGCAAGCTTGTTCAACCACTCTGGNAGAGAAACCCTGTCTCGAAAAACCAAAAAAAAAAAAAAAAAAAAAAAGTATAACCAGGCTATATCAAACAATCATCGGTGATTTTTTGATCAGATTATGTAAAATGTTTAAAAGGCGTAAGTCTGATTTTCATTTTCATTTCCTGAGTAATTTGTTAGAGAATGTGGAACTGTATGATGACATTTTATGAACTTTAAATCATTCTCTTCTGAAAGTCATGCTGGGAGCTGCCATTTAAAAACAAACAAACACAAGTAAAACTGCTCTAGAGGAATAAATGTGTTGGAGTTAAAATGGGTGAATGCTGTTGATGTGAATTAATGACCAAGACCAGTCTCAAAGTGGGAGCTCACCTGCCTTTCAAAATGAAAGACACCAAGCTCCCTGACATGGTGCAAATATGGGCAATTACCTTGTTCAGGTTTAAAGACTGAATGAAAGGAAATTTGGTGTGTAAAAGCAGACCTGAAAATTGTCTCTGGCATAAGGCTGAACTTTGAATTTGGTTTCAAGTGACTGAGTGGGTACTGATCTCGAATGGAATTACAGGATGTTTGTTTTATGACATGAACAAGCAAAATATGAAAATTAAGAGCGCTACAATTTAACTATGCTTTTAAAATCACTCAATGTCTTTTTTTTTATTTTTAATCTCATTAGAATAAACTTGTAATGAGTAAAGATGACCAGACACAGAGACACAAATCTGTCCCTTTTAGTTATATGTTCCTCATCTCTGGACTTCTGTAAAGTACACACTTGTTCTTGAGAGCTAATATTATATCTTTTTGAGAATGTTGTATCAGTAGAGTCATATTGTAGATGCCCTCTCAGCTTTCTTTCTTTGTGACAGTGTGCCTGAAGGAAGCTCGGCACAAAGGAGATTTCAATCCAAGAATGGCAGGCTCCAGATCTTTGCACCCGTGGCAAGGCAGAATATCATGGCAATAGGAGAACGTGGCTGATGAACATCTCTCTCTCTCTCTCTCTCTCTCTCTCTCTCTCTCTCTCTCTCTCTCTCAAACACAAACATATACACAAAGCAGGGAGAGAGAGAGAGAGGGGGGGGGGAGAGAGAGAGAGAGAGAGAGAGAGAGAATGAGAATAGTGACATGAAATACCTTTCATGGACATGTCCTCAAAGACTTACATTTTCCAACTCCTCACCACTTCCTAATATTCCACTCAGCTATCAATTGATGCATTGATTAATCCATTGATTATATGTGAGTCCTTGTAATCAAGCACTTCTCATGTCCCACTCTATTATTATTTTTTTGCCTTTTATAATTAGATATTTTCTTCATTGACATTTCAAATGCTATCCCAAAAGTCCCCTATACCCTCCCCCCACGCTGCTCCCCTACCCACTCACTCCCACTTCTTGGCCCTGGCGTTCCCTGTACTGGGGCATATAAAGTTTGCAAGACCAAGGGGCCTCTCTTCCCAATGATGGCCAACTAGGCCATCTTCTGCTACATATGCAGCCAGAGACATGAGCTCTGGGGGTTCTGGTCAGTTCATATTGTTGTTCCTCTTATAGGGTTGCAGACCCATTCAGCTCCTTGGGTACTTTCTCTAGCTCCTCCATTGGGGGTCCTGTGTTACATCCTATAGCTGACTGTGAGCATCCACTTCTGTATTTGCCAGGCTCTGACATAGCCTCACATGCGACAGCTATATCAGGGTCCTTTCAGCAAAATCTTGCTGGCATATGCAGTAGTGTCTGTGTTTGGTGGCTGATTATGGGATGGACCCACGGGTGGGGTAGTCTCTGGATGGTCCATCCTTTCGTCTTAGCTCCAAACTTTGCCTCTGTAACTCGTTCCATGGGTATTTAGTTCCCTATTCTAAGGAGGAATGAAGTATCCACACGTTGGTCTTCCTTCTTCTTGATTTTTCTTGTGTTTTGCAAATTGTATCTTGGGTATTCTAAGTTTCTGGGCTAATATCCACTTATCAGTGAGTGCATATTAAGTGACTTCTTTGATTGCAATCTTGTACAACCACTCTGGAAATCAGTCTGGTGGTTCCTCAGAAAGTTGAACATAGTACTACCGGAAGATCCAGCAATACCTCTTCTGGGCCTATACCCAGAAGATGTTCCAACTGATAATAAGGACACATGCTCCACTATGTTCATAGCAGCCTTATTTATAATAGCCAGAAGCTGGAAAGAACCCAGATGTCCCTCAACAGAGGAATGGCTACAGAAAATGTGGTACATTTACACAATGGAGTACTACTCAGCTATTAAAAACAATGAATTTATAAAATTCTTGGGCAAATGGATATATCTGGAGAATATCATCCCACTCTGCTATTCTAACTAAGCATTCAACACACAGGTCTGTAGGTTACTGACCATCTGAAGCTAGCTTCTTTCACTTGGATCTTGCCTCGAGGGTCTCTGCTCAGCCTGCCACCTGACTGGGCAGGACAGTTGAGTGCTTGATTAGTGTTGAGTTGGGCTCCATTACCCCATTTCTTTAATTTAGGCCTCTGAAAAACACCTGTGTTGTTTCCTTTCTTGCTGACAAATACCATTGTGCAGGTCTTGTGTGGGCATCTGAATGTAAATTTTCATTATGTAGAATGAATAACTAGAGAAGGAATTCCTGGGTCATATAAGTATGATTAACTTTATAAAAACACTATGGACCGAAGGAAAATCGCTCTTTTTCATGTTGCTTTTAAGGTACAAGGAAAGTGATTAATATAGCTGGAATCTGATCTGGTGGCTAAATTGTTTCCTCAATAGCAAAATGACAGATTTACCTCCTTTCTTGTACCTCTGCATCTTTCATTTATGAGTTTTCTGTGAATGGAAACCTGACAATACTCTTCCCATGTGTAATAAGTGTTTTCTGGTCTGAGCTTCTTCCATTGCTTAGGGATTTTGGGTGGGGGGGGGGAGGGTTGTTGCTGTTTTGTTTTTAATGAGTTTTTTTTTGTTTTTTGGGTTTTTTTTTTTTGTGGAAAAGCTACAAAAGGACCAAGCATTACCTATCTGCCATCATTACCATCCCCTCCTCTCTATTACCAAGTTCTTCTGTTTTCATAAATACAGTCTCAGATTGATGGCTGAGTTTCCATCTTGTCTCCATAGCAACTGATTTTAGGGTACTGAATAAATTATTACTTTTCAAAGTCACAACTCTGAGAAATATTAAATCTAATAGTATAATAGCAAGATTATTATCAAAATGTTACAAACACAGTGAGGGACAGCATGCAAAGTTATATAGGAACCTTAACCAACACCTATAAGCCAATGCTTCGTGATGAACTCAAACATGGTGAGGGTACGAAGGACAGAGGAGCTGTGGACGACGGTTCAACGAAAACAGGCAGATGCAGTCACGTGACTTGTTATTACTAAGCGCAATTGATCCAATCTCTCCTTTTAGGTTTCACATTTGTGAATTAGGGATGTATTTTCTTCCTTATAAACATTACCTGTGTGTAAAAGGAACTTTTGTCTGCCTGATGTAATTGTTGTCTTGGACAGAGGCTTATGCTGAATAAGCTCACCCTTTCTAGCTCTTCCAGACCTCTGTCTGGTCGGTTCAACTCAGCTGTCCTGGCTCAAACTTCTCTCCAAGCTGACTGATTCAATCTATCTTCTCTTGGCTTCTCACTGCATTGCTATGCTTGGTCTCATACTAACTTTGGTGATTTATTCTAATCTATTGCTTCTGCTGACCTGTATAGAACTGCATGTACTCATGAGCAAACTCAACTCCACTGTACTGGACTCCACTCACTGCACTGATTCTCACCTGATAACTCAACTCCCTGACTCAACTCCTCTGCACTGAACTCAACTGTCCAAACAGAACTGACTGTTGAGTGCTGGGGTTAATGGCATGGACCCTCAGGCCTGGATCTAAGCTTTTCTGTATCTGGAACTTTCTCTGTACCAGGCTGGCCTTGAACTCAGAGATCTGCTTGTTTCTGTATTCCAGCCAGAATAGCCATGTTGCTAGATTAAAATTCCTCTACATCTGTGCACAGCTAATATCAGTGGGATCCCATGTATCATGATTCCTTGAGCTCTGGGAGGCCTTATTATACTTATTCTCTTTCTCTTCCCCTTTCTCTTCCTTCTCCTTTTCTTCCTCCCCTTTTCTTCCTCCTTCCCTGCTCCTCTCCTTTTTCCCCCTCTTCTCCTTCTATTCTCTTCTCCTTCCTCCTCATCCTTCCTGATCCTAACTCTTAAAGGCTTTGCTACCTCTCAATGGTACCACATTAAGGACTACCTTCAGGATACAAATCACATCCAAGCCATAGCACCTTCTATCTCTGATTTGTGACATGAAGGTGGGTTGGAATGAAGTACTGACTGTGGAATGAATGTGATTCAGCTCAATGGGACGTGTACATCCTGCTAGTTTATTTAAGACACCAAAGAAATGGTGACTTTTTGACTATTTAAAAAAATGCGCTAAAGTTGACTTAAGGTGATGATTGTCATTCACTGAAGATTATAACAATCTTTGAATTGTATACTTGCAATAGATAAATTATATGTTCTGTAAAGTACATACCAATATGTTCTGTAAAATACATACCAATAATTCTGATCCCTTTAGGTAAAAATTCTCAGACTTATAAGTAAAGAGATACTTCTGTCATCTTTCTCTTACTAGTCCAAAGGCAGCTATGCATAGCAAAGGCAGCAAGCAGCTTGGTTACTTCAGATGTTTAGTCCTTAATTTGACAAATGTGTTAATTACATTGCTCTCTGGTTCCTGGTTCAAGAATTAAAAGCCACAATCAATTTTAAGAGCTGTCACTTTTCTTTCAGAATGAATAGCTACAGAATGTCAAGCAGATGTTGTCCATGGGTGGAGCTTGATCTGGGTCTGCATAAGGCATGCTGGGCTAAACACTGTTTGTATGGTATCCTTGCCCACATGAATCATATTGTTCTGCTACAGATGGAGTAGGCTCATTGGATACTACTGTAAGAATATGCCTAAGTTTTCTTTCCTTCTTCCCTTCTCTCTTTCTCTCTTTCTCTCTTTCTCTTCTCTCTTTCTCTCTTTCTCTTCTCTCTTTCTTTCTTTTCCTTTCTTTCTTTCTTTCTTTCTTTCTTTCTTTCTTTCTTTCTTTCTTTCTTTCTTTCTTCCTTCCTTCCTTCCTTCCTTCCTTCCTTCCTTTCTCTCTTTCTCTCTTTCTCTCTTTATTGTAAAGAAAACATCTCTTGCTCATTATTGCATGAATGTAAAACAAGAGCGCTCTTGCTAATTCTTCAATGTTTGAAAGAAATTTGTCCCATTGATGGTAAATTCTCCTCTCTTCATGGTATCCTATTATTCCATTAAACCTTCCAGTTCATTCTACAAGCATTGCTTAATTGTACTTCTACTGTGGAAACTGTAGGGAGTGTTTTTCAGCAAAATTAATAAGTTTCTACTTGAACAGTGACCCTAGCAATGCTCTTTGTTTGGTACCACTGAGGTGTGTCACCTTGCTTCCAATCCCTGACAGGGAAGAGCAGATTGAGGCTGAAATTGTGTCACAGGGAACACTGTAAGGGGCTGAGTACAGTATTTGACATGTAGGAAATTTCAGAGTTTTATTGAAAATTATTATATTTCAACATGGTTATTTTAAAACTTGGCTTCAAATTGTCAAATAATATTTTTGTCATTAGAAATTCATGAGGCATGGTGGTACAATACACCAAGACCAATTTTTAAGATTTTTATACGTCTCAGGGAATGTGCTTGTGGCAAAAACCTGAATTTGATTTCCCCATGAATCATCGTGACCTATTTTGTTATTAATAGAGTTGCCATAGATGTGGAAAGAGGACCAGAACACTTGGCAGGGACTCTAATTCTGCATTTCTTTAAGGTCAGTTGTTTTTAGTGTCAGGCTCCCTCTAGGCAAGGTTATTAAGTGAAGAAGCTGTAATTTTTTTCTCCCTTTACTTTGACCAACCTAGTCACCAGGAGTTGTACTCCCTGAGAGGTCGAAACTGACATCTCCTTTCTCCTAAGATTTCATGAAATTATTTTCACATAAAGTTCTATGTGGTTAACACTAACTTAAACATTGATGGACGAAGCCTATCTTCTTGGCATAGTTATTGCTTTTGGGAAAGGGGACTGGTAATGCTGAAATTAAGGACATTTCTTTTCTTCACTGAATAATTTAATGCATTTTATTATAGAACATATGCAATACAGTTAACAAAGAAAGCAAATTCACTATGAACCTAGGTTAACCTTGCCACGTGCTTCTCACAATAAAGTGACACCATCTTGTCATGCCACCCACCTTTTCTCTTCACCTCTGGTGATATCTATAAGATTTATGATTACAAGGTATATTCAGATGTAGACGGCAAGAAGTGCTTGTGCACACACATGGTGAAAATAAAACAACTGGTGTTAGATCCCAAGGAGTTTGTCCTAGCACTAGTTACCTAAGTTAGGCTGATCCAAGTTTCCTGTTTCTCTCACCCGGATTGTTCCCCTGCCAGTTGGAAAGCCTGCAGAGACCCTCCATATTCAGTGTTTGGTGACAGTGTTGTCTATAACCTTCATACTTGTAAGTCATGATCAGTGTATATAATGGTATTGTTTGTAGCCTCCGTGCTTGTAAGTCACAATCAGTGTTAGGTGATGGTGTTGTCTGTAAAATGTCATCTTTACAAGTCATGCTCAATATCCGCATCATCTCATGTTCTATGACTTTTCCCTAAATTATTTGAACAGTGTATGAATGCTTGACATTAAGATTTTGTTTATGAGGTCATGATCATTTATTGTAGACTTTCTTGGTCACTTTCTTCAAATATAGTCCCAACAACAGGGAGAATAAACATTGGATACCTCCTTGCCAATGAAATAGGAACAGAGAAACCTCTTGATTTTCAGAGAAACCTTTTGTTCCAGACATCTAGCTAGCTATTTAGATAATTTTCTTTGCTTGCTGATGAGCATAGTTTTGTGTGCCAGCATTAGAAGTTATACATTAGAACAAAACTGAGCTAAGGGGCACCCACATGTGAAAGCAAACAGTTATGCTGAGCATGCTTTATATTTGCTTGAAGATAAAAGTATATTATATGACCTGTATTCAACCCAAGAAACAAATATTTGAAGATAAAAATAATCAAACTGAATCACAGCATTGAAAATAGATGAGAAAAATGGTTTCTTAACTGAAATGCTCATAATTTTGAGTGGTTTCTCTTCTCAAACCATAATTCCTCCTTAAACTATTCCTGAGGCAGATGATGGGGAACCAGGAATGGGTCAGTGAATGGAGAGGTGAAGGGTACTTAACGGTAAGATCTGTGAGCTTGTCACCTCATTGGCTATTAAGAGAGGGGAAGATAGGATGAAGGAACAAGGAATAAGGACTGTGGATATGTGTAATGAACCTAGAGCCCTTCTGATTGTCCATCCATTAAAGAAGAACCAATTTTGTGGACACAACAACTTTTCTCATTGAGGGCATTTTAGCTGAATTTCTGTCAGTTTAACCACACAGCCTCGAGTGAGAGTGGCTTGTACACTCAGAGCTGGAACAACAGTGTGTGTGGTTCATCATTTCAACCACGTAGGGAATAAGTCTGTGGTGGTTTGAATGGGATATCTATCATAAGCTTGCAGCCTTTTAATACTTAGTATCTAGTTGTTGGCTCTTTGGAGATAATTAGGAGGTGTGGCCTTAGTGGAGGAAGTATGTCACTGGAGGTGAGCTTTGAGGTTTCAAAAGACTTGCACCATTTCCAGTGCATCCTTTCTGCTTGCTGTACACAGTATGACCATAAATTCTCAGTGGTCATTCCATTGCAATGCCTGCCTTCTGCTACCATACTACCCTTCTCATCATGGTAGTGATGGATATAGATATCAGGAACCATAATCCCCAAATAAACCCTTTCTTCTGTAAGTTACCTTGTTCATAGTGTTTTGTTATTTCAATAGAAAAATAACCAAATACATTTACTTTTATGTAGCTGGATATTTATGTATTTTTCTTTGCTTGCTGGTGAGCATAGCCTTGCGTGCCACTATTTAGAAATAATATATTAGAATAAAACTGAGCTAAGGGCTAGCATTTTGAGCATAACCATTTACTGGTGCCTTCTTCTACCTGTGGGTGCCCCTTAGCTAAGTTTTATTCTAATGTATGATTTCTAAGCACTGGCACACAAGGCTATGCTCAACAGCACAAGAAGAAAGGGTGTTGACATATGAAAATGTAGGGAATGATGTAATAGCAGAGAGTGAGCAATACACGGAGTAGGGAAGAGAGTGCATAGTTGGGAGGACACAGGAAGAAGACAGCTTTGGAGACAGATGACGATGGAGCCCTGCTGGCATACTGCCCTGCTTTCTTGTTGAATGTCAATGAAAAAGTCCCAAATGGAGGTGCATTTAGAAGCCAGACAATAACAAAATTAACACCAACCTTAAGAAAATCCAGTGTGTGGAGGTTTTCATGTGGTACCAGTGCTGAGCACATCATTTGTTATACAATTTACTCCTTGTAGCAACAGTGAAGTGAAGCACGGTAATGTCAGTCAGTGGAGGAGGAAATACTGTGGAGCTTCAAGCCATTTTGTTTTCTTTTGAGGAAAAAGTCAGGTTTTACACTGAGGTAAGAGTTCACGAAGATGAAAGAGGGTATGGATACAAACACGTCAAGCTGTGTGAGTGTTCCTAGCTCACTTGCTCTAATGGCAAAACTCAAGGGAAGGGCAGACCTTACCCACTGAGAAGGAGGCAGACAGAACGATGAAAACAGGGCTAGACTGGTGTCTCCTCCAATGGAGACTGGTGTCTCCTCCAATGGAGACTGGTGTCTCCTCCAATGGAGACTGGTTCTCCAGGTACAGAAGAAGGTTTTGTGCTGAGCCCCTAGTGGGATTATGGTTATTAACCACCACATTTTATGATTATTATCCACCACTTGTGGTTAGTAGGTGATGAGCAGATTGATGACACCTGCCCTTATGGGAATAGAGAGGACTGGGAAGGGGCCTTATTTTGGCTGAGTCTTAGACCATCTCCTCTCAACTGGTGCTTCTGATTGAAATGTTGACGGAATTGAATATTTTTTGTATGTTTAAAAATCTGTTTTTTTTTTTTTTGACATTCAAGACTCAGTACTATTTAGTACTCAGGATTGCTCCAGAGTTGAAGACACAGATAGTGAGGATGGGTAGATGTCTATGGAACTTTCCTTGAAAATCTATATGATACAATGACATTTAAAAAAAGAATATGTCATTCATATTTTAAGTGTGGGCATTCTCTTCAGCCCCAGTGTTCATATTATTTACACTTATCAATCTTCTTAATTTGGGCTGTGAATTAGGACCGACAGTTCACCAAAGACCGAGTGGAAGTCCTGATGTTGGTAATTGAACAATACTCCTTTGTGCTTCTGTTGCTCGGTAGAGCCTAAACACATCTGCTTTATATGAAGAGCTGAAACAGGGAGCTGCTAAGCAAAACGTTCATAAATATGTCCATGCTCCTGCTAAGTCAGGCCAGCATTCTTGTGCCATTGACAAGTCTTAACACTGATATTACTTATGGCTGATTCTTTTTAAAAAATCATTGGCATATTAGCACACATGCTGGGTTGTGTTGTAGATACTTATATTTCAGGTTCCAAAATGTTAAGTGTTAGATGCAAGTCAGCAAATAAAGAACACGTCTACTGCCTGCAGTGTGAGGAGCTAGCATGATGAAGACACAAGCTTAGCTCGTAGAGTTGCTTTATCTTTATTTCGATTTATTTATCCACAGGGAAAATTCTGTAGTTCTTTGATAAATATTCCTACTCACAAGCACCCCTCTCTCATGCATTATTTAGAAATTACATGAGTTGAACTCTTCTGCCATAAAATTACTAATCTAATACAAATCCTCTACGTTATCTTCAAGCGGTTTTAGAGTATTCTTGTGAGGTAATGCTCAACAGAAATAAGTGAGTTTAATTCTTTTCTTTCAGTTAACTTAAAAAAAATAAGCTATGTAAAATTTTCTTTTATGCTCAAGTTCAACACTGCAGGTGTTCTGACTGAAATGTTGATGGAAGCTTAAAAAGTATTCTGGAATCAGGTAAATGAAATACACTTTTAGTGGGTATGGGAGCTTTTATTTTAGAAAAAAGAATATGCATGCATTGAATTACCGTTTTTTGTTTTGACTGAACAGCAGAAGCCCAGAGTCTATGTCTATTTTAAGTTTATTTTCACACAGGTAAGGACTTAAGCTTGTATATACATCACCCCCCCCATACACACAATCAAGCATGCATGCATGCACATACAGACAAATGCATGCACATGCAGACAAGTGCATGCACAATATTAACATATACATATATGCACACTTGCACATATACACACATGAACACATGCACATAAATAAGTAAACAGAAGAAATTAAAACATGGGTGTAATCTGCTCACTTTAGCTATACTCACACATTCCTATTTACTGCATTGGAACACTGATGTTCTCATGCTGTCTTCCTCTACAATACAACCTTTCTGGATACTGTTTTCATGGTTTGAATACTGTCATTCATTTGACAGACTTCTGCTAGGCATTAGATTGTTCTAATTTAGAAACAGGAAAGTTTAAAATTTTAAATGCAGAAACACAAAATTCTGGAAGAGAGTGCATTTTTGTTTTGGTTGAAATAGACAATAGGGCGTATGTTTTGTAGGTCAGCAGGTGTAAAGCCTGTCACTGTGTTAGTCCTCTGGCTCTGAGAATACCAACTTGTGACATCATTAAGCCTGCTCAATAGGTAGCACTCGGTATTATTAAATTTACCACCTTACTTTTCTTATGATCTCTCTGGATCCGTGACCCTAGCTTTAGAAACACACTGTGACCTGTCTACGTTAAACCTCATTACCAAGTATGGGGTGCCTTTGTGCTGCCCCATCTCCAGCGCAGGCCTGTGGAACTCAAGTCTTCAGTAAAGGTAGCTTAAAGGTCATTTTGTCAAGAAAGTCTCCCTCTGCCTTTCAGAAAGATTCTGCTCCTTTTCTGTGCCTCTGGGTCCACCCTGTCCTCTACCCAGACACCCTGTTTCTATATTGGACCAGTACAATTTGCCTGTTGAACAATACCTGAGAATCTATTTTTATTGTAAATATTAACCACTTTCTGCAATATGCTATACTGCGATTTTTGAGTACTTGTGATCAACTTAAATTCTTGGAATTGTTTAATAATTCAATCTTAAAAAAGACGCTTCAATATTGAGCTTTCCTCTTGTCCTTTTCACTGTAACACAAAGGCAGAGAATGAGGAATAAAGGATAAATGGAAAGATGATAATTTACTGATAATTACCCATTCTTATTTGAAAGTGAACGTAGTCTTAAACATGAAAAATACTTTTTCATTCATCTTAAAGGTTGGATGTTCTTTTTACTTCTTTATCTGAGTTCAGACGACATCTTATGTCTCTTAAGCCTTAGTTAATTCTGAGAGCATTTATTCCTCATAATAACATAATATTAGTATTTTTATTATAATATAATATTCAATGTTTTAATCATAATACACACGTTTGGGTTAAGAAAGTTTGGGTTAAGATTCTAGGTGTTCAAATAAGAGCAGTTTGATTATGAAAAATTCTAACCTTCTTGAGTCTCAGTTCCTCTAGGAGTGGAAGATCTCTGTTCTCATTTAATTATGAAGTTCCACATTATTAAAACATGATGTCTATATTTTTTAGTTTAGGATGCTTGCAACTGATTAGCAGTATGCTGAGCATTTTATATATTTTCCAGATTGAGAACACATGCTATGGACTGTTACCAGGTTGAGTATCTCCTATACCTCTTTGTTGATAGCAGAAATCTAATTGAAATGGCTTCACTCAAAAGGAACTCATTGGCTGGTCTAACTGCAAACAGAGGAGGATACGGACTGTATTGTTAGATTCCAGCTGTGGTGACACAGTCAAGCACTTTGACTGGGACTTACTGCTGTCATGATGTTTTGGTGTTTTATGCCCTGGTTTCTCTGTATTGACCTTACATGCCAGGGCCACAGAGCTAGAATCTACAGCAGTATGACTTAACGCTTGACCTACTGGGTCTCATGCTTAAGTATTAAGCCTTACAATGGATTCTACTATATGATTTTTTTTTTGTGTGTGTGTGGTTCAAAACAGTCAGGTAACAGTTATTTCCTAGGGTAACAGAGTCAGAAAGGAAAAGATCCTTTGAGTGTATAACAGAAAATAATTATATTTCTCTGCCCTTCAAACCTCCTGGGAGAATAATAAGAATTCATCCCATTTCTTTTGACATAGCTTAGAGCAGTTTGCCTTTCTTTTCTCCTTATCACCATTCCGGGAAAATACGGTAAAAAGCTATATCTAGTAGCCTTGCTTAATATAAACAAATATGTACATACAATCTCATTATGAAGTTCAGGTGACATGATGTTAAATTTTTGACTCATCATAGCAGGTGATTGTGAAATTACAATGGAAAAAAACAGTGTCAGCTACAGTGTGCTGCAATGATCATGATGTTTGTGACACTGGGTAGGTTTCGGAATGTAATGTAAATGCATTCATAATGTAATGTACCATTGTGATACTATTGGAAAAATAAAAATAGAAGCTACACAGAAAAGACCAATGATACTGCTGAGCTTAATATTTTTCTGTTATTATATTCATCATACTTCCAGATTTTTAAGTGTGTATTTGAGAATTGTATCTATTTGGATATTTTGAGATATTTGGCTGATACAAGTGTCCTGATAGCTGACACAGCAAACAATACAGCAATTACTTGAAGCTGAGAATGCTCGAAGCACTCTCAGGATACTTAAATATCTGTTCTACGATATAATCCTGTGGTGATGTTTTATGAGCAAAGCTTAATTCAGAGTTCAAATTTTCTGGCATGGAAACCTTCCAGCTTTGTCATTTGAACTGCTTGGGAAAAACTTACGAATACCCAGGGATGCTGCTCATCTAGAGCTTGGTTATTTTGTCACATAAAGACTGAGTGTTAAAATTTCTCAGTGTTCACGGGTCATAGCAACTATGAGAACCTTTCCCCCTTCTTCTGAAAGGCTCCTTCATCAGCACACTGCAAGAATGTACAGCCCACAGTGAGTCACGTTGCAAGTTTAGTGCTTCCCGGCAAGGGGCTTAGCCTCAAGTTCCACAGCTATTCTTAGCTGCTCCACACCCTGTCATAGATGGAAGATACTGGATGAACTTGCAAATGACATACTGTACTGGTGACAAACAAGGCTTGTGTCATATTGGGTTTCCAAGTCTCTTGTTTCTTTCGTATATTGATGTGGGAGAGGGGGATGAATTAACAACAACAACAACAACAACAACAACAACAACAACAACAACAGATGGCCCTCCTTGTGATTTCAACCCCTTAGCAAACATGAGACCCTGGGTGGGACATGGGGAAAGTGGACTCACTCTTTTTAGTCTTCCCTATCTCCATGCTCAGGTCTACCTTCTGGCTTAGACACATTGCGTCAAAGCAATAAGAATTCATGTTTCACCAGTACTGCAGCGTGGTGATCTGGTGATTCTACAGCAGTTACAGTTTTGCTTGCTAGTACATTTTGCAGAATGGCAACTTGTACTAGCCCTGGCTGGCAACATGGCCAGCCATCACAGGTGCCGACATTTTGTCTCATGGGATAAACTGTTTCAGCCCAGACAACTTGTAACTCTACCTCACAAATTGCACCATCACTGTCTTATTTTTTTTTAATTAAAAAATTATAGTCACATCCAAGCAATCTGCTTTCCTGACTTCCTCATGTGTGTGTGTGTGTCATTGTGCCTTGCTTGTATTTATGGTACCGACCTGTCCTACTCACAACTTGGTCTTCTTCTCCAGTAGTTCTTCTGCCCTCACCACTCCTTTGTGCATATGTTCAGATGTTTATTCAATTTGGGCTCCACATGAACAAAAAGCATGTGAAATTTGTCTTTCTAAATCTCAGCCTGGCTGTTTTACTAAACAGGATGCTCTCCAGTTCCATTGTGTACACAGAGCACAGTTCTGCATGCACTCATCCATTGATGGGTATCCAGGCGAGTTCCATATCTTGGCTCTTTGTATAGTTCTGTAGAAAACTGCAATATCTCTGTGGTATGCTCACTTTGATTTCCTTAGGTGTATTTCATTGCTTTTTATATGTGTGTCTTCTGTGTGTGTGCTTTTCCCTTCTATAGTTCTCAAGTACATTATCATAGTCCTAGTTATATAGCAGGGATTGTGTATCTATCTATCTATCTATCTATCTATCTATCTATCTATCTATCTATCTGTGTGTGTATGTATACATACATATATGTAGGATTATATAATATTTATCTTTGTCATCTGACTTTCAAACTCTGCTATGCTTGTGGGAATGTAGATAGTGTTCAGCATCAAGATATAGAGATGCAAGGGGCTAGAGAGATGGCTCAGCAGTTAAGAGCATTGATGCTCAGAGGTCCTGAGTTCAATTCCTAACAACCACATGGTGGCTCACAACCATCTGCAATGGGATCCGAAGCCCTCTTCTGGTATATCTGAAGAGAATGACAGCATATTCATATAAATAAAACAAATAAATAAATCTTTTAAAAAATATATTTCCTAAGAAAAGATATAGAGATGCATACTTTAAAACTTCTTTTAAAAGATATTAATTTTTATATTTATAGTTATTTTAGGGAGATGATAGAAAATAGTACAAGAAAATGTATATTAAAGATTCAATATAGTCACTTATGATCTGCTGCTTTTCTGAATATATATGTATATATCATATAAATCAGTATAATTCTTAAGTTATACTGAGCTCATGTGTGATCGCTGATATAGAAAAAATAGAATGTATTGGAGGGAAGATTTGGAATAAGGCTCTCTGGGACTGAGCCTGAGAAGGTGACATTAATTAAAGAACCAGAAGAAAGGCTCCTGCTGTCCTGTTCTGGGACAGAGACCTCAGTTCTATGTGGGAATTCAGGCCCTCAAGGAGATGTAATAATTTGGGTTGTTTCCTAGTACGGAGGCATAGATAGTTTCAGTATTTTATATATACAATAATTTCCATGCTCTTATACAATAACCATATGTTATTTTTGAAATAGAAACAATTGATATTCTCTCTCTCTCCCACTCCCTCTCCCTCTGCCTCTCCCCCTCTCCTCTCTTCATCTCCCTCCTCCTCTTTCTTCCCCTCTCTCTGGTGCTACAGATCGATCCTAGGGCCTTTTGAACTAAGGTTTATTTATGGAGGCAATCCTCACTTTGGCTTATGAACAGTACTTGGTATATGCATATTTTGTTTTGGCTCTTAGTTCACCAGGATTGGAAAATTGCATGGTTTTGCTGAAAGTCTGAAATGGGACGCGCTGTGCAGTAGTTTGAATGTGAAAGGTCAGGCTGACCTTTGGGAGTAATTCAGAGGCTGCTGCTCTTCTCTGCCATCTTTTCCCCACTTTGGGAGGATGCTGCTCTCTCCTTTTGTCAGAGGTCATTTTACCCTCCCATGCTCAGTCGATAGCTTGCTCTATGAATTGAGACACTAGGATATTCATAGAACTGAACAGTGCTCAGGATTGAGAAGCTTCTTCCAATCCTCGGAGGGCGCCCTTACATTCTTGTGTAGTGTGTTTGTAGTTCACTCTGTGCTATTGTAAAAGCCTCATGCTTCTCGATGTAGATAAATGCTAAAAACTGGCTCTGAAAGCTCACCATCAAGGATGCCTTCGGCCCTACAGTGGTCATCTGCAGTGCTAGCTACACTAGCTCTTAGTGGAGCATTTCTCTTAGAGAAGGAGGAATCAGGATGAATAAGTACTTTCAACTGAAGGACGGAGAGAGAGTTTCTTAGTTTACAACACTGAGTTTTTTCTTCTTTCTTTCTTTTTCTTTTTTTTTTTTTTTTTGTGTGTGTGTGTGCTTGTAAACATTTCCACATCTGTCCTGTGATTGTCATTTGCTCTGTGTTGGGGGTGGTTCTGTCTGTGCATTCTTTTTAAGTGAGAAAGCAAAGACACAGAAAAGGTAAGAAACTTGCTTGTAATACAGGGGAACGCCAGGGCCAAGAAGTGGGAGTGGGTGGGCAGGGGAGCAGGGAGGGGGGAGTGGGGAGGGGACTTTCAGAATAGCATTTGAAATGTAAATTAAGAAAATATCTAGTAAAAAAAATTGGAAAAAAAAGAATAGGGTTAACAGTTTTTGAGTATCTACACTTGTCAGGCATGGTTGTGCTTGATAAGGATTTGATATCTGCATGCTCTTTAAAGTAGACTGGGTCACTTTGATATTATATCTATCCCAGTTCTTTAAACAGGAAACAAGGCACTGAAAGATTCAATTATTTGCCTAAGGACATGAAAATCTTGTTAGTGATGGAGAGGGTGCTTACATCCCAACCCCTGATCCTGCCTGAGAACACTGAGTACCGTCTGTGTGTAAGTTTGGTGAGGGTGGAAGGTGGAGACTGTAGTGAGGAGTCTGCTTTCAGGGATTTCTAAGTATAGTGCTTGCAACTATAATCCCATGGAGACAGAAACTAGTCTCATGGGTTGCGTGGCCAACACAGTAGGCACACAACCAAACACAGTCCTGGCCAAATGGATGGAACTAGAAAATATCATCCTGAGTGAGGTAACTCAGTCACAAAAGAACACACAGGATATGTACTCACTGATAAGTGGATATTAGCCCAAAAGTTTGGAATACCCATGGTACAATTCACAGACCATATGAAGCTCAAGAAGAAGGAAGACCAAAGTGTGGATGATCCAGTTCTTAGAATGGGGAACAAAATACTCAAGGGAGGAAATGTGGAGACAAAGTGTAGAGCAGAGACTGAAGGAAAGACCATCCAGAAACTGCCCCACCTAGGGAACCATCCTTTATAAAGACACCAAAATTGGATTCTGTTGTGGATGCCAAGAAGTGCTTGCTGACAGGAGCCTGATATAGCTGTCTCCTGAGATGCTCTGCCAGAGCCTGACAAATAGAGAAGCAGATGCTCACAGCCAACCATTGAACTGAGCACAGGGTCCCTAATGAGAAAGGACTGAAGTAGCTGAAGGGGTTTGCAACCTATAGGAAGAACAACAATATCAACCAACAAGACCCTCTAGAGCTCCCAGGGACTAAATCACCAATCAAAGGGTACACATGGAGGGACCCATGGCTCCAGCCACATATGTAGCAGAGAATGGCCTTGTCAGGCATCAATGGGAGAAGAGGTCCTTGATCCTGTGATGGGCCCCAGTATAGGGGAATGTCATGGCAGGGAGGCCAGAGTGGGTGGGTGGGTAGGTGAGTGGAAGAATACCCTCATAGAATCAGGGAGAGTGAGGATGGCATAGGGGGTTTCTGGAGGGGAAACTGGCAAAGGGGACAACATTTGAAATGCAAATAAATAAAATATCCAATAAAGAAAAAGAAAAAAAATACATCCCTGGCAATCCTATTGTATTTTTTTTCTCACAATGGATAGCAAAATGACATGATGCCTGTAGATTTAAATGCAGGGGAATAGTCATTGCTTTGATAGTAAAAGGATCTTTATTTATGGGAAATGCTGAGAGTATACCTTTCTTCATATGCCTCTTCTTTTTCTGGAGTCTCTTTACAATAGCCACTAGCCCACTTCTGCTTCTTTAGGACCTTAGGCAAGGCAACTTGTGTGTGTATGTATATGTGTGCGTGTGTGCATGAGTATGTGTGTGTGTGTGTGTGTGTGTGTGTGCGTGCGCGCGCACATGTGTGTGATAGGGGCACATTAACTGATTAGATTAATTGATTTTTCAATTTTAAACTACATTTTACTTATTTTTTGTGTGCATTTGTGTTGCCATCTTATTTGTGTGTGTGTGTTTGTGTTGGTGAATGTGTAGATGTCAGAGGACACCTTGCTTCTGTCATCTCTCTCCTACCTTTGCCTTCTCAGTCAGACTCAGTTGTCAGTCATGATGACTAGTGCCTTTCATCCATCTCCTTCTGTCTGAACAGATTCGTTAGAAGACTTGATGCTTATAGTTAGACCTTGACTTGACCTGTCCATCACCATGAGTGGGGCTGGTCCTGGATGAAACATTTCACTGGATGATCCTCCATCAAGTCATAGACTCATGTGCTGGAGAAGGGAACCCTTATAGATCCAACATAAGTATACCATATGAGCTCTAGACCTGCTTTAAAAGGCTCACATTCTAACAACAAAGACAGTCTTCGAACACATGAACCATTAGTGTTACAAATGAGAATTTTATGATATTTTATTTGGGTCAAAATGTGAGAAAAATCCTTCTTGAGTAATTGATATTTAGAAAGAGTACCAAAGAACATGGTTAGGAGTTGTAGCCATATTTAAGTGTTTGTCTCTGGCCTTGTAGAGAAAGTCAGTATTGAAATGACCACTCAAACAAACCCTAACGTCATCTCAGAGACAGCTGTGATTTGCAGTTAGCTAGACAAATGGAAGGTGGGAGGAAATCTAAAGAATGGTTGTTGATTCATCTTCTGCTTCTGAGAATTGAAGCTTAAGGCTCTGCATTTGAAATGGAATGGCTTCAGCACTTAAAGCAAATAATCATTATAAAGCAGATATGTAAGAGTAGAAGAGCTATAAAACCACCATATGCTTTTTGCTGCAATTACTGCAGACGTTATAATTGATAGACATTTATTTTGCCCACTATTCCAGAGGCTTGGAAGTCTCTACTAGACTGTATCTGTGTCTTAATTTTCTTTCTGTTGCTCTGATAAAACCATAACCAAAAGCAACTCTGAGAGAAAAATGTATATTTCATGTGATAGCTTACCATTCATCCATGGGGGGAAAGTCAGGGCAGGAGCTCCAGGCAGGAACCTGAAGGCAGGAATTGAAGCAGAGACCTTGGAGGAACATTGCTTTCTGGCTTGCTCCCTATGGCTTGACTAGTTTGCTTTGTTATACAGCTCAGGATTACCTGCCTAGGGGAGCACTGCCCACAGTAGATTGGGTCTTCCTGTATTAACCATTAATAATAATAATAATAATAATAATAATAATAATAATAATAATAATAATAATCCTGTCGCCACAGAGTTACCTACAGGCAAATCCAATGTAGAAAATTTCTCAATTACATTCCCTCTTACGAGACATGTTGAAGTTTGTGTCAAATTGAAAAAACTAACCATCATAACCTGTGGATAGGTTTGTTATGCAACACAGGCAAGGGACAGGGGTCCGAGTGTAATGATCTGACTCCAACATTAGCAACACTACTTCACTCATGAGAGTACAGTCCTTGTGCCTTAAAGGTATCCCCTTTCTTTTCCGTTTTTTGTTTGTTTGTTTGTTTGTTTGTTTTTTAATCATGGTCTCTATATAGCATTGGTTGGCCTGGAAGTAAGCTGCTCTCAGACTCAGAGATGTGCCAGAGATCTCAGACTCAGAGATCTACCTTCTAAGTGCTGGAATGAAATGTGTGTGCCATCACACCAGACCAAAGTATCTTGCTCTTAAGACCACTAACTATGGAAATTGAATTCCAGCAGATATTTTGGAGAGAGTCAACACTATAGAGACTGGTGTATTGGTCAGTAATATTTTTTTTAATATATAGAGGAGACAGAAGAGGAGAAAGCATAGAGGATATATATATATATATATATATATATATATATATATATATATATATATATATATATATATATATATATGCTAGGGGAGGGACCTTTCTCTATTGACTTTGCTTTCTATCCTTCCTAAATGACAAATGAACTAGTTTTACCTTTAAAAAATAAAGAAAACAAAAGCAAACACACAACAACAACAACAATAACAAGAAACCAAACCAGCCTGTTTTATGCCTCACATGAGTTCAGCCAAAGCAAATCTAAATGCCTTTCAGTGGGAACTGCACCGTTGGGCAGCTACTCAATGTAGCTTTGGTCTGTGTATGCAGCTGTCTTAGTGACGTTCAACTCAGGCATGACCGTGTGCTCAGATGTGATCCTTTCCCAGCACTGCTCTCGATTCCAGGTAATATTTCCACTTCACTCTCCCCAACCCACAGAGGGAACAGAAAATACTGGGGCAAGTAGGACATGAATTAAAAGTGAATGACCTTTAGGGAGAGAATGAGCAATGGGATGCGCCCACCTTTGCTCTCTCTCTCTCTCTCTCTCTCTCTTCCAGTTGTAATGGGACATTCTTCTATGCCAGCAGAATTTACTTTGATTTACTTCAACAATAGTTACTCTTATTTTCTAGCTCTCATAAATATTTGAGATCTGATTAACTCATCACAGGTATGTATTGCTGCACCCAAAGATCCACAGAAGAACATTTTTTGTTTAAAGGCCATTTTTAGGATAGTAAGTTTGTTGCCACACTGATGACCTGATCTCTCCAGCCTCTACCTAGTGGAGGGAGAGAAATGCTGCCAGCATTTGTTGTCCTTTGACCTTGATGTACTACAGGAGGGCACAGCACACACACACACAGATATATAGATAAATCAATGTGATTTAAAAATTTAAATATAGTAAATATGCCTCTTCCCCGTGGTCCCTTTTTAATGCTCACATTGTGATTACAGAGAGCAAGAGCATGCAAATGCCTGCCGTGGAAATTGCTGTGTCCTGGAAGCTCCATGTATCCTCCCCATAAGCAACATCTGGGTGCTCTTGCAGCCTCCGGGAGCCATAGTTACAGATTACATTTAACAGCCATATCACGTTGTAAATATACAGAATTCTCGACAGAATTTCTAGAGTGTTTCACACTTAGGAGTCATTTTCCTGGGTCACAGATCTTTAGAAATGCTTTTCAACTGAGAGGGAGAAAAATCTCATTAGAGAACTTATTTATTTGTGCTGTGGTTTGGCATTTCCTCCTGTTTATCTGATGTTCCTGAATGTTCACCCCATGGTTGGAGAAAACAGGAGGCCTGCCTGAGTGGAGGTGTTTGTGGTCTGTGTACAGTGATATGTGTGTGAAGGCTGTAAGGTGTGACCCCACTGGACACTCTGATCCGGGTCACACTGTCTCATTGACTGCTCTTTGTCATTCAGTTAATAGATATATCAATAATGTTTTGATATCATTACAGGGAAATGAAAAACTCTGAAAGAGGGGTGGGAGATGTCTTTCCTGTCAAGGGCAACAAATCTGTCAGAAGTAACAAGTGTTCTCGTTTATTAGTTCTGGAATCAGCTAAAAACGGATGAGAAACAAAATATGTTTAAGATAAGAACAATACATGCACAGGAAGGGTTTAGAAAAGACAGATGGAGAATTAATTGCAATGTAAAGAATACGGGCAATAAAGAAAAACAAGTTTCCCCTTTCTTTGAAGAAACTAGTGTCTATTTTGAGACAGCACCTTAAAGAGGAAATCAGTAAGAGGAGCTCAGGGAAACCTGACCTAGGGACCCTGGTTAAAGACACCACAGGCCTTTCAACTTTTATTGACTTTTTTTGTTGTTGTTGTTAAAGAATTAAAACATTTGGATTTCACAAAATCTAGCCACAGTTGTCGTTTTATAAAAGCTGACGGGGGCTGAGCTACCTGGGAGAGCAGCCAGGACATGAGGCTTGGCTGCCAACATTTGCCCATTTCACCCTTCTGAGCAGTTTCCTGAATTGCTTTGGCTTTGCAAATATTTCACCATATTATTAGCAACACAGCTTGCCCAGAAAGGAAACGGAGGCGAGAAAACAGAGCTAACAGAGTGACATGTCTTGTGGACAAGCCCTTGAAAAGCAGGAGAAGGCTCAGTGGGAGATGATGCTACCAGCCTGGCAGTTCATCGGTTACCTAAAGTAGAGGCTTGTTTCTTATCCACTGATGGGAACCAAACATTGGTCTTCTGGATTTTTTTTTTTGGAGATCAAATGCAGTAGTACATGTTCTTTCGTAACTACAGGATGGACAACGTAAGCAAGTCACCCTGACACTGCTAATGATTGCCTTAGTCACTGTTCTATTGTGGTGAAGAGGTACCATGACTACAGCAACTTGTTTGAAAGAAAGCATTTAATTGGGGCTGGTTTACAGTTTCAGAGGTTTAGTCCATTACATCATGGTGGGGAGCGTGTTGGTGTGTAGGCAGACATGGTGCTGGAGAAGTAGCTGAGAGTTCAACATTTGAATCTGCAGAAGGGGGAAAGAGAGAGAGAGAGAGAGAGAGAGAGAGAGAGAGAGAGAGAGAGAGAGAGAGAGACTGGGTTTACTCAAAACTCACTCCCCTAGTGATACTAGTGATACTCTTCCTTCAATAAAGCCACACCCATTCAAATAAGACCACACCCCCAATCCTTCTCAAGTTGTGCTACTCCCCGATTGATCACTAAGCATTTCAATATATGAACATAGGGGGGCATTCTTATTCAACCACCACAGTGAGCCAGGTCCTAACTTTGAAATTTTTTCAATAATTCCAGAGGTAGGATATGCATGCCAATTTTAAACATTTCTGGGTAAATGGAGAAAGACATGTGTTAGCCATTGTACAAATGACAGCTTTGCTTCTTCCCTTGGTGAGTTTACACGGAAGAGTTAACAAAACAAACTAAGGCAAATTGTACTAAAATGATGCTAACAGTGCAGATGTGAAAGGTTAAGAAAACCACCTATTACAGGGTTAAACAGAAAACTCTTGGAGAGACAGCAGAGCCAAGGTTAGTTTAGAAGTCAGATTGGTTGTTGTGCAAGAATTGCCTGGGGATTTGTGTCAATCCCATTACTCCCTCAAATTGGTTATATATATATTTTCCAAATCACTGCCTTTTAAAAGTCTTTGCTTTGAAATGTTCTTATTTTCACTCTACACCCTTTAAACATTTCATTTTAAAGAGACCTTTGAAATCTTTTCTGGTTGACCTGATTTTATATTACTCACCTTGGTTATCAGAGAGGTAGCTACATACAGACAGGTAAATTCCTCCTCTTTCCCATCAGTGTGAGGGGCCAAAGGAGTCATGGAAAATAGGCATTCTTTTCAGTGTGAGGACTGTCTTATTTTTCTGTATTGCCTTTGACATTTGAATTATTTTCCGCAAACTTCTGATTGCGAATGATTCCCCTCTTACCCAGTCACGGTGTTTCTTTGGTTTTTGCCGTTTACTTCTCTAGCCAATTCCTGACACAGGTTTTCAAAAATTGTGTGCATGTGTGTGTGTGTGTATGTGCCTGTGTGTATGTGCCTGTGCATGTGCTTGTGTGTGTGTATGGTTGTGGTTGTGGTGGTGGTGGTTTTGTAAGCATATATAGTAAAATATTGCTCAAGATCTTATTGTTCAAAGCAAATATGTCCCTGGTAAGCTCTTGGGATTCCATGCTCACTGTAATTGCTCTAATCAAAGAGTTAAACAAGACACTTATGGCTTTAAATTAAATATTTTGTTTCATCTAGAAATTCCAATTAATGTTCCATTGGAACCAAGTTAGCTCTGCTTGAGGAATAGTTCTCATTTTGGACGTTTTGCTTCAGGTCATGATACTAATGAGCTCTGAATTTCCTACTACTAAAAATTGCTGCCTTTATTTTAGAAATAATTTGAGAGTAATTTTGCTTAAAGATGGAGAAAATAATAAAAATAAAATACCAAGAGATGATAATGGATCATGGCTAATTTTCACTGTTTTATTTTATTTTATTTTTTTCCAAATGTATTAGATATTTTCTTTATTTACATTTCAAGTGCTATCCTGAAAGTTCCCTATACCCTACCCCACCCCCTGCCCTGCTCCCCTACCCACCCACTCCCACTTCTTGGCCCTGGCCTTCCCCTGTACTGGGCCATATAAAGTTTGCAAGGCCAAGGGGCCTCTCTTGCCAATAATGGGCGACTAGGCAATCTTCTGCTACATATGCAGCTAGAGACATGAGATCTGGGGGTACTGGTTAGTTCATATTGTTGTTCCACCTATAGGGTTGGAGACCCCTTCAGCTCTTTGGGTACTTTTTCTAGCTCCTCCATTGGGAACCTTGTGTTCCATCCAATAGATGACTGTGAGCATCCAGTTCTGTGTTTGCCAGACACTGGCATAGCCTCACACGAAACAGCTATATCAGGGTTCTTTTAGCAATATCTTGCTGGCGTATGCAATAGTGTCTGGGTTTGGTGGCTGATTATAGGATGGATCCCCGGCTGCAGCAGTCACTGGTTGGTCCATCCTTTTGTCTCAGCTCTACACTTGATCTATGTAACTCCTTCCATGTGTGTTTTGTTCCTAATTCTAAGAAGGGGCGAAGTGTCCACACTTTGATCTTCATTCTTCTTGAGTTTTATGTGTTTTGTAAATTGTATCTTGGGTATTCTAAGTTTCTGGGCTAATATCCACTTATCAGTGAGTACATGTTATGTGAGTACTTATGTGATTGGGTTATCTCACTCAGGATGATATCCTCCAGATACATCCATTTGCTCAAGAATTTCATAAATTCATTGTTTTTAATAGCTGAGTAGTACTCCATTTTGTAAATGTATCACATTTTCTGTATCCATTCCTCTGTTGAGGGACATATGGGTTCTTTCCAGCTTGTGGCTATTATGAATAAGGCTGCTATTAAAATAGTGGAGCATGTGTCCTTATTACCAGTTGGAGCATCTTCTGGGTATTGCAGGATCCTCAGGTAGTACTATGTCCATTTTTCTGAAGAATTGCCAGACTGATTTCCAGAGTGGTTGTACAAGCTTGCAAACCCACCAACAATGGAGGAGAGTTCCTCTTTCTCCACATCCTTGCCAGCATCTGCTGTCACCTGAAATTTTGATCTTACCCATTCTGACTGGTGTGAGGTGGAATCTCAGTGTTGTTTTGATTTGCATTTCCCTGATGATTAAGGATGTTGAACATTTTTTCAGGTGCTTCTCAGCCAGTCAGTATTCCTCAGTTGAGAAATCTTTGTTTAGCTCTGTGCCACATTTTTTAATGGGGTTATTTGAATTTCTGGAGTCCACCTTCTGGAGTTCTTTATATATATTAAATATTAGTCCCCTATCTGATTTAGGATTGGTAAAGATCCTTTCCCAATCCGTTGGTGGCCTTTTTGTCTTTTGCTGTTCTATTCAGTAATTTTTCCCCAGTGCCCATATCTTCAAGGCTTTTCTCCACTTTCTCCTCTATAAGTTTCAGTGTCTCTGGTTTTATGTGGAGTTCCTTGAACCACTTAGACTTGACCTTAGTACAAGGAGATAAGAATGGATCAATTCCCAATCTTCTACATGATAACTGCCAGTTGTGCCAGCACCATTTGTTGAAAATGCTGTCTTTTTTCTACTGGATGGTTTTAGCACCCTTGTCAAAGATCAGGTGACCATAGGTGTGTGGATTCATAACTGAGTCTTCAATCCTATTCCATTGATCTACCTGTCTGTCACTGTACCAGTATCCTGCAGTTTTTACTACAATTGCTCTGTAGTACAGCTTGAGGTCAGGCATGGTGATTCCACTAGAGGTTCTTTTATTGTTGAGAATAGTTTTTGCTATCCTAGGTTTTTTGTTATTCCAGATGAATTTGCAAATTGCCTTTTCTAATTTGTTGAAGAATTGAGTTGTAATTTTGATGGGGATTGCATTGAATCTGTAGATTGCTATAGGCAAGATAGCCATTTTTACTATATTGATCCTGTCAATCCATGAACATGGGAGATCTTTCCATCTTCTGAGATCTTCAGTTTCTTTCTTCAGAGACTTGAAGTTCTTATCATACAGATATTTCACTTCCTAGAGTCACACCAAGATATTTTATATTGTTTGTGACTATTGTGAAGGGGGTTGTTTCCCTAATTTCTTTCTCAGCCCATTTATCCTTTGTATAGAGAAAGGCCATTGATTTGTTTGAGTTAATTTTATATTCAGCTACTTCACTGAAGCTGTTTATCAGGTTTAGGAGTTCTCTGGTGGAGTATTTACAGTCACTTGTATATACTATCATATCATCTGCAAATAGTGATATTTTACTTTTTCTTTTCCAATTTGTATCCCCTTGACCTCCTTTTGTTATTAAATTGCTCTGGCTGGTACTTCAAATACTATATTGAATAGGTAGGGAGAAAGTGGGCAGCATTGTCTAATCCTTGATTTTAGTGCGATTGCTTCCAGTTTCTATTCCTTTAGTTTGATGTTGGCAACTGGTTTGCTGTACATTGCTTTTATTATGTTTAGGTATAGGCCTTGAAATCCTGATCTTCCCAAGACTTTTATCATGAAAGGGTGTTGGATTTTGCCAAATGCTTTCTCAGCATATAACGAGATGATCATGTGGTTTTTGTCTTTGCGTTTGTTTATATAGTATATTCTGCTGATGGATTTCCATATATTAAACCATTCTTGCATTCCTGGGATGAAGCCTACTTGGCCATGATGGATGATCATTTTGATGTGTTCTTGGGTTCTGTTTGTGAGGATTTTATTGAGTATTTTTGCATCGATATTCATAAGGGAAATTGGTCTGAAGTTCTCTTTCTTTGTTAGATCTTTGTCTGGTTTAGGTATCAGAGCAATTGTGGCTTCATAGAATGAATTGGGTAGAGTACCTTCAGTTTCTATTTTGTTGAACAGTTTGAGAAGAACTAGAGTTAGGTCTTCTTTGAAGGTCTGATAGAACTCTGCACTAAACCCATCTGGTCCTGGGTTTTTTATTTTTTATTTTTGGATGGGAGTCTATTAACGACTGCTTCCATTTCTTTAGGGACTGTTTAGGTCATTAATTTGATCCTGATTTAACTTTGGTACTTAGCATCTGTCTAGAAATTTGTCCATTTTCATCCAGATTTTCCAGTTTTGTTGAATATAGCCTTTTGTAGAAGGATCTGATGGTGTTTTGAATTTCCTCAATACATGTAGTTATGTCTCCCTTTTCATTTCTGATTTTGTTAATTAGGGTGCTGTCCCTGTGCCCTCTAGTGAGTCTGGGTAAGGGTTCATCTATCTTGTTGAGTTTCTCAAAAAACCAGCTCCTGGTTTGGTTGATTCTTTGAATAGTTCTTTTTGTTTCCACTTGGTTGATTTCAGCCCTGAGTTTGATTATTTACTGCAGTCTACTACTCTTGGGTGAATTTGCTTTCTTTTGTTCTAGAGCTTTTAGGTGTACAGTCAAGCTGCTAGTGTATGCCCTCTCCAGTTTCTTTTTGGGGGCACTCAGAGCTATGAGTTTACCTCTTAGGAATGCTTTCATTGTGTCCCATAAGTATGTTGTAGGTTCATTTTCATTAAACCCTAAAAAGTCTTTAATTTCTTCTTTATTTCTTCCTTGACCAAGGTATCATTGAGTAGAGTGTTGTTCAGTTTCCACGTGAATGTTGGCCTTCTGTTATTTATGTTGTTATTGAAGGTCAGCCATAGTCTGTGGTGATCTGATAGAAAGCATGGGACAATTTCAACATTTTTGTATCTGTGGAGGCCTGTTTTGTGGCCAATTATATGGTCAATTTTGGAGAAGGTACCATGAGGTGCTGAGAAGAAGGTATATCCTTTTGTTTTAGGATAAAATGTTCTGTAAATATCTGTTAAATCCATTTGTTTCATAGCTTCTGTAAGTTTCACTCTGTCTCTGTTTAGTTTCTGTTTCCAGGATCTGTCCATTAATGAGAGTGGGGTGTTGAAGTCTCCCACTATTACTTTGTGAGGTGCAATGTGTGCTTTGAGCTTTACTGCAGTTTCTCTAATGAATGTGGCTGCCCTTGTATTTGGAGCATAGATATTCAGAATTGAAAGTTCTTCTTGGAAGATTTTACCTTTGATGAGTATGAAGTGCCCCTCCTTGTATTTTTTGATAATTTTAGGTTGCAAGTCAATTTTATTCAATATTAGAATGGCTACTCCAGCTTGTTTTTTCAGACTGTTTGCTTGGAAAATTGTTTTCTAGCCTTTCAATCTGAGGTAGTGTCTGTCTTTGTCTCTGAGGTGTGTTTTCTGTAAGCAGCAAAATGTTGGGTCCTATTTGTGTAGCTAGTCTGTTAGTCTATGTCTTTTTATTGGGGGAATTGAGTCCATTGATATTAAGAGATATTAAGAAAAATAATTGTTGCTTCCTGTTATTTTTGTTGTTAGAGTTGGGATTCTGTTCTTGTGGCTGTCTTGTTTTAGGTTTGTTGAAGGATTACTTTCTTGTTTTTTCTAGGGCGTAGTTCCCGTCCTTGTACTGGTGTTTTTCCGTTATTATCCTTTGAAAGGTTGGATTTGTGGAAAGATATTGTGTGAATTTGATTTTGTCATGGAATACTTTGGTTTCTTCATCTATGGTAATTGAGAGTTTTGCTGGGTATAGTAACCTGGGCCGGCATTTGTGTTCTCTAAGTGCCTGTATAACATCTGTCCAGGATCATCTGGCTTTCATAGTCTCTGGTGCGAAGTCTGGAGTAATTCTATTAGGCCTGCCTTTATATTTCACTTGAAATTTTTTCCCTTACTGCTTTTAATATTCTCTTTATTTAGTGCATTTGTTGTTCAGATTATTATGTGTCGGGAGGAATTTCTTTTCTGGTCCAGTCTATTTGGAGTTCTGTAGGCTTCTTGTACGTTTATAGGCATCTCTTTCTTAGGTATGAAAAATTTTCTTGTATAATTTTGTTGAAGATATTTGCTGGCCCTTTAAGTTGAAAATCTTCATTCTCATCTACTCCTATTGTACGTAGGTTTGGTTTTCTCATTGTGTCCTGGGTTTCTTGGATGTTTTGAGTTAGGGTCTTTTTGCATTTTGCATTTTCTTTGATTGTTATGTCCATGATCCCTATGGAATCTTCTCCACCTGAAATTCTCTCTTTCATCTCTTGTATTCTGTTGCTGATGTTCGTATCTATGGTTCCTGATTTCTTTTCTACGATTTCTATCTCCAGGGTTATGTCCTTTTCTGTTTTCTCTATTGTTTCTACTTCCATTTTTAGATCCTGGATGGTTTGTTCAATTCCATCACCTGTTTGGTATTGTTTTCCTCTAACTCTCTAAGGGATTTTTGTGTTTCCTCTTTAAATGCTTCTAGTTGTTTACCTGTGTTTTCCTGTATTTCTTTCTTAAAGTACTCCATCATCATCATGAGAAGTGACTTTAGATCCATGTCTTTCTTTTCTGGTGTGATGGTGTATCTAGGACTTGCAGAATGAAGATCAAAGTTTGGATACTTCGCCCCTTCTTAGAATTAGGAACAAAGCACACATTGAAGGAGTTACAGAGATCAAGTGTGGAGCTGAAACAAAAGGATGGACCAACCAGTGACTGCTGCAGCCGGGGATCCATCCCATAATCAGCCACCAAATGCAGACACTATTGCATACGCCAGCAAGATATTGTTGAAAGGGCCCTGATATAGCTGTCTCATGTGAGGCTATGTCAGTGCCTGGCAAACACAGAAGTGGATGCTCACGGTCAGCTATTAGTTGGAACACAGGGTTCCCAAGAGAGGAGCTAGAGAAAGTACCTAAGGAGCTGAAGGGGCCTCCAACCCTATAGGTGGAAGAACAATATGAACTAACTAGTACTCCCAGAGCTCATGTCTCTAGCTGCATATGTAGCAGAAGATGGCCCAGTTGGCCATCATTGGGAAGGGAGGCCCCTTGGTCATGCAAACTTTATATGCCCCAGTACAGGGGAAGGCCAGGGCCAAGAAGTGGGAGTAGGTGGGTTGGGGAGCAGGGCGGAGGCTGTCAGAAGGTATTGGGGACTTTTGGGATAACATTTGAAATGTAAATGAAGAAAATATCTAATAAAAATTGAAAAAAAAGAAAGGCACTTGTAAATTGAAAACAAAAGAATTCTAGCCATGTTATATCAGCCTTTTTTATAATAGATAGAAGCTGGAAAGAACCCAGATGTCCTTGTCCTTGTCCTTGTCCTTGTTCTTCTCCTTCTCCTTCTCCTTCTCCTTCTCCTTCTCCTTCTCCTTCTCCTTCTTTCTTCTTTTTCTTCTGACATGACTTAAGGGCTAAGGTAGGCAGTATTGAATGTGACTGAGTGGCTTGTCATTTAGATGGTCATTATTAATCCTAGCTCTCTTGCAATCAAGTTGTCAAATTTTGGAAAGGAACTATGCCCTTTGCTTCCTTATATGAAGAATGGAATAAATAACAAAGCAAACACATACAAGTACTATGTTTGTAAAATGAATCAATGTACTCTGAGCACCCAGAATGGTGCCCAATAAACAAATGCATGTTCTGTGTTTGTTATAAGCATACATTATAAAGAAACATTCACATGCCAAAACAGTTGGGAAACCTGATGGATTTCTGTCACCCCTGTGGAAAGTGTGAGCACTGTAACTTCCCAGAGGTGTTTATTTATTTGTTGTATTTATTTTTTATTTTATTTTTTATCAAGCACTGATATCTCTGATGGGAAGAAGGAGGTTGTGATTGATCTGAAGGCCAAAATGAATTTTAAAATTTGTGAGTTGGCATTTGATCTTTAGCATGGCATTAGATTGATTCCGTATATTATATGTTGTAGCCAAATTAATCAAATTTATTGAAATTAATAAAAGGAGAAATAGACTTTGACATGCTGTTTGATAGTTTCCATTAATTAAATGCCCTAAGGCTTTAATAAAGTACACAGTAAATGTCGAAATAAAATTTGGTTTATTTTTTTTTTCTGAAAATTGTCTCTAATTACCTTTTAATGGGTTCCAAAAAGTCTTTAAAGTAGAGGATTCTTTAGAGATGAGACAAAATTTTAATTCATTTGGAATCAGAAGCTTATTCCAGTTCATTTTCTGGAATTAGGACTGATCATTTTCTTTGAGTTGAGACTGAATTTTACTTCTCTCTCCCAAACAGTCAATCAGCACGTTGAGGGCTCATCTGAAGTAAATTTTGTATTTTGATATTCAAGGCACAAACCCAGGGAAGTTAAAAGCTTTCCTGTGCGTATCTTGTACCTTCTCTCTACAAACAGAAGAAATTCAGAAAGTCACAAAACTGTGGTATGCGTACCTTTGTGGTTAAGATAGCGTGCGGCAGGAATCAGACACGGTACAGGTTACCCCTAAACAGTGTTTCCTGATGGGCAAATTCAAGCCAATTCTGAAAATGCCAGTCTCAGCAGGACCAGAGATGCATAGGCCCTGACTGTGAAGGACCTTGGTCACACAGCATGTGTGCTTCTTCCTGGGCACACAGCTCTGGTAAATTCTCAGTGAACATGAGATTTGCTATACAGCTGGATCCATAGTGCCAATTGCTCCTGCAGTGTGCCATGTACCACTTTGTTGTCCAAGGAGCTTCAACAACCCAGTCCCAATTTAAAACATTAGCACAGATGTTAATAGTGAACCTGATGTTAGGACTATTTAATGGCACACTCTCAGATCCTTAACAGCAAGAACGGACTTTTAGACCTGTTACTTGCCAGAGTCATGCAAGGCAAATGGAAATCTTAATTTTTTTATCTGACAGATGATATAATTATTCATTTAGAAAGTTTGGTAACTTTCACAGGTTTACCAGTTAGGCACCTCAGATCTAAGGCATACACGCAGGATAGGATTCTGTCAGGTGGTCAGATCTGGTCAGGACATGGTCAGTCTTTCTTCATATACCCTCTATCATCCTCTGTTCTCTGTCATTAATTTTTTTTCATAGTACCTGAAATGTATTGTCATTTTTCCACACCAAGGGGCTTATTCCATGTTGAGAATATGAGAAATAACTGAACACTCAGCAACAAAGTCAGATATCAAGTTGTAACAAGTGGTCAACCTCTCGAAAAACAAAACAAAACTGTAGTAGCTTCCAAAATGCAATAAAGTATGAAGCTGTTAGACAGAGTGAAACATTTGCTCTACAACGCCACAGCTTTCCTGTTTAGAGAACATGCCATTAACCTGGTGATCACTGCATACCAAAGAATTACACACTCAGACTTCCCACGCAGACTTAGAGGTCTGTCATTAATTTTATCTGTGCAAGGTGAGTGCCTTTTGGTGTATTTCTATTCGGAAGCACCATGACATATGTCCTGAAGAGAGAATGGCATAGCAGACATCCATGTCATTCACACCACCATCACACACTATCTTCACACCAGCAGCACAGGGATTTTGTGGGTCCTCTTACACAGCCCGTGTGCTAGCTGTCCTGGTACAGAGTCAGATCTCAAAAGTCATTCCATGTTTGGTAGCATGTTGAATGCTCTGGGAAGCCATCTGTGAAGTTTCCAGGCCTGCAAGCCAAGCATGTAACTTTACTCCTGTTTTGTTTCTTTTATTTATAGTATAATTTCAACATTTCCTCCTTCCCCTTTCTCCCTCCAAACTCTCCCATATACTCCTTGCTCTCTTTCAAATTCATGGCCTCCTTTTTTGCTCTCTTTCTCTCTTTCTCATAAACATAACCTGCACAGTTTGTATAATGTTGCTCATGTGTATGTTTTCAGGGATGAACACTTGGTATTTAATAGCCAATTGGTGTGCTCCTTACTGAGGAAGGCTATTCTCCCACTTTCAACATTCCTGAAATTATTTGTGTAGGGTTGAGGCCCATTCCTCCCATTTCAATCACATTTATTATTTTATTTCATTTTATTTTATTTTTTTCTCTTTAGGGCTGAGATATATTTGTTCCTTTGTGAGATAATTTTGAAAAATTTCAAAGAAGGTTATTTTCTGCCCAATTAATTAGATTTATCCTTCTTGTTTGGGTGCTTATAGATAACAAACAGTACAAGGATATTCATTTGTACAACTTCAGCTGGAGCGCCACACAGTTGCTGGATGATGAAGATAAGCTCATTTCAAAAATCAATTGCTTGAAAATTAGCAGATAGGTCCTTTCAACAGATGTATGGAAGTTTTATTTTTATACCAAGCATGATAAACAGAATCACAAAACAAGCTTAAATTATATATTATTTCTCTTTTGAACTGTAGTTTTTGTAAATATAATTCTTTGAAAACAGAAAGGAAAAATGTAGAGTCAGCCCCAGTGTAATTCCTTTGGCTTTCTCAGGTCTGCTTTGCTGTTACTGTAGAGATGGCCCAGCTTTGTCTGAACAGTTCCCAGTTACATCTGAAACCCCTTTTGCCTGGACAAGCTGGTCAAAATTCATGCTCCCTGTTGTACAGCTCTGAAAATGGATCTATTTTTGGTAAATACCATTCTGTAATTCTTTGGACTGCTCAATCTCACTCCCCTGCTGGGGATTGTGGATGGGGTCCCGATGAAAGACGTGGCCACACCCTTCCTCTTCCGGAAAGATAGCCTGGTAAAAGAGACAGAGATTGGCTCAGGAGACTCCAGTATAACTGTTCTTGTGGTCTCTGGGACGAAAAGGAGCATCATAGTGTGGAAAGAGTTACTGAAAGCAGGTGGGAAAAATCTTCAAAGGCTAGGGTGTCTCCTTGGAGAAACATTCTAAGCTGTCTCAGCTTAGATCTTCGTAGTAGAAAACCCAGCAAATACCAAGTGACTGCTAATGATTTAAAGAGTGTCATTTTCTCAGGAGACCAGTCCTTGACTGATTATGTCAACCATGCTCTGGTGAAATAGAAACAGAAGTGGAGGCTGGCTCACAGAACTCCCCATGACTGGGCAGCAGCAAGGCTAAGCTGTCCCTAAACTCAGAACCACCCAGTGCTGTCTGCTGTGAGAGGCCAACTCGGAACACAGCAGAGAGCTCTGGATCAGAACACAGAAGGGAAACTTTCTCTCAGGGTGTTACCTCTGATGGAACCCCAGTGGAATTCCTGGCCATCTGCTCCCCCATTCTGAAGGTCATCAGGAGTAAGACCTGGAGGTTTGTTGAGAAGTATGTCGCTGCAAAGAAACTGGGAGAGGGACTGTCCTACTTGTGGATTTCCTCCCTCTAAATGACAAGGTCATCATTTCGATACGAACAAATAACTCAAAGCTGGGCAACTTAAATCTCCTCTTTGACTTTAGTACTAAATACCGTAATTGCTAGCGGGCAGGAACACGTGTTAAAGTTTTTGTGATTCTTGGTACAGATTTGTGAGTGGTTCTCTATTGTCACACTTGTTAGTGTTGCATCCTAAATAAAAATACATTCAGGTGAAAAAAATATGTTTTGCGAAGAATTAAAACAAAACAATGTCTCTTTTACCAGGTTATCTTTCAGAAGGAGGAAGGGTGTGGCCACGCCTTTCATCAGGACGCTATCAGGAATCCCCAGCAGGGGAGTGAGATTAGCAGCCCAAGAATTACAGTCTAGTATTTACCAAAAATGGATACATTTTCATGCTGTGTCCACTGCAAACCATCTCCTTATTTTAGTTCCCCGCTTTCTTACTTGTGAGAGTAAACTTAGGGCATGACCTCTTTAGTGTAAATCTTGAAGTGGGGACCATTGCTTACACTTGGCTACTTTGCGATTTACCATACAGATAACAGGAGCCCCTGCAACTCAGTTTCTCCAAGTCAGTCATGCTTTTTTTTTTTTTTTTTTTTGTTCTTCTTTGAATTTTCTCAATGACTCGGTATCATTCTGGGTCTTGAACAGTTTGACATGGTATCATATATTCTACTCCTTTCTTTCCCTCCTACTCCACAATTGATATCCTGGGTAATAATAGATTGCTAAACTAGGGTGTGTTCTGTAGAAGTTCTCTGCTCATGGCTTAGCCACAGAGATCTACGAGGTGAATCAAGGTAATTATTCCCAAGCTGGTAGTGCTTCTCTGACCATGTTGCCGCATTTATATGTGGAAAAGGTAGTATGTGTCAAGCTTATGACATGAAGATTGGACCTTCTAATCTTGTTCCTATTTTCTTCACAGCTAGAGGGGTACTGTTATTTAAATAGCTGATTTATATTCAGAAAGAGCCAAATATCACGAGCTGGCTTGTTTGGGATGTAAGAGAAAACAAGGGCTATTTTAAGACAATGGCATCTAAAAACATTAACTTTGAGAAAAATTTTAAAATATTTTCAGAAAACAGAGCACCCTCTTCTCATTGGAAACTCTGACATTGTGGATCAAACTCAGGTCCTGGTGCATGCTCGGCAGTAGCTGTATTGTTGAGCCGTTACCCAACTCTCCAAAGCAGGTTCATTGTCTATAGGATTCACATCAACATATGTTTTACTTCTGAGGCAAGTAAGATAGATTAGCACATAAGGGTGTTTGTCACTAAGCCTGACAACCTGATTTTGATTTCCAGGACTCATGGTAAAAATGAGAACTGACTCAAGACATTGTCTGATCTCCACTTGAGCACTGTGGTGTGTGTGTGAGTGTGTGTGTGTGTGTGTGTGCGCACACAGACAGAGAGAGAGACACACATACAGAGAGAGTGAGAATCAGAGAGAGTGACACACAGAGAGAGACAGAGACAGAGACAGAGTCAGACAGAGAGAGAGACAGAGAGACAGAGAGACAGAGAAAGACAGAGACAGACACAGAGAGAGACAATGACAGAGACAGGGGCACACACAGAGTAAATAAAAATAAATAAATGGCATTTAAAAGATTAAAAGATTAAAAAATTTTGCAATTTGGGTATAGAGAGGTCATTTCATTGGCTATTCAATCCTCTGATTTAGACATCTGTATTTTCCTGCTTGGCTTCCTTTAGATTCTGCTGCAGTCTGAATGGACTGGGCTGGTGCCTGTCAGTGTTCACATCAGTGTCCTGGAGTGCCCTGTGCTCCACTGCTCAGAGCACACTGTGATTTGCTTTGAGATATAGCAGTGATCTGGGAGAAGGACCAGGCAGGGTAGAAGCATGAAGTCTCTTCTGTATACATCAGAGGAAGTCATTTTGCCCTCCTTTTCCTCCCTGTGACTATTTTCTGTAAATATATTAAGTGATTGGTGATCTGACAATTCTTTAAATTGCATTTATCCCTGATTATGAAGTGCCAATAGTACTTCTTAGTATGAGATATCTAACTGTAGAAGTCAAATAAGATTTATGGATGTGGTAGATGTTTTGTATGGCATTTAGAATATCTGGAGGGAAAACTACACACATTGGTAAATTGTAATTTCTGTAAGCTGGGAATCACAGCAGTTCTCTTTTCCTTTGATTATTCATGTTTGCACATGTTTTAACCAGTTTTTCTAAACTATGTACATCACATAGTTTGTACACCCTAGAACATATTTCCCACCAGGTGCCAGAGTTCCCGATTTTCAAAGTGTGGATCTGAAAGTTTGCATGGTAATGGATTAAAAATGACTGTTAACTTATTCAGTTTTAATTTCTTCTGCATTTGAATGAGTTTTATATTTTCGTCTGAATATGACAGGATCATTGCAGTCATGAATACACAGCTGCTATGTTTCATAACTGCCCAAAGTCTGTGTGAGACTGGACCTTTTAACATCCCGTCATGCATTGAAGGAGGTGCCAATAAAGTCCAGATTCCTGCTGAGGAGCTATTGGAACCTGGTGTTTACAGGGTTTGGGAAGTGGTAGTTTCTTCAGTGGTGTAGCCCTTACTGAACTGCCCATGTTTCAGCAAATAGCCCCCATCTGTGCTTTTTGCTTTTGCAAGTAACCTTAAGTGGGTTAAAAAAAAAGTTGTAAGAGTAAGTGAGAGACTAGTTAGGAAGAAAATGGCAGAGAGAGAGAGAGAGAGAGAGAGAGAGAGAGATTAGGAGATCAAATATAACTAGAATATATTGTTTATAGATGTGAGAAATTATTAAAAAGGAATTTGGGTTTTAAATTATGCACAATACTCAATGGACATGGCATATATTTACTTGCTTATTTTCAAGTTTGTAACCAGATATTAATCCCTCAGTTCATAGCAAGAGTCTTACTGTCATTCCTGATCTTGTGATTTAATCTATTAGATCAATTCACTTTTACTTACTTGTGATCAATTTTCTTTCTGGTCTTTGGCTTTTGAGCCATGCTTTCTTGGGAATTGCCTTTCAACAGTTTTACAAACCAAGTTTGTTATCTTTTCGGTTTGAAATCAGTAGGAGCCCCTCCCCACTAGTGACACCAAGTGGCTTGTGGTATATTCCTCCTACAATAGGTGAAACAATATAACTGACTTTGTTGTGGTGCCAGGGCTCTGCTCTGGGGACTGTCTCCACTTGGACCCTCCCCACTAGTGACACCAAGTGGCTTGTGGTATATTCCTCCTACAATAGGTGAAACAATATAACTGATTTTGTTGTGGTGCCAGGGCTCTGCTCTGGGGACTGTCTCCACTTGGCAGATGTGTGAATGGAATCAGAATTGGAGAGTTCTGTTGCTAATCACCGCAAGATGCTGGCTGGGCTTGGGCAGCAAACAAGCATAAAAATGCTTTTTCTTTGGTGGGGGGGCTTTGAATGAAATCAAAGCTATGACATGTTCATATGGTTGGNTTTGTTGTGGTGCCAGGGCTCTGCTCTGGGGACTGTCTCCACTTGGCAGATGTGTGAATGGAATCAGAATTGGAGAGTTCTGTTGCTAATCACCGCAAGATGCTGGCTGGGCTTGGGCAGCAAACAAGCATAAAAATGCTTTTTCTTTGGTGGGGGGGCTTTGAATGAAATCAAAGCTATGACATGTTCATATGGTTGGCTCTCATGTTCTCACTTAAAAAACACAATCCTTTTGATTAAAATACTGACATGTTCATTCAAATGTCACCCTAAAATTTGAACATTTTTTTTATACCTTTGATTCAAGAGGTTTACCTATAGTCAAGAAACGCCAAAATTTGTTGCATCTTATGAGAATTAGTGAGGGATTTCCTTATTCCTGTGTGGGTACTGAAACATTTTGTGTACTGGGAGGCATTGATGCCACCAAGGAAAGCACATAGTATTAAAGAATGATACCACAGAGATAACAGTCTTAAGTTCAAACCCCAAATCTGTTACTTTATGTAAAGTGTTCCCTTCACCTTGGAAAAGTAATCAACTTTTTTATTTTAAAACTGGGAGACAATTGTAGGGAGTTTACAGGACTGGGAGAGAGGGATCACACACAACAGCTGGAGAAGGCTTGGCACTGAGAGGAGCCAATAAGTGGAGGTTATTGTAGACAGAGAGTCAGCGATTTGCTTATTGGTTTAAAGCCTCAAATTGCTGCCATTCACAAAAGAGCAGCTACCATTTGGGGAGCCTGCAAGGTCCTTTGGTGATAACAGCAGACGCTTGTGTGTTTCTCACTGTGTTTTTATTCAAGGTGACTTCTGATCCTTTGTCCTAGCTTTCGTCCACTGTAGGGAGAAATTTGCAATTGGCTTGTTGAATGTTAATAGCTGCATCAGAACTTCTACCTATTTGATCAAATTCTTTAAAGTAACTTTTCAGTATGCTGTAGCTATAAATAGAACTTCTATGATCATCTGATAAGTTCTAAAAATCATGCCCAATATTGCCACCTAAAATATTAGTGGTTCTTTTAGTAATTACATTCTATAGTATGTGATCCAAGTGCTTTCTGTCCATACCACCCCTTACGTGGGTCTGTTTCAGATGCAGGTTGAGATAAGAGTTGTTAGCCTTTTCATCCATATAACTGCTTCTGGCCTTTGAGGTCACCATTGTGGTTTTCCCAGCCCTAAAGTTGCTTCATCCAAGGGGCTTTTCCGCTCTGCATTAACATCTCAGAGGACAATCCATGAACACAACTGAAGTCTTGACAATGATGACTCATTTCCCTACACGTAAAAAGAAGAGCTTTGAATAGATATTTCATCAATATGGAGTCGTTTATTTTTTTTTCCTGCGGCTGGTAATTGGTTACAAAAGGCAGAAAGAAGTATGATCAGATTCTGATTACTAATAATATTTGATGTTAAGGTTATTTTACTGGTTTTTAAATAACCAGAGCTGATTGCTTTGGTAAATATAAGAATGAGTCATTTCTTACCTCTTTGGAGAAGGATTCATCTTTGTCTGTTGCTACCCATACTCTCCTACCCCAGGAGTTTAGGATCGATGAACTTGGCAATGGGTGGGTTGGTGTGAGAAAAGCTAAGCTGCTTCACTGTTATTCACTGCAAGTCTATCCAAAGGAAGCAAAACTTTATCTAAAATTCATGTGCTGATTGTTCAAACATTTAGCAGCATGTAGAGAATGTGAAGACCATGTGCAGACCAAGCTGATGTACCTTGGCTTTGTGTAAGCAGACCAGTCTTTTATGCAGCAGTGAAAGAGACCGGGCTATCAGTTCTTGAACCTTGTTTCTTGAGGATGCACATCTGGTGCATAACAAACAGCTGTAACCAACAGAGATGGATTGCATCTGCTTTCTGTTATAAGGCATGGCTGTAGTTAATGCTCATGGAATTTACTGAAGGAAGCTCCGAGTAGTCCATAAATGACTTTTCTAGACCTCAAAGAATATGTGTTGGACAGTATGGTAGTTAGCTTTAAATGGTCAGTGTGACACAACCTAGAATCATCAGGGAAGAGTGTCTCAATGAGAGATTGTCTATATTCAGTTGGCCTATGTGTCTGCCTGTAATTATTTTAGTTACTTGATGTGAACAGACACAGCCCACCATGGGCAGCACCATCCCCTAGGCATATGGTCTTGAACTGTGTAAAAGTAGATATGGAGCTGAGAATAAGCAAGCAAGTGAATATTTATTTACTCTATCTTTGCTATTGACTGTGGGTATGATGTGACATATTATATCAAACTCCTGCCCCTTGACTTCCTGGCAGTGATGGACCATAACCTGGAATTGTGAGCTAAAAGAAACCATTTCTCTCCTAAGTTACTTTTTGTTAGAAAATTTTATCATGGTAAAAGAAAGGAAATTAAGCACATAGTGTCTAATTGAAGTTTGTATTCAATTATATCTAAATGGCCTGGTATGAAAAAATGTGTATGCCTTACATTGTTTAATGGAAGCATATGAAAGACCATTGTAACATGTTGCTATCATCTCTGGTCTTGATTTAAATTAGTGTTTTCTAAGTGAAGATAGGAGTTGCTTGAAGAAAGAATTTTGAAGGATTTGTAATTTCATTATATAAAAGGTGTGTGTGTGTGTGTGTGTGTGTGTGTGTGTGTGTGTGTGTGTGTGTCTCAGGGGACAGAAACAAATAAGAATGATTAATTAACTTGAATTTTATAGCAACAGGCAAACTGTACCTTAGCTCTTATTCCTACCAGAGGCAAAGTTTGGAGGTGAAAGATTTTTCTGGGAAAGGCTTTATGTTGAGAATATGATTTGCTCTCTATGGTGCTTGGCCAGATAATTTTACATCAATAGTGTGTCAGATGTCACTTACTTTTACAAAATCTAAATTGTTAAGGCCACAGTTGTTTATGTTTATAAATATATTTAAACCAATTTCAGGGAGTAATCAGTACATGTGGCAGTTGGCAAATATGTATTTAGAATTATAGGTCGGCAGATAGTTTATGAATATGTCCCAATAGTCAATATTTTAGACTTTGTTGGCTACAACTACTCATTTTGCTTCTGAGCACAAGAAAAATGCAAATGAAAGGGTGAAGCTCTGTTTACACTAAACTTGTTTCAAAACTAGGTCACAGTTCAAAATTACAATATGAACTTTTAGGTGCCGATCCCTAACTCATACCATACTGACAAGTCCATACATACCTAAAGATAATGAACAGATCATGCTTGAAAAACACGCTGAATATTATTTTCTGTCAGCAACAAATATGTGAACTTAGAACATAGACTAATGTTGACATGCCATTTATAGAGCTTGTAAGCACAAACCTACTTTGAAAAGCAGATTATGAAATTTAATTAAGAATATCTGTCCTCAGATATATATGACTCGGAGAACATGTTTTCTTATCAGATGTACTGTTGATTTGTGTAAACCTCTATGGAGAGTTAGGAACATATTTTCTATTGATGACAAGATAGCTTTCTGTGGGTTAAAATTAGCCATCTCCTCTATTGAGAATCCACTTTTCTGTGGTCTAAGTTATTCTCATTTTCACTCAGCAATTGAACAGAAAGGAAGAAATGGTGCCCTGAATAGCCATAGGCCCTCAAGCACTGTTATTTTGGCAGAGATGTTTAAATGGGCCCTATTTACTGCTCCTGACAGGTAGTGATATTAAAGAACCTTTGTGATATTAAAGCAGCCATCTTTGGGACAGCCAATGCTTCTTCCTGTCACCTGGTTAATAGTGTTTGGAAATGGGTTTGTAATCAATTTATTTTCTCTTAAAGATTGATAGGTGGATCAATGGGGGTGGATACTGGTTAGTTGCATATGTAGCAGAGGATGGCCTAGTCGGCCATCAATGGGAGGAGAGGCCCTTGGTATTGTGAAGATCATATGCCCAAGTACAGGGGAATTCCAGGAGTGAGTGGGCTTGTTGACATCTGACAGGATCAGAAAGGAAAGAGCTGGGGCCAGGAGCAAGGCCTATGACCCCAAAGGAGTGTTCTTAGTGGCCTGGGACCGATGTCTTCACGTTTCTACAACATCTCAAAACTGTTACCATCAACTAGAGCAAGTGTTTAACTAGAGCCTGAAGGACATTTTAGATTCAAACTGTGACAGTGGAAGGTGTCAAAGTGACTTATCAAACTGAATGAATGAATGAAACCCATGAGTTCCAATCAAATGTGTGATAAATGGCAAATACTGCTTTACTATATGAAAAGTGTTTGGGATATACTAATGCTTAAATACTTAATATAAATATTTTATCAGATATAATTATGACCAAAACTTATTTAGGTATAGTCTAAAATTCAAATTTAATTAGGCATCTTAAAACATGGAAGTGTATTTGGTAAGGATAATTTTTCTAGATGATACTCTACCCAGGTTGCCACAACCATCTAAGTGGGCACATGCTTTAGGTGGGCAGTTTTCCTTGGCAAATCCCCTTGCATGCTCCTGTTCACCTTGTTAGCTAGTAGGACTTGGTCACAAGAGTGGGTGCAGCTTTGATGATATCACAGGATGTGTATTTCCGTTGAATGAATTTTGTTTTCTTTATTTATAATTGGCACCTAAATGAAATTAGGAAAACAATCCCACTCACAATTCTTGAGAACAACCATATTTCCTAAGCCTCCCAGGAATAAACTCAACCAAAGAAAGAAAATGAAATTATATCTTTTCTACCATGAAAATTATAAAACAATGAAGGAAGACACTGAAGAAGACAATGCAATGGACCAATCACCCTTGCAGGAGTGGCATCATTAATACTGTGAAGATGTCCTTTCTACCCCAAACAGGCTGCAGGTTTGGTGGAATTGCCATCAAAATTTCAATGAAATTCTTCAATAAAGAACAAGAAAAGGCCTAAAATTCATCAGGGTATGTAAAGGACTAAAGAAATCCCAAGCTACATATGCAACTAGAGACACAGCTCTGGAGGGTGGGTACTGGTTAGTTGCATATGTAGCAGAGGATGATCTAGTCGGCCATCAATGGGAGGAGAGGCCCTTGGTATTGCGAAGATCATATGCTCCAGTACAGGGGAATGCCAGAGCCAGGAAGCAGGAGTGGGTGGCTTGGGGAGCAGGGCAGTGGGAGGGTATAGGGGGGTTGGGGATAGCATTTGAAATGTAAATGAAGAAAATATCTAATTAAAAAAGAGAAAAAAAATCCCAAGCTAAATGAATAATACTGCAGATATCACAACAACTGATTTCAAAATATACCACCAAATCATAGGAATAGAGAAGTGTACTACTGGGATAAAAATAGGCACATAAACCAATGGAAGAGATTGAAGGACCCATGGACCTACAGTGTCTGATTTTGACAAACCACCAAAGCAATGTATTGGAGAAAAGATAGTAGATCAACAAACGGTATTGGAAAGACTAAATACACATAGATGACTGAATCTAGACCTATAGCTTATACAAAAAAAAAAAAAAATCAATTCAAAATGTGTTGGAGACCTTAATGTAAAAACCCTAAACTTGAATCTATTAGAAAAAAAAACATAAAAGAAAATCTTTAAGATATTGGTACTAGTGAGAATATCCTGAATTGGATCCCAGTACCATGGGAAACAAAATCAAGAATTTGTAAATATAATTGCATTAAAATACAAAATTTCCTCACAGCACACAACAGAGTGCTCAGACAAAATATGGAACGGAAGAACATATCTATCCTGGTACTCATGTGTTAGGTTTACTTTCTAGAATATGTAAGGAATATGGGCCAGTGAGAGGAATTATTGTGTAAAGATGAGAGCATGATGGTCATTGAGACCCTTAGGGTTTCCCGGGTAAGAGTGCATGCTGCCGAGCCTGGCAACCTGAATTCAATCCTGAAACTCACACGGAAGGAAAGAACCAGTTTCCCTCTGACTTCTATACATGTGCTGTGACATGCACCCACGCATATTCAGGAAGGTATACACACACACACACACACACACACACACACACACACAAACATGCATACTTGCACACACATACATGTAACAAGCTTAAAAATAACCCCAACTTCCAAGAACAAGTAGTCCCATCCAAATGATCTAACACACTTCCTATAAAGACTTATGGCTAATAAATTGATGAAGAAAGTGCTTAGGGTCTTATCAAATCAAGACTAAATTGAGGTTTCCTTGGCCAGGAGGGCTATGGTAAGCAAAGCAAACAGCCAACAAGAGCTTCTGAGGAAACATCTGCTCCATACATCTTGATAGTGATACATAGCACAGCGACTACACATAACAGTATGGGGTTTCCTTTAAAATCTGAAAATAGAATTACCATGATGCAGCTCTATTTATTGCTAAATATTTGCCCAAAGGAAATACAGTCACTGTGGGAAGACAGAGAGATGAAATCTGGAGATCACTGTGTTACCTGAAACAAGCTGGACACAGAATGACGAGCTTCATGATTCCTGTCCAATGCAGAAAATTAAAAGAAAACCAAACCAGTAGACAAAAAGGGAATGACCTCATGGTAGAACCATAAATGAAGAGGACACACATTACTTTCCTTTCCTACTGGATGACTTGCCTACTTCCCAAGGCCTCCAGCAAGTAGACATGTCCTGGAAGTAGAGCTGATCCCAGGCCCTGTGTAGTCTAAAGCACCACGCTCTGATGGGACATCTTTATCTTTCGTTTCCAGACAATTGGTTTGATTTCTTTCTCCATCTGATAGAAGACCCTAGGACTTCAGTAGGATATTTCAAAAATATTCCTGGAGAGAATCAGACTGAACAGCTGCTCTCTGGTCTCCATATCCCCTGTTCCTCAACCAGTTCCCTCTCACAGGGCTGAACCTGTCACTTTCCTTTTTGTTGTTCCTCTAGACTCACAGTCCTGTGCACCTGACTGTCCCAAGGATTAGAAAGTTACAGGGGGTGGGCGTTGAGGACTCAGTAACACACTGGCAAGGTAACTGAGTCCCGAGTAGTCAGTCATTCTGCTTCTGGAAGCTTCCCAGACAGGCTTTGCATCTGCCTTGTAATTTCAAGCCCAAGAGACTCCTTCAAGCTCTCATCTTATTCAAGAGCCTGGCGTTCCCAGCCCTGACAGTCTTTGCTTTCTTCTCCTGTATCTCAGCCTGAACATTGGCATTTCTTATTCAGAGTTGTAATTTGTTAAACCGTTCCTGCCACTTTTTCAGTCATCTTAGTTGAGCCCTTCTGACCCTCTCCCCAGCAAAGATGATGAAGATACAAATGGACAGAGCCTGTAATTTTAGTTCTCTTGGTTTTACTCTTTTAGGTGATGCTTGGTAAGTGAGATATCTCTACACTTTCACAGGAATCCTGGCAGTTGGCACATTATTTTAGATGAGGCACTTCTTGTTGTGTAAATTCCTATTTTTCTAATCATTTCACTTAATGAAAATGAAAACTTATTAAAATTTGTAAGTGGTTGTATTCGTACTACAAAGATGCCATTTTATACTCACATGCAAATACAGTTACACAATAAAACACAGGGTTTTGTTTCTCTTTTAGAAATGTGTTGACAAAAGGACCAGGAGAGAACCTTTGAGAGCAATTCTTTCTAAAGTTGCTCCTGTGGGTGAAAGGTCAGGTGCTTTTCGACCTTTCTGCCTCTTTCCCGTCAACCTTCCTCACCTTGACTATACATATATATATATATATATATATATATATATATATATATATATATGTATATGTATATGTATATGTATATGTATATGTATATATATATTCCCTTAAGACCTTAAGACTGTCCCAGCTCTGCTTCAGCATTGCTTGACTCTGTTCAAAGTGCCCTAAGGGCTTTGCCAATCCAATGGCCTTTCCATTTTGTCGCTAGGTTCTCCTGACAAATCACTGCCTCCTCTCTCTCCCATGCCCTCTGGAGTCCATGGATCCTCTGCATGCCTCGTTGGTTTGTTCCTCTCTCTGGGAGCTTCCTGCAAGTGCAGGTCATGTCAAATTCTTGTTCTGATTCATTATCCACTCACTGGTTGTAGAGTGGTTAGGTTGTTTGCATTTCCTAGCTTCTCTGAATAGAGCGACAATGAATGTGTCTAAGCAATTATCTCTGGAGTAGGATGTTAGGTCTTTGAGGAATATATCAGAGAGTCATACGGCTGGGTCACATGGACATCTAGTTTTAGCTTTCTGAGACTTCTCCACACTGATTTCCACAGTGGCTGCTCCGATTTGCAAACTCACCAACAGTGAATGAGGGGTTCTCCTTGTTCCCATTTATTGACAGTTGTTTTTTAGATCTCAGTCTTCTGGGCTGGGGTAAGATTAAAATCAGAATTTGCATTTGCACTTCTCTGATTGCTAAGGATGTTCAGCAGTTTCTGACATGTTTTGTAGCCATTTAAAATTCTTTTTATTTTGAGAAACCTGTCTTCAAATTCATTGCCCATTAAAAAAAATTGGGACATTGGTTTTCTTGATTCTTGTGTTTCGAAAGATTCTTTGCATGTTTTGGTTGTTCTTGTATCACACATACAGTTGTCAAAGATTCCCTCACACTCTGCCAGCTTCCTATTCACTTGATTGGTGATGGTCTGTCTCTTTTGATGTACAGAACCTTTTAATTTTTGAGATTCATCTGTCAGTTGTTGATCTTTCTTTTCCTAGTTATGATAGTCTTGTTCAGAAAGCCCTTCCCCTTTCCTCTCTAGACACCCCAGCTGCATTTCAGTTTCACACTGGAATCTTTGATGTGTCCAGAGGTAATTTCTGTGCTCCGATTCCAGCTTCCTCCATGTGGACATCCAGTTTTCCAAGCATCATTTGTGGAAGATGCTGTCCATCCATCATTCTCGGTTATGACTTTGTGGTCATTGATGCTACTGCAGAAGATGCTTCCTGCCCATAATAGTGAGTGGCAGCATGGATCACAGGCATTTTCCATGACAATATGGATCATGGACATCCACATGGTCTCAGTTGGCATCATGGAGCATGTACATCAACATGGTCTCCAGTGGCATCATGGAGCATGGACGTCCTGCTGTGGCTCAGAGTAAGGGTGGTCATTGGTATAGCTGTGCTTTCAGGGGAAAAGCCTGCTCAAGCTCTAGGCTTCTGTGTATCACCCTGCAGGCCTTACCCAGCAACAATATGCTCCCCCATCCACCATGGTCATGTTCCTCTTTCTGTTGCCACTGCTGCATCTCTACTTCAGCCTCTCTGTTCATCTTTTCTACCCCCACATTACACACTTATTTATTAAAGTGGCATTGTAAACTGCAGTCTGTCACACAGTATATGTATATGCATATGCATATGCATATGCATATGTATATGTATATGTATATGTATATGTATATGTATATGTATATGTATATGTATATGTATATGTATATGTATATTTATGCCTAAACAGCTTTACATGCAAATACTTATTGCAATAAGTCATTGGTCTCTTTTAAGATTTCTGCTTTCTCAAGCACCATAAACAATGGACTATCAATCATTGAGATCCATCTTGGATATCCTTTTGTTGCTTAAAGTCAGGGTGTTCTTACAGATAGGCAGGGCATCTGGGGACAGGATCTCTAAGAGCTTGAGGCTACTGCACATTTCTTGCCCTTGGTGCTGGCTGCATCTCGGCTCCTTAGGTACGACCATTTTATTTGCAACCCATGGGCAGTGATGCACCTTGTGTTCTGTGCCCAGCAGCCTGGCAAGCAGCACTGACTGGAGCAGGCTTCATGCTGCATACCTGGTCATTGGCCCTTGCCTCCCAGAGGGCCTAGGACTGGCCCTTATCTATATGGCCATGTTCCTTTGTCTGCTGTGGCTGGGCTCTGTTGCATGCATGCTCCAACACTGTTCCTTCTAATTTCATGAGACCACTTAAAAAAAAAACTTTTTAAATTGATTCTTTGTGAATTTTACATGTTGCATCGCAATCCCCACCGAGACTATTAACTAGATACAATTTGCAAAACACATGAAACTCAAGAAGAACGAAGACCAAAGTGTGGACACTTCGCCCCTTCTTAGAATTAGGAACAAAACACACATGGAAGGAGTAACAGAGATCAAGAGTGAAGCTGAGACAAAAGGATGGACCAACCAGAGACTGCTGCAGCCAGGGATCCATCCTATAATCAGCCACCAAATGCAGACACTATTGCATATGCCAGCAAGATTTTGCTGGAAGGACCCTGATATAGCTGTCTTGTGTGAGGCTATGCCAGTGTCTGGCAAACACAGAAGTGGATGCTCACAGTCAGCTATTGGATGGAACACAGGGTTCCCAAGAGAGGAGCTAGAGAAAGTACCCAAGGAGTTGAAGGGGTCTACAACCCTTTAGGTGGAACAACAATATGAACTAACCAGTACCCCCAGAGCTCGTGTCTCTAGCTGCATATGTAGCAGAAGATGGCCTAGTTGGCCATCATTGGGAAGAGAGGCCCCTTGGCCTTGCAAACTTTATATGCCCCAGTACAGGGGAATGCCAGGGCCAAGACGTGGGAGTGGGTAGGTAGGGGAGCAGGGCAGGGGGTGGGGGAGGGTACGGGGGACTTTCAGGATAGCATTTGAAATGTAAATGAAGAAAATATCTAATAAAAATTGAAAAAAAGAGAAATGTTTGTGTTGATTGCTATCTTTTACTTATTTTTTCTTTTTGGTGTTAGCCCTAATTTGTGTTTCAATTACAACTGCTTTTGATTTATTTCTGTGATCTTGTAGCTGTGAGTGTAACTCTCTATAGTCTGGAGCATTGCCTCTGGTATTCTGTTGGTTTCGTTTGGTTTGGTAGGCATCAATTCTTTTAGCCTGTTTATATCATAGACATTTTTTTCTCCTTCAACAACGGTTGATAGTTTTTATGAGTAAAATAGTTTGACTTGTCACCTGTCACCTTTTAGAGATTGGAGTGCATTGCTTGAAGCTCTTCTGACTTAAATTTCTATTCAGATATCAATTATTATTCTGATAGGTTTTGCTTTATAAGTGACTTGTGGTTTTTCTCTTGTAGCTTTCATTACCCTCTCTTTATTCTGTATATTTAGAGTACTATTGATAACATAATGGTTATGGTTCTGTTGGTGTTCTGTGTGCATTTTGTATTTGTATGGTTATGTTTTATTCTGAAGATATTTCGTTCTATGGTTCTGTTCTATGAATATTTGGTCTATGGCACCATCTTGATATTTCTTTTCCAATGTAACCAGTCATAGATTAAAGCTTTCCTAGTGTCCCAAACTTTCCGCATATCACTTTCATGAGTTTGAAAGAGAATTCTTACCCTTTGCTTGAGTGGTCCAATTCCTCTACTATAAGTCCCGATACTCTATTTCAGCATGATCTGTTCTATTCGGAAGCCTGTGTTTTCTAATAGGATCATTGAGCTTTTCAGTTCCGTCTCATCTTCAGTTTGCACTTCCTTCAGCATTTCTATCTCATTACTTAATTCAGTTTTCACATTTTTTTTTGTTTTCATCTGTAACTCATGTCATCTGAGATCATACAAGTTTTTCTTATTCTCTTTAAGTTCATCGAGGTGTTTGTTCATGTCTTCTTTAAACTCTAAATTCTTCAATCATGTTTTTGATTGCTGGTTTAAATTCTGCATTCTAGATTTCAATCTATGTACTCATGGGAGACACCATTCCTGTAATGTACTTTTGCTTCTCATATTTCTTTATATGTGAATTTTCTTCCTGATATAAATTTCAAATTATTTTATTATACTTTTTTTGGGGGGGGGTGGTTCCACATGGAGAGGTTTATTGAGCGGGTGGGGGAGGGGGCGGAGAAGAGGAGAAAGAGACAGAGGGGGAAGAGAAGAGAGAGAAGAAGAAGAGGACAAAGAGCTATTTTATTATTCTTAAGAAAGACGAATTACAGAGGACTTAAGTATATTTTATTGGTTTTTATTACATTTATGTATTTATGTATGTATGTGTCCTGTGCATCTGGCTCAACAACAAGCCCTTTACCCACTGAGCCATTTCTTTACTCACTTGGCTTGAGAATTAAGTTATTGGGTAAGCATCCAGAGTAGTGACACCCTTATACATATGTGCTGCCATGCTTGGGTCCCAGTGGGACCCATGGGAGAGGTCCTGTTGTTCTCTCCCATACTCTCTATTCTCCTCTGACTGGTTCGCTTCAATCATCCATGCCACGCCTTCTTCTGCTTCTTATCACACACTCCGCAAACACTCTCTGTCCAGAAAAGGAAACCAGAATGAAGAGACAGCACATAGAAGAGGAAAATCTTTGCTAACTTAAACATATCTTTGACTCTTATATACTGTTTTGATTTTTATGTATGGCAAGTATATTCTCCCCATCCATGAATTAATTGCAGTAGTTTTAATATATAACTCTAGGAAAACCATTAATGTAATTTACTATAGGAGCGGATATAAATTTAAACTTTTTCTGGCTTCATGATAAAGACTTTCCTATCATCATTTTCATGAGACATATACCCATTCATAGGACATATGCATATAACAATTTTTGTGCACATGAACAAATAATTGTATACATATGAAGAGTGGTATTGTTCCATGTCAGAATAGGCTCTTTTATTCACTTTCAACTGAAATATTTTCATTTATTATTATTATCAGTGTATGAGTTTGGAGTATAGGTATACCATGACACTCACATAGTGATCAGAACAACTTCCACAAGACTGTTCTCCCCTTTCAGATTTCTGAGGAGGGGGTCTCTCCTGTATTTCTTGCCTCCTCTATGTTCTGGATCAGCTAGCCAGCGAGCTTCTCAGCAGCTTCATCTCTACCTCCCATCATGCCATGGGAGTGCAGGATTACATGTGTGCTACCACATCCAGTTTCTCGCGGGCTTCACAGGCTGCCCTCAAGTCACCAGTGTGGCATGGCAAACGTTTCTGCCCACTGAACAATCTTGCTAGCCCTTTACTAACTTTCAGAGTGGAAACTTTAGTCATAGGCAGAGTTCTTCTCAAAATGAGGCTGAGGCTGAGCAGGTTAATAGATTCGGGTGGGATTGAAATAGCAGATTCATTGTTCAGAGTTGTGGCTGAGGAAGATGTGAAGGAGGAGGGTGTAATTTGTAGATTGCTTTGTCATCCCTGCAGCTCATCAGTGTCAGCAGCTGACACAGGCAGGTGTCTGTCAGTGGGAACTATTGGCTGACACTGACCTTGTCATTGCAACCGCTGCTTTCTTGATGTCTGCTAGTTTGACACGTGCCAGACTCCGTATAGGTGGTAAGTTGGACTGTGAGTTCCTTGAAATAGGTGCAGTTCCTTTAAACTGTCACTCAGTGATGGTTGTGTATTTCTGTGTCTTGTTGCATGTCATATCGGTTATATTTTAGGTAACAGTTGCTCTTTATAATGAACAGCAGCAGAGAACAGATGCTAGAGAAGCTGTGGACCAGCATGCCTTCATTGGCAATTGTTCCCCTTTACTGTAACTTAATGTATCTACATATAATGGGAATTGCAAAAGAATTTATGTAAGTAAGTTGTGGGTAGGCATGAGCATGAAGAATTAGAAAAGTTATTTTGCATTAAACTATAACATTTTTTTAGATTTCAAATTTGTATTATGTTTATGTATTTTTGTAACCGCAAAGACTTAAACATGAGATTAAATTAAAAGATTGTACATCTAAATTTTTCTTTTCCATATTTTAAGTAGTATTTAAAGCTTGTGTCTTTAAATGTAGCACTATTCTAATCAAAGAGTATTGAAATAGGTTTCAAAATATAAACCTAACTTCTTAATATAGTCTTAGTTGTAAATTTAGATTATAAAATAGAGAGGTAAGAGTTTCTGCTTTTCTCCCCGTCCTTCCTTAAACCAAGTTCTCTTCCCCCCCACCCACTCCTCCTCTTCCTTCTCCTTTTCCTATCTTGGTAGAAGGTACCTGGTATTCCAAATATTCTTCTATTCTTCAGGTGAAGCTTAAGATTTGACTTAGGAAGTTTCATCATCTGTTTTGCTCTGGCTGCTTCTCTTTAAGACTAAGAATTCTGCACAGTACTGAGAAGAGCATCGGCTGTGTTGATTGTGGAACAGAGCAGCGTTGGCTGTTGGAATAATAAATGGTACTGAATGTTCCTGCAGCTTTTATGGGAGGCATTGCTCTGCCATCAGGGTCACATTACCTAGCTGGAAGCAAAATGAGATGGGCAGAGGAAGATTTATCTAATCCCCTGTGAATGCATCCCAGAGTGATTTGATTGTTCTCAGTGTCTTTGAGCAGGGTGGCTGGGTGGGACAAGAGCATGTATGAATAGCTGGGAATCTCTTTATATTTGTGTAAGTAAGGAGAGAAAAGTATTCTTTGCTTTGCAAATTTAGGCTTTTTCCCCCCTCCTTGAGTTCTTCAGAGAATAAGAGAGATCAGTATATTTTTAGAGGTTCTTAGCTTGTTCCCCAAGTGTGACTGCTTTAACTGTGCAGTGTAACCAGCTTATTGTAAAAGCTGTTTTAATCTTAGCATCAAGGGGACATTTGAATAGTGAACAAAAGCTCCAAGTATTCAACCACTGTGAATTTCTGTAAATTTTTCTATACCTCATTTATTTTCTGTCTAAAAGTTATGTATGTCAAGACTTAAAGGCTCCTTGAGAGGAAACTTCAAAGACTTCTTTTGAATGACTTCACATTTGTCACAAATACTTGCTTCTTAAAAGGCCCAATAACTTAGATGTGATTTTAAATGCACAGTATCTGGGCTTCAGACAGCTTCTCATTAGAAACTAGACTCATGGCACACTGTTTGTTTCCAGTGAATCATAGCTCCAAATGAGGGCCCCTTAAACAACTGAGGCTCAGAGCCAGATGAGTGACAGTCATATTCCACCCTTCCTCATGACAGCAGCACACTGTCACCCGTGAGAGGAGAATTTCTGAGAAACACTGCACCGTAGTGGTTAATATCACAGTGATAAGAAGTCCAAAAGACTTGGACTGTGCTAAGCCTATAATTTGCCTAGTGTACAACCTTGGTGAAGGTGAATTTATTATTATTCAGCATTAGCATTCTCCCCTTTAAACTGTGGATAATGATAGTGTTTAGTTTATGGTTGCTATAAAGCAGAATGAGAAGGTACTTGGAAACATTTTGCATACAGTAAGCAGTAGGTACACATTATTAGCTTGAATTTCACGACCATTGTTTTACTGTGATCCTCATTGCTATTTCGGTGAAATCGGAATTCGGTGTGGGGAGGGGATATTTAGAAATGACGGGTTTCTCATTTATAGCTAGGATACAGGTAAACAAAAGCAATCCATGAGATTAAGCAGGGAGAGCTAGCGGGGCGAGTCTGCACACTTTTGAAAGCACAGCTGCAGTATTCTGTGAAAAGCCTTCAATGGGCCAAGCGCTGATCCTTTTCCCTTGAAAAGGTCATTGTGTAAGGAACTGCCTACCAGCACTTCCCTTTACACAAGCTTCTATTCATGTCCACTTTTGTCTTCTTGCTTCCAGTGTGCTGGCTTCTGCTCAGAGCCTTCAATCTCCCCCCCTCCCTCCAAGAGGCACTGTTTAAGAACATCAAGCTTCACCTTGCCTTATGTAGATGTCTGGAAGTCCATGCTCTGGAATTCTAAAAAGCAGATATTTTTAGGCTGCACTCCAGGCCCTGTGTTCTCTCTGAGACGTCTCGCAGCAGCCTTAAGTTCCGTAGCTCAACTTCCCATTCTGCATCCTACAAGATGAGCTACTGAAGGTGTCCTGGAGACACACTGTGGTTTTCAACCTTTGTCCTCCCATATGATTGACTTCTAACTACTTTTATTACTTGGTTATACAATATAACTCAATCTCAAGGCTATAAACACTCCTTGTATCTTGTCCGCACTATTGATATCTTCACACCTTGTATTTGAATACCAGACTTATGTTCAACTCCTTATTCAGCCCATTCTCCTGAGCAACTGAAAGGTTTCTCTAACCCAACCTATCCAAAACTTAATTCTAATGCGTTCTTCCCTTAATTCACTTACTATGAGTGTGTATGGAAAATTTTAGTTCACTTTTGTCTTAGTGACTTTTTGTATTCGTGAGGCAAAATGTTTGACAAAAGAACTAATGGAAGGCAGGCACTCTTTTCGCTCATTGTGTGAGGCTACAGTCCATCATGGCAGGGAAGGCATGGTGGCAGGAGCTTGAGGCAGGTGATCACACTGCATCTGTGGTCAGGAAGCAGGGAGAGACAGATGCTGATTTTCAGCTCCCCTTTCATTTTTGTTCAGTCCAGGACCCCAACCCATAGGTTGGTGGCACCGCCCACATTTTGGGTGTGTCATTCCGTATCAATTAATTTCATATAGAAAGTCCCCACTAGGACCCAGTACTGTTTCCCCAGATGTAGCACAATGTCTGTAATTGGGTTAGTGCTCAGTCAATATTTATTTAACAAACTGCAAGTAATGAATGCAACTGGGAAGGAAGGGAGGAATGGTTTCCAGAAGGTCCTTGAACTTCAGTGCTTCTGAGTCTGTGAGGGAAGAGCATGAAGTTAAAGAATTACTTCAAGTGTTTCAACTGCAGAGGAGGTAAAAGTTTTGAATTTTGCTGCAGCTAGATATGGGTTTAGAATATCTATTGATGAGTTCATTCCAATGACTCAGTGACTCAGAGGAGGCGGGTGCTTTTGTAGAAGGTGTTTAACAATAGAAAAGCCATTTGATAAAAAGGGAAAGTGTGAGGAAAAGATGAAGACAAAGAGAGGAAAATAATGTATCCAGATCACTGATGACCACTTTTAAAAGCTGTTGAGTTCTCCAGATTCTTCTTCACTGTAGGGCAGCTGTTTATGAAGGCAGAGAGAAGGAAGAAAATCCAAATTCAGGGTTCCCATGATTATGTCTGTTGTGGGGATACTGAAACTACTTAGTCTAAATAAAAATATGTTCTGAAGTCTGCCTGGGGAATGTGTGCAAAGCAGAACACTGGGATGGGCTGAGCCTGCTCGTCGCTTCTGTCCAGGAGCTGCATTGGCACTGGGAACCTCCAGCAAAGGCCACACTCTCATGTTTACTTTGCTTTAGTTTCAAGAAAAAAATGCAACATTTTTAAGGATAATGTATTTTATGCACTTTACAAAGTTAGCTTAAGCAAGATGGTTTGAGAATTTAGGTGCAATGATTTGTTTCCTCTGAAGAAAATACAAAGGAGAGAAAGGTGTGTGTGTGTGTGTGTGTGTGTGTGTGTGTGTATGTTTACATATGTGTATATTTTCTCTAGATGCTATGATTTGAATGTTTCAAATGTTTCACAACTACCATTGAAAATTTAATTGATTTCTTAACAGTGTTGACAAGTTAGAACCTTTAGAGGTGTTTGAGTTATAAGGACTATAGCGTCCATTTACCCTTAGTGGAAGTGAGACTGGATAGACTTGGTCTGCAAGCCTTTCTTGTTGGCTCATGTCTCCTCCTCCTCCTCCTCCTCCTCCTCCTCCTCCTCCTCCTCTCCCTCCCCCTTCCTCCTCCTCTGCTGCTTCTGCTTCTGTTTCTACTTCTTCTTCTGCTTCTTCTGGTGTGTTATGGTGCTGGAAGAAGGCCCTTGCCAGATTTGGTTCTTTCGGTCTTAGACTTTCCAGCCTTTCAGTCTAAGTCTGTGGTATTCTGTTACACTAGCAGGAAACATACTAAGACATCGAGATTCAGTAGTAGATGAGGCAGTCTTGCTGCCTCAGTGGACAGAGATGAGAATGTGGTAAAACCTGAAAACAGATATCAGTCATTGTCTCTCTTCTAGCTCCTTGTTTTAGTTATGGGAGCATCTGAGATTGAGTCTCCCAGAGTGTACATGCTCCCAGGTTTTGGAACAGGTTCTCTCTCACCTTTAGTGGGCATTGTTTTCCAATTCCTATTAACTCAAAAACATTTATGTCAGAAAAATCAGCTACTAGTCTACTACTCTTGAATAGATTAAATTACATGGATTATAGTGCTCTCATAACATGTAAGTACATCCACACTTTTAGTCTCTCCTTGGAATTCTTCACTTATACACACATTTTACATGATGCATTCGTGAAGATGTATGTATGTGCATATTTAAGTAAAACAGTCATACAGTGGGAGAATGAGATCATATTTTTTATTAATGTGTACATAGAGCTGGGAGATGATTCTCTGTTGGCCACTGAACACATTGATTAAAATTTGAGCATCCTCTGTGTTCAGATTCAGGCAGAAACTTATCTTTCAGCGCTTAGTCATTATGCAGGTTCTTTGTAAGTCCTCAGCATGGCAGAGGACACTGATGTACCACAAGTGATTCTCTTCATCTTTCTAAATAAGCACACTCATTCTAAAGATTAGAACTTAGTAATTTGATGTATTATTTTGTAACTAAGAGCTATATGAAAAATCGAAACACATGGGGGGCAATTTGCAAAAACAGGAAATTAAAAATTTTAGAGTTAAATTATGGTGAATTTTAAAGAAGTAAATTGTGTTGCCAAAGCAAAAGTATGACACCAACATCTTTATTTTCAGAGAAGCCATCTTTATTTCCTACAGGGCATTGAATGAGTAGAGGAACAAGGAATTAAAAGATGTATATGAATTCATAGAGATTTTCCATATAGCTGTATGGTGCAACATGTAATTTAATTTTTAAAAGCTAAAAGGTCCCTTGACCTTTAGCATAGTAACAGGTCAGCAGGACTGAAACACCTGTTTTCGGGATATGAGGATCTGTAGAACCTAATTGGCTAAGCTCAAATTTGGAACTACCTGTTATTGTATTTAATCTTATTGAAGCTGTTCCCAAGGCCACGTTTTTTTTTTTTTTTTTAATCAGATTCAAATTCATGCCTTTTCTTTTCCAAGTACAGATATATTAGAACATATTTGTTTCAATCAGTGCCAGGAGAGTAGAATGGCCTGTTTTAGGACTGGCCTATTTCCATGGATAGCTCGTATGGCACAGCTCTGATGCAGAGATGGTCCTTCTTACAAAATGCTTTTACTTCATTTTTTGAGTCTCTCAGGAGTAATCCTCAAACTGTACCCCCCAAATAAACTGTAGTTTCCCATAATATCAAATATACCTGAAGGATTTGATGAAGATTGAATTGAGCCCAATATTGAGTTTATTTTCTTAAACAAAAAATGGTACTGAGCATACTTCATTGTATTCTTAAACTTATTCATGTATTAACTGCCATGAATCCTAAATATTTCCCAAATTATGATGCTACAACAAAACTAGGCTGTCAATATAGTCTCTGGAAGAAGCTAAGGCTTTATCCAGTACCTTGTCTTCAGTCCTTAACTAAACTTGCTCACAGCAATAAAATCCCCCAGGGCCCTTGTGCACCACCACAATTTTTCTACTTATCCATGCTAACAATACTTTTTACTTCTTTCAAACAACTCTTCTCCTAACTTCGAAGCATTATTCTTAGAGAAGATAAGACTAGCAGAATGACCCATCACTTTTTAATTTATTTTCTTCTTCACAGTTTTTTTTTTTTTTTTCCATTTGAAAAGCACAATAAACAAGTGTTCTCAGAGTTCCTTGATCATTAGAGGAACTCTGATTCAGGGCTTGCTTCACCTTTTCCACTGATGATAAACTTCCTTAGCCCTTAAAGCAGAAAATGCTTGTGACAGCAGTGTACAATGCATATGCATCTCATGAGGTTGTAGGAGATGTATGTGCTGCATTTTACACAACAGCTCCATTACAGATACAGCCTCTTAGAATCTACTAGATATAAAAATGCGTCCAGATGGCATCTCAGACATCTCAACCTCCACTACATTCTTTCTGCCTCAATTTTGATACTTCCTGCACCTCAGCAGTGTGTAGGGGGCAAAGGGGAAGGGTGTGTGGGGGTAGAAGGGTGAGACAATAGGGGACTAAGGAGGTGTGATACTGGGGGTGAAAGATTGCTTTATAAGAAAACAAAAAGACAGCTGGGTGGTGGTGGCACACACCTTTAATACTAGCACTCGGGAGGCAGAGGCAGGTGGATTTCTGAGTTAGAGGCCAGCCTGATCTACAGAGTGAGTTCCAGGACAGCCAGGGCTATACAGAGAAACCCTGTCTTGAAAAACAAAACAAAACAAAACAAAACAAAACAAACAAACAAACAAAAAAGAAAACAAAAAGACATGAGGTTGCCAGGAGACATGTTAGGGGGATGTGGGGAAAGTCAGAGAGGGAAATGGAAGTGGATAGGTCATATTTCATTGTATGCTTGCATGAAATTCTCAAGAATAAAGAAAAATTGTGTGCGCACATGCACATATAGATGCACACACACTGCTTCTAATTTTCTAATAAAACTAAAAACAAAACAAAACCCAAAGAGCAAAATACTCAGTCCTTTTGCCTCCACTATAGGGTGATTTTTATCCCTATTTTTGATTTTCTGTTTAAAATATTTTACTTTTATTTGAGTCCTAATGACTTCCTTTGTCCATTAAAATAATTCAGTTTAGATCTGGAGTGTCTCCTATATGCTCAGTGCATGTTTTGAATTTGGTCCCTTCCTGGTGGCACTATATTGGAGGTGGTTGGCTGGGCTCAGCTTTTAAAGGTTCCATTTGCTCCTGGTTCAAGGCTGCTGTCTTGGAACCATGAGACAAAATCAACATAGTTTCTTCTTCTGTTGCTTGTCAGGCATTTTGTCACAGCAATACAAAAGTAGCTAGTTACAGACTTCAGTCTTTTCAATATCAAGCAAGTCTTCTATCTGCAGCTACCCCACAGTGCTGGAGATGGAACACAAGGCCTCAAAGCTGCTAGAAAAGCAATCTACCACAGAGATACATTCTCATCTCAAGACAGTCATCAGGATCCTGACACCATAATTATGGGTGTATGGGAAACTGTTGTCATGAAGTAATAGGCACCAGTTGTGTGCAGGGTACTCTGTGTGTGTATTTACATGTGTTTGAGGCAGAGTGATTCCCAACACATACTCCCACACAGTTGATGCAGGAGCTTCCAGCATACATGTCTTTGACATTCATAAGCAGTCCTCAGATTCCAAGTTAGGTACTCAGGGAATGATGTATAATTTTGCTCAGCATAAATTTGAATTTCACATAATTGTACAAATCAAATTTCAGCATTGTTCCAATTTTCATGTGTTTATTTTTTTCCAGAAATAGTGTTATATGCTGTTTTAAAATCACAGTACTATTGAGATTTTAGGTTAGTGATAGTTTGTTTTGGGGGGATTATCCTGTATGTCATTGGATGTCTCAAAATATCATTATTTCCTACCCACTAGATTTAGGTACATAACTCTCCCTGGTGACAAATAAAAATGTCTCTGGACATTGCTAAATGTATTATAGGGGATAAAATTTCTCATGATTAGAAGACTTTTGGATGAAAAGTTGAGCCATCATAATCCATACCTATATTTTCTATAACCATTCTGTTATACTTTGTGACTTATTACTAAGAACCTGTCCATTCACAGCATTACAAAATTTATTTTCATCATTTATTTTTAAAAAATAGTTATTGACACAGAAAATGAAGTAAAAAAATCTCTATTGCTTTTAAGGAAAAAAAATCTTATAGGTAAGGCCTCTTCAACCTTTCTGATGGTCTTTGAACTGAATACTCTCAACCTTTTCTGTTGAATATAAATGTACTTGCTTGATGTGAGCATTCTTTATCAATAGAAATTACTAAGCATTTAGATGTGTGAGGAAATTGTAAGTGGGAGCAGATGATTTGGGAAATATGGGCAGAAGACTGTTAAGATTAATCTTGCTTATAAGACAGGAGGAAAGATACTTTATTAAGAAGTCATAGAAAAAAAAGTCATTGAGTTCCAGACAAATGGCCACATTCCATCCAGTAAAATACAACCATCCTATCCTGCAGTGGGGACCAGTGTGGACTACATCTTCAGACTTGGGAGCCTCTGGGGGCTCTGTCTCTTTTTCTTGGGTAATTCTTACAATGATCTAGCCCTCAAGCCTTTGTTACAACTCTTAATTATAGCTATTGTCTATTGTGTCAGAATATGTAAAGGTTCAACACATTTAACTTTGTTTTTAAAATTCACCTTTTTTTGTACTTTGTCTTTTATGACTTCTGCTTCTTCAGTTCTCAGTCCTTTCTCTGTCCATCAGGATTGGTACCATCTGAACTTGTGTTTTGTAATGCTAAATATATACACATGGAATGACACCCATTTGCATTGTAGTGAAAGTAGTGTTATAACAGTACAATAATAGTAACACAAACACTATTGTGAAAGAGTGGCTATGCAACAGTGAATATGGCTTTCCAGCAACTGCTGCACATGGTGGGATGGAGAAGGTCTGTAGTAAGTGCAGTTTCTTCGACCTCAGTTACATCAGTGTGTGGGCTGAGTGGTTTCATCACACTGAGGGGGAGCTATAGAGTTACTGAATTTCAAAGCTTCACAGAATTCTTGGATCATCTGCTCCAGTAGTTTTCAAACTTATGAACCAGAGCAAAGAGAGTGTGTTTTAACAGAACACTGGAACAGCCTCCAATAGAGAACTTATTTAAATATTGTTACTGAGAATTTGGTTCTATTCTATTTTCTGGTTAAATTTTTTCAATGTTGAGCAGGGATCACTATCAGACATAAATTTCCAGTTGGAAAGCACTCTTTTGGGCCAGCAAGTGTTCCACAGATGGAGAAACTGGGATCTGGCAATGTGAAGTCACTTATCTAAGGACAAATGGTTCAAACTAGTAGTCTTTTGAAGATGCATGTGGAATTTCAAAGTCAGGCTTTCTAGTCAATCCGATGGCCCTGGAGGAAGTAAGTGTATTGGCCTGCCATATGATGGCCATGCATGCTCAGTGATACATGTGTTTGCTGTTGGCCTGTGAACAGGTATGTAGTTACATTGAAACACAAGCTAGTCAGCTTATTGGAATGTTTTCTAGGGCTGTGCTTTCCTTACAATGAGATGGGTCACTGCGAGAGAGATGGTATGGTTCATAGAATGTTCAATTATTTGACCTTTCACACAAACATTTGCCAAATCCCGAGGCTCATTTAATGAGGTATTTACAAGTCCTAGCACATAGAAACATAAAACAGAAAGCTGTTTTTACACAGGAGCATTAGTGACTTAACTGACAAGAAAATAATGGTGATGTTGGTTATGATACTAATATTATAATATTAATAATAATAGTAATGTTGACAATAATAACAAAAATATAAATAAAAGTAATCTCTTGACCTATAAAGTTTGGATTATTTTATCTTCTTATAGAAGCAACTTCTTATATTGCTTAGATAATACATAATACGTTTCCTTTGGCTTGTTATCACAATTCATTCTGAGAATCTGAAATCTGCTGTTAGAAGCATGAAGCTCTCTTATGTTGATGATCCAGTCATAGTGTTTGTGGCTACTTTGGAGGACACTCTGGCCTACTTCTCGTGGACATCTGCATAATGAAGTCTCTAATCGTATCACCTCTATATGTTTCATGCTGGACAGCTCCCCAGAGAGCACCTGTGGATCATTTGCTCTTCTGCAGTTCCTTCATATCCCACCAGCACCACCCACTGGAGCCTTCACAAGTGTGAACCTTCGTGGTGAGCTCTGGTCATTTTCTTCCAACCCTGACAGTCTTCTAGGAAATACATTTGCCTTGCATTTGGAATTATTTAAATTACTAAAGACATTTCCAAAGGAAAAAATGAAGAAAGAATAACACCATTAAGAGTCTTTATTAACAGATAATTTTGGTTATGTTTATGGCCTGAAAACATCTCCCTCATTTTTGCCACCCATGGATCCCAAATGTGTCTTCAAGTAAATTGGCTTGACCTGGAAACTTAGCATCCATTTCTTCTCTTAGTTATAAATTCATGAATAGATCTGTCTCCCCCTTTAAAGTGGTTTCCCTGGCAACCAAACCACCCTGGCATGATCAGAGCAGTTTGTCATTTTTGAAGTTTGACTTTCTGACAAAGCCGCCTGACTCAGGAGGATGAGAAAAACATCTAAACACAAACATTTCCAAAACATGCCAATGGTGGATTACAGATGGAAAGCACACCGAGGTGACTCCTCTGTAGACTGCATGTCACCTCATCAGTGCCACCCTCCTCCACCAACTGGCAAAGGGAAACATCTCTTGAAGTAGCTATCTTTGTAGCAGGGAACAGATGGAAGTGATTCTTAAAGTGGATCTATTACCATAAAGATATATTCTGGGCAGCAGTGGGTAGACAGAGATAGGGGAGACAGCAGAAGGCACATGAAGTGAATTCACCTTGTGATTGCTCAGCCTTGCTTATCTCCAGGCTAAAATAAACAAATCATGGGAATACAGACACATGTCCCACTCACAGTCAGACAGGGCCAGATGAGAACAATATGGGTCTTATTGAATCCCCAGACTGCCTTGTCATTTGTTTTACTCTCTTTACAATGGCATGAGTATTTAGTATACATCCCTAATGCTTCCTTAGCACCACATTGATGTGTTATTTTCTGTTGACCAGTTAGAACTTCATTCAATTTGAGTTTCCTTCTTTCCTGCAATCCTATTCCAGCTCTTGTTCCCAGAATACAATGGAAGGAATAGTGCTAGAGAGGATGGTATGGAGAGAAGAATGTGTAAATACGTCTGCTTTTTAATATAATTTTCTTCTATCCTTTGAAAAAGTGAGAGAGATTTATAAAACATAGAAAACTTTGAGATCTAGAGTAACCCCCAAATGGGCATAAAATCAAAGAAGTCAGAAGAGCAGAGTAGATTCCATAATGGGGAACTAGTCAGAGTTCTCTCCTAGTGAGTTTGCAGTATTGGTATAAGATGAATAACAGGTAAATAGGCTGTGTTGTTCTGCTTGCCGGCCTTCAGATGGAGTGTGTCTGGAGGTCCTAGAAACATCTAACATGACAGAAGGCACCACATAGGCTTACTTGACAAAACACAACAAAACATGCAGGAGGATTAACTCTTATGCTCAGAGTGCCCATTGCTGAGAGGAGAAAAAAATTTGACAGAGGTGTTTTTTTTTTTTTTCCTTATGAAGGAACTGTTGAACACCTTTGTTGGGGTTTTAGGGGATTAATTTCCTGAACTCGATAAAGATCATGTTTCTTAGGTCAGTCATAGAAGAAACTACAATGGAGGGTTCTGTAGATATTTAGCAAGAATAGATTATATGTATTTTTAATATTAAAATTGATATTTGGGAATGTGAGTGTAGATACTATGGTGATCACAAAGATAGGGAATACAGTTCCTTTTTCAGAAAGGCCTGTTGAGCAAATGCAACACAAGATATAGTTGGAAGTTTCTGCTGGTGCCTCTTTTTGGGATACCTCAGCTGCAGAATGATACTTTACTCTGTTGCCAGTATGCCTGTGCAACCCATACCAGGAGAAGCATTAAATACTTTGGCTGGCTATGATATGCTTTCATTTGGCAATGCTTCAAACCAGCACATATTAAGAGATACACCCATTAGAGAAGTCACTCTCAGTTAGCCCAGGGTTTTCTGGATTTATATTCCAATTCATTTTTTCCTTTGTCCTACTTTGTTTCTGTGATGGTTAATCTTAACTATCTACTTGATTGGATTGAGGACCCCTAGGAGATTAATAAAGTGGATCTTTAGGGTCCTGGGAATAAGTATATAAAGGAATTCAAAGAGAGGATAAGATAACAAGCTCTTGCCTAATGAATAGATTCATCTATTGATGGGTTCTTAATATGATGACATTAAAGGAGGTGGTGAAAATTAGGGAGTCTCCAGGGACCAGATCTTGCCCAGGTTCATTTTGTGTCTTTTGTTTCCTATAAAGTGGAAAACTCTATGCCATAAGCTTCCATCATCATGGGCATCATCTTACATCAAGAGCATCACAAAGGTGTTGGGGTTGTTTCTTGCACCCCCTGTTAAATAATTCAGGAGATGAGGAGATCCTCTATGGATTACTGGTGAAATTGGGCAGAACATGCATGCTATAGTGTATTCACATGAGGGTAAGATGCTTAATCAGTTCAAATATCTGAGGGGCCTCCACATATATATAAGTATATTTTTTTGGTAGACTAAGATAGGAAAGTGTAGAAGTGACAAGACAATGAAGCTGTCTGAGCATAAAGAGAAAGAGCACAGTGAAGTTGAGAAGATGATCCTGGCTGGACCCAAGGCTACATGGAAGGCAAGAGTTAGAGGTCAAATGATTGTTAGCTATGGCTGTAGACAAGAGAGAAAGCAACAGGAAATGATCAAGTTCTTTATATAAGTTATTAACATTATGGCATGGTCAGTTCTGACATTCTTTGTGGTTTCTTCCTTTCTACCTATTCATCACCAGCCTGTGATCTTTAGAATGAAGCCCTATCCTTAGGCTCTACAAAGGCTATGAAATGCTAACCATCACATCCAAGTTTCAGATGCCAGGATGCAGGGTGTGATAAAGACATGCATACCATGCCATTTTAAAGAAGCTCACTTCTATTATGGCTCAGTGGTTAGGCCCTACCTACTCATCAGGGTGGCTGCAGGATATAATCTTTAAATGTGGCAGTGACATTCACATCTTTAAAAAAATTGTTTCTAAATTGCACCTGAAATGTAATCTATTGTTTCATAAGATGAAAACATAAAAGCTAAAATCTGGTGTTTTAGATCAGAAGGTGGCAACAGCATCTTCCTGGAAACCACAGAGAAATGTTAAATGTCAAAATGTATCTCCTATATCTCCCATGGGAGATCGTTACTAATCATCTAACATGTAATGACATGTTTTCCACATACCAGGAACTCTGCCTCTCTCTCTCTCTCTCATTGTATTTAACAGAGCCTCTGAGTTCATTTTAATAAATGACCTATTATAGCAGATAAAGAAATGGAGGTTTTGGAAATTGAAGAAAATCATTCAGGGTCACAAATCTCACGCTTTTCTGGAAAACTCATGCCCCTCTGACTTCCCCTTATACTGTGATCTTCATAGTAAGCCCCACAGCTGAAATATCACAGAGGAAATGCTAGAGCTCAGGTCAGGGTAGCTATGGAAGTCAGGGTTAACTATGAGACTCAGCCAGCTCTTTTGAGTGTTGGAACCACAGGAGAAGAACATACAAAGTCAAGGGAGAAAGACCTTCAAAGCTGGAAGCAGTAGATGGCATGTCAGTGTTGTCTCTAGGAGGAAGGCACCCAGAAGGGTCACTGGAGGGAAACCAAGGAGGAAATGTCAGACAACTCCTGGAGAATGATTTCAGCAGAAACGGGTTGAAATATCCACAGCACAGAATTTTTCAAAGGCTCTAAATGCCAATGGTTTGAGTAGTATTATCTTTGGTGTGTAGACAGTGGGATAAGATGATCCATTGAAATGTGTATGACAACTATGATACTAATAGCATCTGACAGAAGAGAGAATATGAAGAGAACTCTGTGGCCCAGTGATGCCCCATCTGCTTGGTTGCATCTGTATGCAGTCCTATGGCATCACAGCTTTGACCTTCTTTGTGTAGTCTTTCCAAGGCCATACTGTTCTTCAGTGACAGAGCTGGCTTCTGAGTTCTTGCTTATGATTCTATGAAAAATGAATGCATTTTTTGTTTGTTTCTCTTCTTGCCTTTTCTTATTTGGTGTAGTGTGTTGATCTCAGTGTCTAATGAGGCATATAGACTATCAATGAGCTGGGTACCAACTAAAGGTTTTATATATTTATTTATTTATTTATTTATTTTGTAAGAGAATGGAAAAAGCCCATAAATCCCCCTTCAATGATATTGGGTGCATTTTCATAGAAAATACTAAATGCATTTAATGATAACTTATTCTTTCCCTAAATAAAATGTTTTAAGGAGAAATGAATTTTGATCTATCTTTTTGCACTATCTTTCAAGACTATATATAACTGTTACTTTAAAAATGATTTAAAAACGTTGAAAAAATTCTTGGAGAATATTATAATTTTACAAGTAAGTTCATTAAGACAACTCAAATGGTGCATTTTGGATCACAGTAAATGTCTCTGGAAATAAAGAAGGCATTTTATCTTTGGAACAAGACATTTTACCAACTCTGCAATCAACAGTGCTCCTTTGTGTTTTGAATTCCTTTATGCCTACAGATTGGTCAATTGAATGCCATTAGGACCTCTAGAACTTATTTTCGCATATTTGAAAGCTCACCCATCTCCTACACAGTCCTGCTGATAAGAGAAGCCCACCCTGTGTATATATCTGGGCATGATACAGCAAGGGCAGCTGTTGGAGTCTGAGGCTTAGAGATTGCTGCTCTGTGTCCCTGGGCCTTCTCAGACAACAAGAGTAACACCACAATATACTTTCAAAATACTGGTAAGAGACTTTTAAAATATTTTTATCATGAACTTTGCAGGTATTTTTCAATAAAATAATATGACTGGATTTTTAAAAAGCCCAAAAAGCTAAGGTTTTTCAAAAAACTGTGTGTTTAGAATTTGGGAGTAATTAAAATCAGAAGACTGGAAGACAATTGATTTGTCTTGTTGCCATACCAATTAATGGAAATGTAAGTGGGAATAAAGTCTGTTTATACACAGATCTATAAAGGCAAAGATATCAAAGCAAGAAAAAGAAATAGAGATTGATTGGGAAATAAAGAGAAATCAAAATAGTGATTTTTTAAAAAAAGAAAAGTACTTTGGAATATATTTGATACCAATGTTTTGATTATGTCATAGATATGTACTGGCTTTTATTGGGCTCTCAACATTAAATTAAAGTTGATTGGGAAACTCTCTATTATACCATATAGCAACAGCAGCAGGTGATACCCATAGCTGAGTGCTTACTGGATGAAGCCATGTTGGGAATACCCTATGTCTATTTTTATTTCATTACTATTGAAGTCTTAAGAGTCAGATAACTTGGTATACTATTACTTCATTCTATACCCTGAAAAAAATAAGAAAAACACTTTCTCATGTCGTCTTCTGTTTTATGTCTTGTCATCTCACCTTTGAAATATAATCTGTGTATGATTATACTTAGGCAACTTTCTATCACTTAACATGACTTGGTGAGAGAAAAGAGAGTGACAGAGAAGGGTTAAATTACATCTAGTGAGATGAAACTCAGCACCTGTTTTTCTTACTTTGTTCTTTTGGTAAACAATTATAGTGTACTCATCCAGCAGCAACCAGCACCTACTAAGCAAAGGTAACAACAGCGGCAGAGTAACAGAGAGTCATCCTTAACTCTGTCTCTATGCCAGACTTTTCCCCCTAGAATGCTCTCAGGCTGTGACAAGATGCTGGTTAGCATGGCTCTAGGATGCATAGAAACTGCTTTTTAGTTAAACCAAAAGCAAAGACCATCCTAGTGTGTCTCGATTCACTTGCAAGTCCTCATGCATCCCGCCAAATTGTTACTAATGCACGCATCTTCATACAAAACAAGACTTCAGTGTAAATGCCAATCCTCGGAATTTGCTTTTCTACTCCAGGGTAAAAACATTAAGGGCAGAAAAGGGGAAATGATATAAATAATAAAAATAAAAGTGTGCTGTGTATATTAATTGGGGGTTTCTGCTAAGCCTCATGCATTTATTCTATGCCCTCCCACCAAAAGAAAAAATATTATTGACTGGGTTTTTACTGTGTGTAAAATATCTACTAGGGGCTTAAATGTCATTTCAGTTAAACTCTAGGAAGATATTAGTTAATAATAGACTGATTTAGAATTTAGGTCTCATTCCAAACATCATTATTTCCATTAGGACAGATAATAATGAATCAATGAAATCAAACATAGAGATCATATATTACCTCAGATTTATTTTTATTTTATGTGCATGGGTGTTTTGCCCATTTGTATGTCTATGTGCAAGAATGGTGCCTTCTGAGTCCAGAAAAGGGTGTCAGAGTCATTGGAACTCATGTTAAAGATGGTTGTGAGCCATCATATGGGAATTGATCCCGGGCCATCAGTTAGTGCTTCTAACTTCTGAGCTGTCTCTCCAGCTCTACATTAGATATATTATTAAGTTAAATATTATTTGCTAAGAACTTTGGTCACTGTGCATTTTGCATTTCCTACATAGATAGTTGTATGTAAATAGTTTTGCAACTCTTATCAAAGTCCATGAAGTTCTATTCCTGAGTGAGCTCTTCTCTACTTTAAATCTGGGCTTCAAAACAACATGAAATTCTTTCACAGCTAGGATTAAACACACAAACACCAAGTGTAACATCTACAAATAGCTGTATGAACAGGTAGTTAGCTATACTTTGACTACCAGGGCTTAAGAAAAATGTTCACTTGCGCTCAACTCTCCTGGGTAGGAACCATGTTCAAAACCAAATCCTCACGGGCTACGGTGCTGTAATTTATCATGTCCTGCCACCTTTCTTATCTCTGTGTGGTAAATGAGTGTGTCTCAGATAAACTTTAGAAATGGGGAACAGAAGAAAGGCAGCCTGAACCCAGCTTCTGGCAGGCAGGTGCACATGCAAATCCTCACACTGGGTGCTGGTCAGCAAGGCCTTTAATCTTCCAGAGGCTCATTTTTCTTTCTTGTCTCATGGACATAATTCTCTTGATTCTTTGTGAGAATCACAACAGATGAAACACTGAGTACCAGAAGCAGCCTCATGAAGCTCACTCAGTGGCGTGTCTATGTTTTATATGTAGAGTGAAATCTAGTCTCTGGGGGAGTGTTTGAGTTGGCCAGCGTGTCAAGGCGTAGCTGCCAACGAGGTCTGATTCCGAGCAGGAGAGACTTCTGTATCCCTCTTCATGCCCCCAGGCTCTCACACACACCACTTTCATGCCGATTCTTAAAACATCCAAAACTTTGGCACTTGGCATAGATTATTTTTTTGTGTGTGTTGTATTTTCACCGTGAAAGGGGGAAAAGAAAAAGGAATACAGTGATTAACTCCTGTTACTCTGCAGACACTGAGATTCTTAAAGCAGAAACCTCCACCACCACTCCTTTATTAAATAAACACGTGCTGGCCTTGGGCAGTGACACTCACTATTGTAGGTCCTAGAGGCATTCATGGAACAACAGTGAGAAACTTCCCTTGTCTCTGTGATGATGTCCCAACTGGGGAGCCAGAAGCTAAAGAAATTTCTGTCTGCTATAAATGCAGGGCAGCAAGTACCACATAGAGACCCAAGGTCAGAAGGGAGTGTGTGCACAGCAGGAGGCTCCCTGAGACCTGTGCTGTCAGGGAAGCCAGAAGGTACAGTGTTTACAAAGAGTGGCCCCTGTCAGAAACTGTCACTCACATGATATAACATAAAATAACTGCCTCACAGTCTGAGCTGTGGAAAGCTAAGCAGAGAGACTATCCAGGGAGAAGCTTAGGGGGAGGAATTCTAAGCAGACAGTATAGAATCTCCCCCCCCCCAATTTTTATTAGCTATTTTCTTCATTTACATTTCAAATGCTATCCTGATAGTCCCCATACCCTCCCCCATCCCCTGCCCTGCTCCCCTACCCACCCATTCCCACATCTTGGCCCTGGTGTTGCCCTGTACTGGGGCATATAAAGTTTGCATAACCAAGGGGTCTCTCTTCCCAATGATGGCCAACTAGGCCATCTTCTACTACATATGCAGCTAGAGACATGAACTCTGGGGGTACTGGTTAGTTCATATTGTTCTTTCACCTATAGGGTTGGAGAACCCTTCAGCTCCTTGGGTACTTTCTCTAGCTCCTCCATTGGGGGCCCTGTGTTCCATCCTATAGATGTCTGTGAGCACCCACTTCTGTGTTTGCCAGGCACTGGCATAGCCTCACATGAGACAGCTATACCAGGGCCCTTTCAGCAATATCTTGCTGGTGTATGCAATAGTGTCTGCATTTGGTGGCTGATTATGGGATGGATCCCCAGCTGCAGCAGTCACTGGTTGGTCCATCCTTTTGCCTCAGCTCCACACTTGATCTCTGTAACTCCTTCAATGTGTACTTTGTTCCAAATTCTAAGAAGAGGTGAAGTGTCCACACTTTGGTCTTCATTCTTCTTGAGTTTTATATGCTTCACAAATTGTATCTTGGGTAATCTAAGTTTCTGGGCTAATATCCACTTATCAGTGAGCACATGTTATGTGAGTTCTTTTGTGATTGTGTTACCTCAGTCAGGATGATACCCTTCAGATCCATCCATTTGCTTAGGAATTTCATAAATTCATTGTTTTTAATAGCTGAGTAGTATTCCATTGTGTAAATGTACCACATTTTCTGTATCCATTCCTCTATTGAGGACATCTGCATTCTTTCCAGCTTCAGGCTATGGTAAATAAGGCTGCTATGAACATAGTGGAGCATGTGCCCTTATTACCAGTTGGAACATCATCTGGATATATGCCTAGGAGAGATATTGATGGATATTCCGGTTGTATTATGTCCAATTTTCTGAGGAATTGCCAGACTGATTTCCAGAGTGGTTGTACAAGCTTGCAATCCCACCAACAATGGAGGAGTGTTCCTCTTTCTCCACATCCACACCAGCATTTGAACAGTATAGCATCTTAAGAATCCACCCTACTTCATGTAAAAATCTCCCCTTCCCTTCCTTTCTTGTTCTCCTCAGGTGTGTGTGTGTGTGTGTGTGTGTGTGTGTGTGTATGTGTGTGTGTGTGTGTGTGTGGTGTAGGATCCTGTGTTTGCGTGTACACACACACACATGCATGTGCACACGCACATGTGCCCGCACACACACACACACATACTGTGGTATGTAATGTAAGTGTGGAGGTCAGAGGACAATCTTGGCTGTCTGAAACCATACTAATAAATGATTTAGCAGAAAGAGGGAGGGAGAGAGAGAGAAAGATAGAGAGAAAGAGAGAAAGAGAGAGAGTAAGAGAGAGAGAAAGAGAGAGAGAGAGAGATATTTCGCACTTAGAAAAAAGAAGTCCCCTGCTGTACATGTGTTGAGGGCATCTTATCAGCTGGTATATGCTGCCTGGTAGCCCAATGTCTTGGGAATATTGGAGGTCCAGGTTAGTTGAGACTGCTGGCCTTCCATCTAAGGAATTTCACTTAAGGTCCCTCCCTTTGTGTCCTGAGAGTCTCTCACCTCCCACATTCTTGAGGGTTACCCCATGTTGTGTATTTTCATCCGTTCTGCTGGCCCTCAGAGCTTCTCTCCTGTCCCCCCAATACTTGATCATGTTCCCCCTTTTCCCCTCACTCCCCTCTCCCACCCAGATCCTTCCCTCCCTCTGACTCCCATGATTGCTTTCTTCTCCCTCCCAAGTAGAATTGAGGCATCCTCATTTGGGCCTTTCAACATGTTAACCTTCTTGAGTTCTGTCCTAGGTGCCATGGACTGGGCCCAGTTGGTCCCCCTCAGTCCGTGGGAATCAGGGTCTGGGACAGATGGGCATAGAGTGGTCTGGGCGAGAGTGGGGTGACAAACAGACTCGACACAGGGAGTGTGGATCTGAAAGTAATTTGTCAAATCGAGCATCAAACTCTTTATATAGAAGAAAATAGGGAAGTTAGGTGACACACCGACAAGGTATAATAAGGTTACCGGATGCTTAATGACTCTTACACAAAACAGAGGAATGAAAACACAAAGACTGGCAGGAACTGGGCAATAAAACAACAGAGACAAAGTCAGCTCTATCTAAGGTCAGCTATAATCTTAGAAGCCAGGTGGCTTTACACTCCTGGGGCAAGGGCTTTCATGCCCAAGTCATGGTTCTAATTAGAGAGTTCTGCTCTAGCTAATATTCTCATGAATAATGCAATACTCTAAAACCACAGTCTGATCTACTTCCTAAACCATTGTAAATTCCTGTATATGGGAGTGACTTGGCTTTTATTCTAAGTGATAGTGTGTGTGTGTGACTTTCTACTAGTAAGTAATATGGTATGCCATACGTAACTATTATAAGAATTCTAAACTTACTTTGCTAAGCTTGCCCTGAGATTTCGAACTCTATGTAGTAGATAGTAATGCCTGATTTCTTTCACTCTTATAATACTAAAGGCAATTCTGAATGTCACTGAATAGGCAACATTCTTACTGAATTCCAAGCCCAGGGTTGGCTCAAGGACTACCTAGGGCATTGGTGAAGGCCAGGAAGCAAAGTTTGATTTTTGGCAAGTCATTGCTTGGAGGCACTTATAATAAAAATATACTGAAAGAAAGCACACAGATCCATTCACAAGGACAAGTTTGGAGCATACGTGCTATGGGATGCCACAGTTCCAGGAGACTAAGTTTCCATGAACTTTTTACCTCTGGACTGCATCCAGGCTTTTGGCATGTCATGCATGTCACTACTGGAGGGGATGTAGCACCTAGGTATTCTGTACTTTTTGGCAAATATCCACTTAGTAGTAGTACATACCATGCATATCCTTTTAGGTCTGAGTTACCTCACTCAGGATGATATTTTCTCAGGAAATATAATTTTCTATGATATTTCCATTCATGACGTCCTACTTCTTAATAGCTGAATAGTATTCCATTGAGCTAAACAGAATTTACAACAGAGGAATCTTGGATGGCCAAGAAGCACTTAAAGAAAGGTTCAAAGTCCTTAGTGATCAGGGAAATGCAAATAAAAATGACTCTGGGATTCTACCTTACACCAATTAGAATGGCTAAGACCAAAAACTCAGGTAACAGCACATGTTGGTAAAAAATGTGGAAAAAGAATACTCCTCCCATGCTGGTTGGATTGCAAACTGTTACAACCACTCTGGAAATCAATCTGGAAGGTCCTCAGAAAACTGGAAATAGATCTTCCTGAAGACCCAGCTATACTACTCTTGGGAATATACCCAAAAGATGTCCCAGCATACCACAGAGGCATGTGTTCCACTGTATTCATAGCGGCCTTATCTGTGATAACCAGAAGTTGGTAACAATCTAGATGTACCACAATGAAAGAATAAATACAGAATTTGTTTTAAATCAGGGACCATCATCATTTGCTGGCCAAGTGAGAATGGTTTCTTCAGAAACTATTCTAAACTCATGTACTCTCTAGAGCTATAAATGTAACTAACCAGATGGTTGACAAATGTTGCTGCGATGCATGGCTTTTAAGTTTTTATTTTAAGTAAAAATTATGACTTCTCTCACTGAAGTAGTTGTAACAGCAATGATTATTTTTAATGAAACAATAATTGAAAATTATGAGAGAAAAAATGCTAAAAGATAGACAAAAATTGCAAGTTGACAGGTTAATTGTTTTGATGTTACAAAGTGCTTCCAGGAAAGCTTTGGATACAGCTAAAGACAGAAGCTAAAATGTTTTCTTTTCCAAATTTGTGCTTAATTGCCCTCCTTGCTCTATGTTTGAGGAAGAGAATGGGCACAAGACAAGATCCTAGCGGGGAAAGCAGAGTGATATCCAAGACAAGAGCACTGGAGTTGTCAAGTTCTTTTAGAATAAACAGAGCCACTGACGAAATTCTGTACATCACTGGCCAGGAATCCATAGACTAGATAGACTTCAGAGGAGAGTGCTAGGTCTAAGACTCGATGGCAGGCACTCTTCGAGGTGTTGTTCATTACATAGAAGTATACATATTCATCTCTAAATCCTTATTGAATGCTGCATAAAGTTAAAATACCTTGATTCAAAGTCTTTGATGTTGATCTAGATTTGACCGACTTTTCTGGTCTTAGAGATCTTTTTATTCTTTCTTGTGTTATTTATAAGGTTAAAAACACCCAGTGCCACAAGATGTAACATACAAGGGATAGTGCCTGGCACATAAGCATGGGCTGCCCAAGCTGAATCTAACTGTAAGATTCTCCAGAGCAATGTTTTCCTTATTCACATTCACAGGGTAGACATTCAGAAGAGCTCAGAGGTCCTCCAGCTTGTGTCCCATGCTTCCGGTCTATTCTTGCTACTCACTTCTCTTACTGCTCTAACAAGGGCTCTCCTAAATCTTCTCTGACTGCTAGATAAGTTATTCTAGATCCAACAGGACACCATTTCCCCATTCCGAGTCTAGCCAAATTCTTGCAATTAATTCACGGCAAGTGTCTGTGCTCTTGTGGGCTTATGAACGGTCAGGAGAATACCACGGCACTGTTTAGTTTTTGTCAATGATACAAACTAGAATTGCTAGGGAAAAGACAAATTTCAGTCGGAGAAATGTTCCCATTTTATTGTCTTGTAGATAGGTCTTTATGGCATTTTCTTGATGGTGTATTGATATGAAAGGGTTCAGTACACTGTGAGGGGTGAAACCCCTGGGCAAATCTTGGGAGGTTTAGGAAAGTGAGCTTGGAAGCAAGTCATTGATAAGCAGTGTTCCTCCTTCCTGCTGTCCCCGCCCCTCAGTGGTGGACTGGGATCAGGATGTGGAAGCCAATTAAGCCCTTTTCAGCTTCAAGTTGCTTTTGGTCATGATGCTTAGCAGAGCAACAGGGAAGAGAGGTAGGAGAGCAACACACCAACACCAGGATACAACCCGGAAGCTTGTTGAAAGTGCAGGTGTGGAGAATCCACTGCTGAACTTCTCAAGCAGAAACTACAGTTCTAAAGGTGCTGCCAGTGGCGGATCATGCAGTGACATTCAAGAAATATAGGATGGGTGATGAGTGATCTTTAAAACTCTCTTCTCTTTGTATGTCTGTTATTTATATGACAGATTTATATATATTTTCTCAGTAAGAATGAAAGGTTCTTGGCATCAGATATACATAGCCATAAGTGTAGATGTCAGAAGATCTGTGTTTTAGTGATATAACAGCACATACATTTAGAGATTTGGCCCTTTCCTGGGGCAAGATGTACTAGTGTTATTTGCAATAGTTTCCCTGCTTCTTAATAGAATCACTTTGAGTCATTATTGCGCTCACGATTGTCCTAAGTTCAAGCTCTTGACAACGTTGAAAATATTAAATGCTGTAACCGTACATGAAATAAAATCTTAATTTTTGCACAGTGTTCAGTATATAGCCAGCTCCCTCCACATTACATCTGCCAGTGCTTATGCACACAGATAGATTGTATAGGTTTGTAGAAAAAAAAATCAATGCTTAGAGAATAGGAATACTGAATAAATCAATCTCGTGAGAAAGATTTGTGACTTGTTATAGGTAGGCAGGGCACTCACTATCTTCCATAAACAGTGGAAGGGAATTTTGTTTTGACAGCTATTTGGTAACAAGCTCTCTCTTAGAGCTACTTTTGTTTAACAGCAGAACTTGAGTCACTCGGATGCTCCTATATCATTGACTGCCGTTCACACGCCAAGGACTTGTCATTGAAATGACTGGCTTTCCAAAATGATCACTGTGTTTTCCAGTTCTTTATTTAGACGCTGTGTTTGCATGTGTTTGTGCTTCTGAATGTTCTCTGTGAGCGTGGTCAACTAATCACGGAAACTGGCAGATGCCAGGGCCCTTCAATCAGCTTCTCATTGCTGTCCAATCTGGCTTCTCCCTTCCTTTCACAGAATACATAATTGGACTGCAAGCCTGAAAGGAAAAGAGGGCAAACACATAGAGGTAGCAATTTTTCACTTCCACTGATCCCATTTTAGCAGTCAGTGTGACCTCTCGTGAAGTTCCAAAAGTAAAAATTGTCAAAACAAATCCTTTGGAGCTGAAAAATATTCAACTCGGAGAAGCATCTGTTCTGTCTTCTTTTAGATTCCTCCTCCCCTCAACCGTGTGTGTGTGTGTGTGTGTGTGTGTGTGTGTGTGTGTGTGTGTGTGTGCGCGTATGCATATGCATGTGGGTGCATGCGTGTGTGCTTGTGTGTGTGTGTGTGTGTGTAGGCGCTTGCGTGTGTGTGCCTGTGTTGTTTTAGAAACAGGCTCTCTTCCCACCTCAGTCATTGGTTTGCTTTCAGAACAGGGGCTTCTGAGGGACTGCAGGAACAATTACTTCCAAATGACCTCCTGCATCTTAGCGGGGAGCCTTGAGACCACACCCAAGGTAAAGCGAAGTCTTTGCTTAATGCTTTCAGTAACTTCTAAAGACACCCTGTTCTGATGTATGCCGGAGGGTGTGAGGGAGAGCTACCCGGGTGCTGATAAATTTGTCTGTGTTGTCGAAATGAGATGGTATCTATAGTTAGAGAAACGGGCAACTGATAAAGACAAAACTGCTTGTTGGGCAAAGAAAAAGCCAAGGATTGTGCTTGGCATAGAGTTAATGTTAGAATGCTTGTGATGTCTTTTCTTAGTAAGAGGCTAGGGGTCCTCTGTGCTGTGGGTGCCAACACGGTGGTGTGTTTGGGGGGCGCCTTTAGGGAAATAGAAGAAACAAAAGCACCCAGCCTGAAGCTGAGCAAAGGAGCTTACAGCCTGCGAGGCTCTGGGGAAAACATCTCTCATGTTATAGCCTGTGCCACCGGCGAGAAAGGGTCAGTCTGACAAATTTGGGGTATCTCAAGCCAAATTTCGGATACTATTTTAATCCATTTAGTTCTTATTTCTGTTATTAAAATAGTTTCCCGGAGATCAGATGTTTAAATGGCATTGGCAGCTGAAAGTGTTAATTGCCAATTAAGAAGCGAATGCCATTAACTTGCATCCACTTCCGCTTTGTGGGAAAATGATTTTCTTTCTTTCTTTCTTTCTTTTTTTTTTTTTTTTTTTTTTTTTTTTTTTTTTTTTTTTTTTTTTTTTTTTTTTTTTTTTTTTTTTTTTTTTTTTTTTTTTTTTTTTTTTTTTTTTTTTTTTTTTGTCTCCATAGCGATTCATTTTGGGGCTCTGTTAGATATGCTACACAGTGTGCAGTAAATGGTAAATGGCTTTCTTCTTCTTCTTCTTCTTCTTCTTCTTCTTCTTCTTCTTCTTCTTCTTCTTCTTCTTCTTCTTCTTCTTCTTCTTCTTCTTCTTCAGATTCCTCAGTCTACAGGCTAACACAGATCTTCAGAATATTCCACAGTGTGACTAGTGTAGCTTCAAATCCCATTCCATCAAAAGGTCCTTTCAAGTGAACCTTAGGTTTCTGTAAAGACACAATACAGGTGCTAGATAAACACAGTGAAAGCCCTGGGTGCTAATTTTTGTAGTACTTTCTTGAAAGTTAATATTAAAGGGTTGCCCTTTTCCTGGTGTTCTGGAATGTGCACATAGGGGCAGGAATCAATCCCTGAATTTATTTCTACTCAGTAGGTAAGCCTTTAATCTTTTTAGATTACATATAATATATATCATATATTACACACATATATCTATATGTCATAAGTAAATATATATATATATATATATATATATATATATATATATATATATATATATATATATATATATATATATATATATATAGTATTTGTTCAACTAAAATAAGGACGTAGAATTGCTTCCCTACATTGATGAAGATATTTCACTTAGGGAGGGCATTGAGGTTCCTGTGGGCAAAGTATAGCCATAAAGTTGAAGGCCACTATCTTGCTCCTGTTCAGTGGCCTTCTTTCTCATCATGTGTTCATGTTTAGAAATCTTTCCATCATACTGTGAGAAGGGCACATCTTGTTCATCTATGTACTGGCTTCCTTTTATGCTTTGTTCTTGTTTTGTGTACTTAAATTATAAATACTAACTTTTTAAAAGACTATAGGTAGAAGTATTCCTTGCAGAATTTTTTACTTTAGAGATTTAAGAAAAGCTAAGTTGGACAATTGTGCAAGGCACTTGGGGAAGTAAGTTTTGATCACTGTACATGCTTTAGAAGATATGGCTACTGGCCGTTTATTAAGGGTCGATGGGTTTTGTACTTGTGGGCTATACTGAAGCTGTACTGGCTAGTTTTTGTGTCAACTTGACACAGCTGGGTTATCACGGAGAAAGGAGCTTCAGTTGGGGAAGTGCCTCCATGAGATCCAGCTGTGGGGTATTTTATTAGTGATCAAGGTGGAAAGGCCCCTTGTGGGTGGAATCATCTCTGGGCTGGCAGTCTTGGGTTCTATAAGAGAGCAGCCTGAGCAAACCAGGGGAAGCAAGCCAGTAAGGAACATCCCTCCATGGCCTCTGCATCAGCTCCTGCTTCCTGACCTGCCTGAGTTCCAATCCTGACTTCCTTAGTGATGAACAGCAGTGTGGAAGTGTAAGCTGAAAAAACCCTTTCCTCCCCAACTGCTTCTTGGTCATGATGTTTGTGCAAGAATAGAAACCCTGACTAAGACAGAAGACTGTCATATAAATCTATTTAATTTTTTTTTGGATAGACTTCAGGGAGACCAAGTGATTTCATAGGAAAATGAGGACAAGAATAAGTACCTGGAAGTGAGGTCAACATATCATCCCTTCTTTCCTGATAACTATTAAATGACTATTTTGTCCAAAAGAGAAGAAAGGATAAATATTTTAATTATTATAGATAGTTATTTATTGTTGTAGCCAAATACTTGTCTAAGGCAATTTAAGAGAGAAAAGGTTTATTCTGGCTTGTAGTTTGAGTGTGTAGTTTAACATGCTCAGGGAGGCAAGGCAGCTGGAGTGTGAGGCAGCCTGCTAAACTGTACTGTCAGTCAGGAAGCAGAAAGGAGATGGATGTTGCCACCAACGTGGCTTCTCCTATGTTGTCTTTTGCTTGGAAGCCCAGTACATTGAATTCTGCTGCCCACATCCAGATGGATCCTCTTCCTTCATCAGTTAAGCCTTTCTGGAGGTACTCCCATAGACACAACAGCAGTGTCTCCTAAGAGCTTTCAAAATCCGATCAAACTGACAATGAATCCCAACTACTGAGCACTCAGTGGTACACCTCTCCACACTGCTCTCCATCTTGGCAGGACACTGACAAGCTTAACTATGTAAGAAAGCATCCCTAGGAAAACCTAGGAAGTCAGTAGCATTATGTGCTGTTGATCAGCCTTAATGGCCTTTCTTTCTCAGTCTGGTAAGGGGTCTAACCTTTCTTCCCACTAAGGAAAAAACATGACGTACTGCTTTCAGATGATGAGCTACTACTCCTGAACTCTGAAACAGCTATCGTAAAGAGATAATGACAAATAATTTTCATTTCTATGTTATATTTTGTTAATATTATTTCCGTTCCCCAACTCTTTCAAGATATTTCTCATTTCTAACCACACAACTCTGTAAACTTTCTCTTAAAAAAAAAAGAAAGAAAGAAAAGGAAAGAAAAGAAAAGAAAGGCAGGAAGGAAGGAAAGAAGGGAAAAAGGAAGAACAGAAAGGAAGAATTAAGAAAAATCTATTTACTGGTGAAAATCACGTATTGGATCTATCTGCCCTCATTGTGTTAGGATCAATGTGATCTTAGCTTTAGTAGTGTTTCTTTTATGAAATTGGGTGCCCTTGCATTTGGTACATAGTTGTTTGCTATTACCCTAATCTCTTGTTTGATTTTTTTCTTTAATATGTATGCATTGTCCTATACTATCTCTTCTAATTATTTTTATTTGATGTCTATTTTGTCAGAAATTAAAATAACTACATCTGATCTTTTTCCTTTTTTTTCCCAAAATTTTTTATTAAAAAAACTTTATTTTCTTAATTTACATTTCATATGCTATCCCGAAAGTTCCCTCTCCCTTCCCCCCTTCCTCCTCCCCCCCCTGCTCCCCTACCCTCCACTCCCACTTCTTGGTCCTGCTGTTCCCCTGTATTGGGGCATATAAAGTTTGCAATGCCAAGGGGCCTCTCTGTTTTCTCCCCTTTCTTCTCTATAAATTACAGTGTCTCTGGTTTTATGTGGAGGTCTTTGATGCATCTTCTGCTACATATGCAGCTAGAGACACGAGCTCTGGGGGTTCTAGTTAGTTCAGATTGTTGTTCTTCTTATAGGCTTGCAGACCCCTTCAGCTCCTGTGGTACTTTCTCTAGCTTCTCCATTGGGAGACCTATGTGCCGTCCTATAGATGACTGTGAGCATCCACTTCTGTATTTGCCAGTCACTGGCATAGCCTCACAAGAGACAGCTATACCAGGGTCCCTTCAGCACACTCTTGCTGTCCTATGCAATAGCGTCTGAGTTTGGTGACTGATTATGGGATAGATCCCCGGGTAGGGTAGTCTCTGGATAGTCCATCCTTTCGTCTTAGCTCCTCCAAACTTTGTCTCTGTAATTCCTTTCATGGGTATTTTGTTCCCTATTTTAAGAAGGAATGAAGTATCCACACGCTGGTCTTCTTTCTTCTTGATTTTCTTATGTTTTGAAAATTGTATCTTGGGTATTCTAAGTTTCTGGACTAATATCCACTTATCAGTGAGTGCATATCTAATGACTTCTTTTGTGATTGGGTTACCTCACTAAGGATTATATCCTTCAGATACATCCATTTGCCCAAGAATTTCATAAATTCATTGTTTTTAATAGCAGAGTAATACTCCATTGTGTAAATGTACCACATTTTATGTAGCCATTCCTCTGTTGAGGGACATCTGGGTTCTTTCCAGTTTCTGGCTATTATAAATAAGGCTGCTATGAACATAGTGGAGCATGTGTTCTTATTACCAGTTGGAACATCTTCTGGGTATATGCCCAGGAGAAGTATTGCTGGATCCTCCAGTGGTACTATGTCCAATTTTCTGAGGAACTGCCAGACTGACTTCCAGAGTGGTTGTACAAGCATGCAATCCCACCAGCAATGGAGGAGTATTCCTCTTTCTCCACATCCTCGCCAGCATCTGCTGTCACCTGAATTTTTTATCTTAGCCATTCTGACTGGTGTGAGGTGGAATCTCAGTGTTGTTTTGATTTGCATTTCCCTGATGATTAAGGATATTGAACATTTTTTCAGATGTTTCTCAGTCATTTGGTATTCCTCAGTTGAGAATTCTTTGTTTAGATCTGTACCATTTTTTAATGCGCTTATTCATTTTTCTGGAGTCCAGCTTCTTGAGCTCTTTGTAGATATTGGATATTAGTCCCCTATCTGATTTAGGATTGGTAAAAATCCTTTCCCAATCTGTTGGTGGCTTTTTTGTCTTCTTGACAGTGTCTTTTGCCTTACAGAAGAGTTACAATATTATAAGGTCCCATTTGTCAATTCTTGATCTTACCGCACAAGCCATTGCTGTTCTGTTTAGGAATTTTTCCCCTGTGCCCATATCTTCGAGGGTTTTCTCCACTTTCTTCTCTATAAATTACAGTGTCTCTGCTTTTATGTGGAGGTCTTTGATCCACTTAGACTTGAGGTTTGTACAAGGAGATAAGAATGGATCAATTCGAATTCTTTTACATGATAACTGCCAGTTGTACCAGCACCATTTGTTGAAAATGCTGTCTTTTCCCCACTGGATGGTTTTAGCTACCTTGTCAAAGATCAAGTGACCATAGGTGTGTGGATTCATTTCTGGGTCTTCAATTCTATTCCACTGATCTACCTATCTGTCGCTGTACCAGTACCATGCAGTTTTTATCACAATTGCTCTGTAGTACAGCTTAATGTCAGGCATGGTGATTCCCCCAGAGATTTTTTTATTGTTGAGAATAGTTTTTGCTATCCTAGATTTTTTATTATTCCAGATGAATTTGCAAATTGCCCTTTCTAACTCAGTGAAGAATTGAGTTGGAATTTTGATGGGCATTGCATTGAATCTGTAGATTGCTTTCGGCAGGATAGCCATTTTGACTATATTATTCCTGCCAATCCATGAGCATGGGAGATCTTTCCATCTTCTGAGATCTTCTTCTATTTCTTTCTTCAGGGACTTGAAGTTCTTGTTATACAGATCTTTCACTTTCTTAGTTAGAGTCACACCAAGATATTTTATATTACTTGTGACTATTGTGAAGGGTGTTGTTTCTCTAATTTCTTTCTCAGCCTGTTTATCCTTTGTGTAAAGAAAGGACATTGATTTGTTTGAGTTAATTTTATATCCAGCTACTGCACTGAAGCTGTTTATCAGGTTTAGGAGTTCTCTGGTGGAGTTTTTAGGGTCACTTATATATACTATCATATCATTTGCAAACAGTGATATTTTGACTTCTTCATTTCCAATTTGTATCCCCTTGATTTCCTTTTGTTGTCGAATTGCTCTGGCTAGGACTTCAAGTACTATATTGAATAGGTAGGGAGAAAGTAGGCAGCCTTGTGTAGTCCCTGATTTTAGTGCGATTCCTTTGAGTTTCTCTCCATTTAGTTTGATGTTGGCTACTGGTTTGCTGTATATTGCTTTTATTATGTTTAGGTATAGGCCTTGAATTCCTGATCTTTCCAAGACCTTTATCATGAAAGGTTGTTGGATTTTGTCAAATGCTTTCTCAGCATCTAAGGAGATGATCATGTCATTTTTGTCTTTGAGTTCATTTATATAGTGGATTATGTTGATGAATTTCTGTATATTTAACCATCCCTGCATTCCTGGGATAAAGCCTACTTGGCCATGATGGATGATCGTTTTGATGTATTCTTGGATTCAGTTTGTGAAGATTTTATTGAGTATTATTGCATTGATATTGATACGGGAAATTGCTCTGAAATTTTCTTTCTTTTTTGGATCTTTGTGTGGTTTAGGTATCAGAATGATTGTGGCTTCATAGAATGAATTGGGTAGAGTACCTTCTGTTTTTATTTTGTGGAATAGTTTGAGGAGTATTGGAATTAGGTCTTCTTTGAAGGTCTGATAGAACTCTGCCAGGACATTTTGGCTTTTAGATTTTCCATCAATATGCCACCTGTTAGAATAACAGGTCTGTCTTTATTTATGACTTGATATTTTTTCCTGCAGCTTTTAATATTCTTTTTTTTCTTGTTCTTTACAATGAATATTTTGATTATTATGTCTCACAAGAATTTTCTTTTCTGGTTGTGTCTATTTGTTGTTTTGTATGCCTCTTGCTCCTTGGTAGATATCTGTTTAGAATTGGGAGTTTTTTGAATGACATTTAAAATATTTTCTGTGCCTTTGACCTCAATTTCTTCTTTATCTATTCTTTTTGTTTGTAGGTTTGATTGTTTCATAAAGATTTTTTTATCTGAAATTCTCTCTCATATTTCATCTAATTTCTTGATAAGACTTTTCTCTGAACTTACTCTTTTAATTCCTTGAGTTTTCTCCCTTCAAAGTTTTATTTAAGTTTTGCTTTTCTTTAATCGTTCTATTTCTTTGTTAAATTCTATTTTCAATATCTTAATTACTCTTATTATTATTTCATTCAAGTGTTTGTTTATATTTCCAAGCCTTCATATCCTCTTTAAAGTCCTTTAACATATTCACAATTGCTATTTTGAAATTCTTGTCTTATCCTTCAGTTAAACTCCCCTTTTTAGGGTATACTAAAATAGCGGTGTGGGATTCTGGAAGAGGTATTTTGTCTTGGTTGTTTATGTTTATGTTTTTGCACAGAGTTAAAAATTCTATGGTATTTCCTGGTATTGATATCTGGTCACATCTTTGTGGTGTGAGTATTTGAATGATTGTTTGCTGGTTTCCTAATCTTCTTGTGGATCAGCTGAGTGATTCTTCCTTTTCAGTTCTGAATCCACTCTGAGTATCAGGGTCTCAGGATACTGTGGTTGTCAGGTTGGCTAAAGGCAGAGAGAGTAAGATGGGGAAAATGACTCTTGGGAATCTCTACCTGAAGTTCTGGCTGGAACTCTGGGCTCTGACTCCAATTAGTCCCAGATTGGTGCAGTAAGAGTCATGGAAGAACAAAGTGCTAATGACAAAGGAGAGCCTGTTAAAGAGTGAAAGCTGAATCAGAAGGGGTATGGCATATACTTTAAATGTCCCAAAGAATAAATGTTGTATTCACGTATGTTCACCAGTTATTAGAACATTATATCCCATGATAAATATTACCAAATAGTTTAGATATTTCAAGAACATGGGTGAAGTCTAACACAGGAATATCCAGGTTTCTTCAGTTGATTCATGCTCACAAAGAATATCTCTAATCAATAATCTAAAGCCCATGTTGCCAGATCCAGAGACTCTCTGGACCTCATGTTCTGACTTTTTTATGTTTGTGCTACCATGATGACTCTTGGTCCTGCCATCTCTGCTGTCTCTCCACACTGCATGGCTTTTCTTTGTACAGAGCTAGCCCCGTCCTCCTTTACCTCATATACACTGGCCCTTCACATGTTTAGTAACTTCCTCTTAGGTTGTCTTCTCAAAGTCAAAGCCCAGACTCCATAGTCATTCAGAATTTCTATACTATTATTTTGTGTGTGTGTGTGTGTGTGTGGGGGGGGGGATACCTCTTACTTTTCTAGAGTAAAATATAATCAAAACAGCACATGCAGTTACTGTGGAAGATTCAGATGCTTAGGTAGTTTTCTTCTTAACCCCTATGTACTAAAAACGGTTTCAAAATTGAGGCATGGCATGAATCAGATGGGACCTTGCTTTCTATTAAAAACGATGACATCCATATGAGAAAATGGTTTCACAGAAGGCAAGGTTGGCCTGGTTTTCCTCTGGGCTGGCTAGATTGCTGTTCTCTCTAATTTACAATGGAGTGGCTCTTTCTCGGTGTTCTCAAGCATCTTTCAATTTTCCCATCTAGTCCTGCATTTTTTTAAAATTAAATTATGTGTACATGTCTATATGCATGTGTGCTCTGTGTATGTGTGAGCATAGGTACCTTGGAGTCTAGATGAGGTTGTTGGTTCCCTTGGACTTCAAGGCAGTTGTGAGCTGGGACCCTAACTCAGATCTCTGCAAGAGCAGTATGTTCTTAGACAGTGAGACATCTCTCATCCCCTTTATTTTTGAACTCTATCCTCAAACCATTTGGAAATATTGAGTTTCTTATTTCAGTGAATGAACTCTCATTTTCTGTAGTTATTTAGTTAAAAGGTTTATATCTTTCTTTTCCATGGTCTTCTTTCTACAAAGCCTGATAGAAACTCTTTACTTATGGAAATACTATATATTTCGCATATTTATTTATTAATACCTCTCTCTCCCTCACTGAAAAACATATTCATGACAGCAGAATTTTTTCCATTGTTAAATTGCCAGTCCCTGAAGTTGATTAGATTTTGTTGAATCATCAAAGGATAAAGCCATGTGCCCAAGTGAGTACCAGCTGTAGCAGAGGCATTGTAGCAGGACTGATGGCCATGGAGGGAGACAGATGTGCTGGGGTGAGTGGAGGGGAAAAGTATGGGATTTGGGGCTCTGGAAACACAGGTTCTTTAACTCTGTTTATATATCCTCTTCTATTTGTGTGTAGTATGTTGACTCTTTCCTCTTCACTATTATAGTCTTCCTCCTGGGGCCACAAAAGCAAGCATTTAATGAAACTATTAAATGAATTAAGTATAAACAAATTAGAAGGCACATCTGTAGGCATAATTTTTTTGCAACCTAATTTTAATAAGGGTTCAACCTCTCCTCTATCCAACTACCCAATAGAAGTAGTGGAAGAGAAAAATTATTAAGATATGGGGGAAGCGGACCTAGATCAGCAATAGTTCTTTGGGGGCAAGCTCCATCTTTGGCAGCAGTTCAGTCCTGTAGCAAACACCAAATACTACTCAGCAGCTGCAAACCAGACCAGTAGGCAGGCAGATACCAGTCCAGTAGGCAGGCAGATACCAGTCCAGTAGGCAGGCAGATACCAGTCCAGTAGGCAGGCAGATACCAGTCCAGTAGGCAGGCAGATACCAGGCACAAACAACAGCAGGTCTGAGGTGAGGCTGCGGAAGCAGCAAGAACCTCATTAGCAGTTCTTGGGTAAGTTTCTCTCACTGTCAGAGTTATCACAAGTTGAGCTCAGTTATGTAAGGTGAGCCAATACATGCACGTTGTTAGAGAAGAATATCGAGGCAGAGAAAATCAAATGAATAAATGTTCAGTGCTCGTCTCCTACTGTCTGTGGGATCATATTTATACCCCTTCGCCAAGTGTCCTTTCACATGTCTGCTATATCAAAACATCCTTTCACCTGGGTCTGCTTCAGGAAAACATTCTTTCCCATGTTTTCTTCAGCAAAACATTCTTTCATTTGTGTCTGCTTCAGGAAAACATTATTTCACGTGTTTGCTTGAGCAAGACATCCTTTTATCTGTGTGCCCTAGCAAAACATCATTTGGCATAACAGACTTTCCAAAAGATACTAGAAGTTTCTGCTTCACACATCCTTTAGAGCAGGTGCTGCTATTCTAACAGACATCCCTCACTTTCAGGTTCACATCTTAACATGAATATGATGCAATGATGCATGTTGGAATTTTCTTGCATGTCTGTCTTTCCCAAGTCAATATTCTGAGACTTTTACCTTAGGGTTAAATGGATAGATGTCACATTTGAAGCAGACCAAGTTCTGTGGTTAGAATGTTCCCTTTTAGGTAGCTGAATAGCTTTTCAGGCTGCTAATTTGTGCTGCTCACCCCTCTCCCACAACACACACAGCAGGACCTCTCTAGGACAGACTGATTTCCTTGCTATAGTCATTTTGTTTGTTGGCTGGTTGGTTGGTTTTCTTGAGTCAGGGGTTCTCTGTGTAGCCTTGGCTATACTGGAGCTTGTTCTGTAGACCGGGCTGACCTTGAACTCATAGTAATCTGCCTGTCTTTGCCTCTGAGTTCTGGGTGTGTGTTACCATTGTCTAGCCTGCTATGGTAGTTTTAAAGGGAGTTATAATGTGCTATGGATTTTTTGTGTGTGTGAATTTTATTTGCATCAGTACAGGTCATCACATGGCAGTAGGCAATTTATCAAAGTGAATGAGATAAATATGGAACATGGAGGATAAAGTCAAGACAAACCTTTGACAAGGCTGACAGTCTACTTTATTACATATCTCATAGGTCTCTCCTGGAGATTCTGAAGCCAAACCTCTGCTCTTCACATTTGTCCCCACTCTCAGAAGACTACCAACCCACATTCAGTTGGCTGACACTTCCAAATTCCTTGTTAAAATTCCCGAGGAACCAACTGATAAGAGTCCAGAAACTGTAAATAGGGTAGGATTATTTTTTTTCTTTTAAAATTTCAAATGACATTCTAAAATTATCCATAATAATGACTTGGAAATTTGTATCAATGTGTATTTCTTCTGTGTAAAACAAGATGATTGTGAAATTTAAGAATGGTAAAAATTGGATTATGAGGGCTGAGAGTTTAGCTCTATAGTGGAGAATGCGCTTAGCTTGAGCTCTGTGGGCTCCCTCTCCAGGGCTGCCATCTGTATGCATATGAATGTATAATTAATATGTAATAACTTTATATATAATAACTTTATATATAATAACTTTATATATATAATAACTTTATATATATAATAACTACATATAATAACTATATATGTATATATATNTATATATATATATATATATATATATATATATATATATATATATATATCTTTAATGACATCAGTTTCTCAAAGTGTATTTCATTATTCTCAACTCTTCTGAGTTGCTGTTTTATTATCTACTAGCAATAGGACATTTTTCCTCCTGGGACCTTCCCGAAAAGTATCTGAAAACAAAACAAAACAAAACTGAAACCAAAAACATTAAATACTTCGATTGACCCTGAAAGGAAATCCAAGAGAAACCAACAGGATGTGATGATGCTTTTATATGTGGTGAATAAATAATACATACTGAGACAGTTCTGGGAAATTGTCATGCTGTATTTTGTTGCTAGGACTTTTATTTCTTTGTATGTTTGATGGAAAACCCTTATCTATACTCGTACAACTGTTCTAATGTATTTTAAAGTATTAAAAAGAAAAATGTTGCACAATAAAATGATTGGAGAAAAATTTAAAAAGTGTGAGACTTGACAAAGAAAAAGATAATGATATTCCTAGCATATGTCCATGACAAAGTTATAATTATATTGAGTACATGATTCAATTGAAATGTTACTGTTTGAATATTAGGTAATAAAGTACACTGTAAGGCTGTATATCTACTTGTGTGTATAATAAGACAGTACTAGAAATGAAAGGGAACAAGTAAAGGGTTTTGGGAAAAGGGAAGAAAGTGAAAGGGGAGTTTTAGGGGAGTGAGGGGATATGGGAGCAGGGAAGGGGGGGAAAACACGATTCCAGTGTGGTGAATACTGTCAAAAACAAAATACTCATATATGAAAATGTCATAGTAAAACACATTGCTTTGCATGTTTAGTGTTCATTAATCAATATTTAAAAAGGTTAATTTTGGAGCAAAATTTGTCTCTTTAAAATGTATTCTAATATTGTTTTTATTTATTATTATAAAGAGTATGAGATAGAAAACAGTGTTTTGTTATTATTCAGTTAAGTGGAGGGGTTGGGTAATATGGTTTACCTTGTATATATGGAAAATTCTTATAAAAAATGTAGCAAGATTTTCATGGTGCTAGAATTGTCTTGTATTTCAACGACTAAGGGAGTCAGGTAATTTCATGGCACTCTTATACATAAGGGTCTTCTGGGATGTTTCTTTTTAATAGTGTCCCATTCCATGCGATGTAGTAATAGGTTCTTTTTTTTATTAGTCTTGTGAACAGGGTGAAACACTGTAGCTATATGGTTCAGTCTTGGCTGCAGACTCTAAAGCTTTTCAGGCTGATAATGTTGATCTGTGGATTACATATATATTATATACCTAATATTCAAAGGTTTAGATTTCTATTGAATCATGTACTCATTATAATTTGATCAATGACACACACACATATATAGATAGATATAGAGATAGAGATAGATATATATCACCAAATATCTAAAAGCTTAAGATTTTTCTTTCTAGTTTTCAAACCATTTGGTATTAAAAGAGGTCATTCTTCATTTATATATTCAACAACTTCAGGACATATATTCCAATGAATAATAACAACTCACAGGACTTACTAATTATTGAGAAGACCTGAAAGCAAAGACAGAAAGGGTGTGTGGTGAAACCCGAGGTAGTGGTAAATGCTGTGAAATACGTCAGAGTAAAAGAATAGTTCATATTGTTGTTCCACCTATAGGGTTGCAGACCCCTTCAGCTTTTGAGTACTTTCTCTAGCTTCTCCATTGGGGACCCTGTGTTCCATTTTATAGATGACTGTGATCATCCACTTCTGTATTTGCCAGGCACTGACAAAGCCTCACAGGAGACAGCTATATCAGGGTCCTTTCAGCAAAATCTTGCTGGTGTATGCAGTAGTGTCTGAGTTTTGTGGCTGATTCTGGGATGGACCCCCGGGTGGGGCAGTCTCTCAACAGAAGAATAGATTCAGAAAATGTGGTACATTTACACAATGGAGTACTACTTAGCTATTAAAAACAATGAATTTATGAAATTCTTGGGCAAATGGATGTATCTGGAAGATATCATCCTGAGTGAGGTAACCCAATCACAAAAGAAGTCACTTGATATGCACTCAATGCTAAGTGGATATTAGCCCAGAAACCTAGAATACTCAAGATACAACTTCTAAAACACAAGAAAATCAAGAAGGAAGACCAACGTGTGGATACTTCATTCCTCCCTAGAATAGGGAATAAAATATCCATGGAAGGAGTTGCAGAGACTGATTTTTTTTAAACTAATTTGAGCATTATAGAAAAGTTGCCTTAAAGAAAGAACAATCAGAATAGTGATTAAAACAAAGAAATTGGCATTGAGATTTTTAAGTAACATCTGCCTGTGGCTGTTATTTTAGAAAAAAGATGTCTGATAGCTTTATATAAACTATATTAATCCAGGTCTTGTAAACATTCTGAACATTCACAGAAGAATGTATGGAAAAATTGAAAATTCCCAGTCCAAAATGAATAATGTTGTTGAAAAAAAACCTTTACACTAAATTTGCTTATCTTTTATACACTAGTACATATGTCTTATTCACATTGACATGCATGGAGGCCAGTGGTGGACTCTGGGTATCTTTTCCAATTGCTTTTCTACCACATCTTTTGAAACAGGGTCTCGAACTCACTGAGCCTGGAGCTCACCGTTCTGGCTAGAGTGGTTGACTGGCTGCTTAGCAAGCCCTGCAGCCACAGTGCTGGAGTTATTTACATGTGTAAGCCATTTGCCTTTTACTTTTGTAGGTGCTAGGGACCTGAGGTCAAGTCTTTGTGCTCCTAAAGCAACTAATCCACTTACACATATCGTCCCCTAATCTTAAGGAAAGAAAAAAACAATCCTAAATCAGATAGGGGACTGATATCCAATATATATAAAGAACTCAAGAAGGTGGACACCAGAAAATCAAATATCCCCATTAAAAAGTGGGGCACAGAGTTAAACAAAGAATTCTCAACCGAGGAATACCGAATGGCTGAGAAGCACTTGAAAAAATGCTCAACATCCTTAATCATCAGGGAAATGCAGATCANGGCCATCAGTGGGAAGAGAGGCCCCTTGGTTATGCAGACTTTATATGCCCCAATACAGGGGAACGCAGGGGCCAAGGGGTGGGAGTGGGTGGGTAGGGGAGCAGGGCCGGGAGGGGGGAGGATATAGGGAACTAGCTGGATAACACTTGAAATGTAAATGAAGAAAATATCTAATAAAAGTAGTAAAAAAAAAATGTTCCTACTAACAAAAGCAAAAAAAAAAAAAAAAAGAATAATCATATATAGGAAATAAACTGCATTAAAAAGAAGTTGCACTTAAAAAACAAACAAACAAACAAAAAACAAAACAAAACGGGTTCAATTCATGAGCTCCTTCTAGTTAGCTTAGATCCCTTTATTCTGATAATTGATGCACATTGTGCCAATGTTACCTTTCCTTTCAAAAGTTCAGAAATTTATTTTATTTTGGTATCTTTCTTTTTATTTCCAACTTTTATTAGATATTTTCTTCATTTACAGAATTTCCTCCCCTCAACACCATCGGCAAAGGATATTCTGGTTGTTTGACAATTAAGTGAAGCCTTTCCAATCCACATGGCTGCTGTTTCTTAAATATCTTCACTGATCCCCTTTCTTGCCCCATCCATCCTAGTTCCATTCCTCACTCCCTTCCTCATGATTTACCGGGAATCAGTAAGCATTACTTGTTGAGGTGAAGTCTGAACTCTAAGGCTTTTGCACTTAGGGCAATACAAACAGGTGAGCCAGTAAAAGGGACACTATGTTTCAGTCTATTGCTCTCAGGTAAGCCTAGTGTTTAATGTATTAAAAAACCTTCCAATGAGAAGATTAAACAATTTTTTAGCATATTTTAACAAAAAGATGCATTTGTCACCCCTGTGTCAACAGTTTTTTTTTATCTTTCTACATCTGTTGCAGTTTGAGTACAGTGATCATATGACCTTCAGCTGTGAGAGCAAACCAGAGAGGGACCAGAGGGTACTGGATTATCCCTCAGAGGTCAGTGGGAGGAATTCACTGCAAAAGGAATCCAATACAAAGGAACCTCAAGGAATGCAGAAAGGTGATCTCTTCAAAGCAGAATATGTTTTTATTGTGGATTCTGATGGGGAAGATGAAGCTACGTGCAGACAAGGTGAACAAGGCCCCTCAGGGGGACCAGGCAACATAGCTACTCGGCCCAAGTCTCTGGCTATTTCTTCTAGTCTGGCTTCTGATGTGGTGCGTCCCAAAGTACGAGGGGCTGATCTCAAGACCTCATCACATCCTGAAATTCCTCATGGGATAGCCCCTCAGCAAAAGCATGGGCAGGTAAGTTTCATCTGAGTGTTGTTTGCATTATCTTTTGTTCTGGGTGTCTGCAAACATCTTCCTTTTTAAAGGACATATGATTCTCAAAGAAAACTATATTAAAACTCTCAAGCCTCAAGATCATGACTAATCATAGTGTAAATAAGCATCAGGAAGTTGATGAGACAAAAACTTTTATGGTGAATCAACTGGACAGACAATGTAGATTTGGGGAAAGATTATCCTTTCCCTGTGAACATTTCTCAGAGAAGGTTGACATTATAGAAGGTGTGTGGAAGGATGGGTGCATAAAGAAACATTCTTCAAACATAAAATATCCAAGAAGAAGCATTCAATGTATCTGAGAGTAAACAGGATACTTTTTAACAAATAAGGGAGTAATAAAAGGAAATAAGCCAGGAAATAAGCATATAAGGAATATAATTTTCCTACGTTTATCTTAGAGAACACATTTGTCTATTGTGGTTCTCCAACATTGTTAGAACTGACTTCAGTGAGGCGGGGGAGGTTATCCCACTCTGAAATTTATCAGTGAGATAGAAACTTCCTCTAAGGTGGAGAGCCAATGGTAGGGTAGGAGGAGCCCACTCTGTGATGGCAAAAGAGTTAGGGAGAGAACTTGAAGGAAATCATGGGAAAATGCTGTGGTTGACTGCTCACTGAGTGTATCAGAAATGCCAGGGTTCTCTGCAATGCAAGGTGTGGTTAGAGGTTGGCTTTGAAGGTGGTATGTATAGAGGCCTCACTGCTTATCAGCAGAGAGTAAGCAGGGGTCTTGGACAATCTAGGTCCTATCTAGCCAAGCTCCTATATGCATTATAAAGTAGCTTGAAGGACATTTTCATTGGTGAATTGGTCATTTGGGGCAATTAGGATTTAGCAAGATGGTAGGGTAGGCCTTCTACACTTGTTGTTGCTCATGTCTGTTCTCATAGCCTTCCCTGGTTCACGATACGATGCTGTAATTTTTCATTACTCTCAAGAATCAAGTTTACTCCACTGTTTTGAGTAATGGAAGATACTCACTGGGGCACAACTATTGTGGACCTAAGTCTAAGGCACATCTTTATTCTTCCTCTTTTTCATTCTTTAAAAACTTTTGTCGGTATGGGTGTTTGTCTGAATGCATGTCTGTGGACTATGCCATTTGCTCATGGAAGCTAGAGAAAGCTCCTGATCCTCTGGAACTGGAGTCACAGATGCTTGTGAGCTGCAATATGGATGCTATAAATTGAACTCAGGTTCTCTAAAGGAGCATCTGGTGCTGTTAACCACTGAGCCGCCATCTCTCCAGCTCCTAAAGTATTTGTTTTTTTTTGTTTGTTTTTTGTTTTTTTTTTTTTTTTTTGAAATGTATTCTCAGCTAGGTACTGGAACAAAGTGTGATAGTACTATAACTCAGGGTGTTCTCAAAAGGCTGTAGGGCCTCAGACATTGCTTTCTTGACTCAAGAAAAATTCGAGGCACAAAATTCTGGTGTCAGAGAAAACTGTTGTTAGTGTTACTTAGATAAGGATATGTAGCATGCTAACAATGATTGCTAATGTAAATATTCTTATGAAGAAATTTGGAGATCTTCTTTCTCCTTTTTCTTTGAACTAGCCATTTATTTTGCTTTTGTGTGGTCAAATATAGAGGCATCAAAGTGTAAGATGTGCTTATACTTTGAAATTTGTTTTTCCTAAAAGCTAGATGAAGTTACCTAAGCTCCAAACAAAAAAGTCAGACACTTACCTAGTTCACTAGCAGCTAGAGATTATGGTTACAAGCTCTAGAGAGCTGCTGGATCCAGAAATGTCAGGAAAGTGACATTTGGTTTTCTGTTCCATTTCCTGTGATGACATAGATCATAGCAAGACAAAGTGAGGGAGCTGTTACTCACAAGTATCAACTAATGGGAAATGACCAGAGCAGCTAGTAGTGGGAGTTTATAAAAATATTGACAACAAATCCTAAACCTGGGTTGCTAGATACTAATCTTTTTTGTTGTTCTTAGAACTGTAGTCAATTAAGTGAATATCTGGTCTTTCTTATAAGGAAAATTGAATCCATAGTGTGGAATTACTTGTAAGTTAACATTACTGGCTAGTCAGAAAAACTGTATTCTTAAAGAATTGACTTCAACTCTTCACCTGGCCTTTGCCCTTCCCATAGCTTAGACGTTTCCTAGCTACATCTTACGCTGTTTTTCCTCAGTTCTTGAGAACTTCCATTAAGTACAAGCAGACCACTCACCTATGGCTGATCTCTTGATTTCGGTCTTGAATGCTGTCTTCCCAGAATGCACACCTACTTTTGTAGCTGCACCACTTCTTGGTGATGAGTTAGTGTTCTTGTTTTTTGTGACTGTCAGAGTTGATGGCAGAGTTAAGAAAGATCACTACCATAAGTCCTTTTCACCCATAACAACTGAGTTTTCCTTTTCTTTATTAGTTAAAAATAATTGAAATGAAGGCCTATTTCTTGTTAATTTCTTTAGTACAGAAATTAACATGACTACTGTAATTAACAAGATTATTAAGTAGGTTTTATTTATTTTTGTTTTGTTTTGTTTTGTATGTAAGTGGGCTTCACCTAGGAATAGGAAAAATCCAAATATCTTTAAGCTCACATTCTGTTTATCTCTGAAGTCCTTGCTCAGATATAGTGCCCTGAAAATTGTTTGAGTTGCCTCAGAGATACCAGCTCTCCACCTATACAATTCTGATAATTCATACAATTGTGTAATGACCAGCATCCACCAGTGATACCAGCTCTCCCCCTATACAATTCTGATACTTCACATAATTGTGTAATGACCAGCATCCATTGTTACTATTTGGCACATGTCTTATCATCCTTAACACTTTGTAAAGTCCTTAAATATTCATGCTGATCTCATTTTATTAAACATTTTGTTACCCATTGGCTTAGTATATAATGGTAATATTATTATAAATTTTATGGATATTTGTATATCCCAAATACATTCTTTGAAGTGAAATGTTTAAATGAAAGCACTTTATGCAAAAAAAGTGTAAATAAAAAGTAAAGATACTATAGAAAGTAAAATAAATAAATGAGCAAAAAGTCTTCTTAAATAAAATTTATGAAAAGGAACTTAAACTTTCATGGGAAAGTCTAAAATTTTTCTTATAGATTGATAAGAGACTTTCAAAAAAAAAAAAAGAAAGTTTGTAATTAAAATACAAAACAAGATTGATAAAATGGCTATTTCAAGACCATTAAGCTGAAAACTAGGAGATTATGTGATGACATAATATGTGGGAAGAGTGGAAGTAGGCAGACAGGGGCAGAACTAGAGCTGAATGGGGATGGGAACTGAGGGCAGGGAAATCTGATGTAGGATGCACAGACACAGGAAGGCAGACATGAGGCAGGACCTAACAACCCTAACCCTAACCCTAACCCTAACCCTAACCCTAACCCTAACCCTAACCCTAGCCCTAACCCTAACCCTAACGCTAGCCCTAACCCTAACCCTAACCCTAACCCCAACCCTAACCTAACCCTAACCCTAACCCTAACCTAACCCTAACCTAACCCTAACCCTAACCCTAACCCTAACCCTAACCCTAACCCTAACCCTAATCCTAACTTAACTTTCCAATCCTCTGAGAAGTTACTTGAAGTTATGATTCCTTTCTTCATTTTTAAAATGTAGTGAGAATTTCAATTTTGGATCTGGAAAAGAATGCTCAACTGTTCAAGGTTAGGCTCGTGATCAAACATTGAGAGAATATCAACTTTCCCGAGGATGGTTAAATGAGATGAGATGAGAGAGAGAGAGAGAGAGAGAGAGGGAGAGAGAGAGGAACAAGTAAGCTTGGAACTATAGAACTGTGTCTTCTAGGATAAACTATTGATACATGACTTTCTCTATTTAAGAAGGCTTGGATGGCAACATGTTTGGAGACACATAATAAGAGGCATAAAGAACAAGAGGCTTTATAGATTGTTCACTTACAGCTTGTATATGAGAGCTGGAGAGGTGATATGGACAATAAGATCAAGAGAACAGGCTAAAATAAACACAAGAGGGTTATTCTATAAAATTCTAGTCAATTTAGACATTGCTACATGTATTTATTAGATCCAATAATGTGCAATATAGTACTTTGGTCAATGATAGATGCATATGCAATTGTGGTACTAATCAAATTTATAGTGCTACTGTGGGGGTCTTGGTTCTATCTGTGCTTTTTATAATGTTTGCACAATGATGAAAACTGGTAATGATGCATTTCTTAGAATGTATGCCAATCAAAAGAGCCAGCAAGCACTTGCATTTCACAAATTTTAATATTCCAGCAACTTCAGTTCTTATAAAGGAGCACCTTATATAATGTGTGACACCAGCACATTGTGTCACAGTAGCTTTTGTATGTCTGATCCCAGGAGAATGGAGTATCGACAAAGCTTTTCCTCCCTTCTGGTCCCTACCAACTAACACAATACCTGAACTAGTGAGAGTGCTTAGAATTTAATCACATGAATGATTAAACAAATAGTCCTAGGAAATATATACAGAAAAGGCATCATCATACTAAAACTGTTGGTGAATATTTACAGCTGAACGGGAACCATAAAAGAGCATAGAAGATAGCTCTGGACTACAGTTTCATAGTTAGAGATGTTGCTGATATTTGCTTCCTAAAACAAACTGTCCTCAGCTTACAGCCAGAGGATTTAGATGTTGAATATCTTAAGATAAGTTCGAGTATTTAACTTCTTGTTGGATTGTGTTAACTTCTGGAAGGACCATCTTGGGCCCACCAATTAGCTTTTGCAGTATGGCATGGTTATATAAAAAAGCTAGGAAGCAATACGCCCAAGGTTCCACCTGGAAGACTCCAACTGTAGGTGAAACAAAAACCACAAAAGTGATCCGACCTTGCATGGTAGGTGACAGGTGATGAAAAGTCTTAACCCAGGAGGTGGGCTTTCATGGTGGTGGTGGTGGTGGTGGGGCTAAAAATTTATAGATGTTTGTCTTTATACTTGATAGAAAAAATACAGTTTTATTCATTTCCACCACCTTGCTGTTCTCCTCCTACTTGTGCTTGCTCCTTTAGCTCTCTCTCTTTCTTTTTCTCCCTCTCTCTCCCTCTCTCTCTCCCTCCCCCTCTCTCTGTCACTCTGTCTCTGTCTCTGTCTCTCTCTCTCCTTTATAGCAAGTAAGAGCAGATACAATGTAGGAGAACTTTTCTGAGTTAGTGGGAGATTACAGGCTCTGTCAAATGCTGGCAAAATCTCTATTATTCACAAGTAGTGGTTATTTCCTCTCTGTGACTCAGTCTGTACTAGTGGTCAGGTTCAATGGGACTCCTTATGGGAAACCGAGTTTGAATTGGAAATTCTAGCAGGAAATGCTATAGGCTTTTTAGAGGATGGTCTCCTGACTTGTTGGTGCTAGACATCATTTTGTCTGTGTCTGGGGAGGCAAAGAATACATCAGACATTAATGTCCAGAGCCTAGAGCAAAATAAGTTGAAAAATCACAGTCTGGTATGAGCTGAGACTCCGCAAAGGAGCAGAAGCAAGATCTAGCACAATAACTCTCCAAGAGGTTGCTTCTGTAAAACAAAAGTTCTCAACTTGTGGGTTAGGACCCCTCTGACAAACCTTTATCTCCTAATATATTTACATCACAATTTGTAATAGTAGCAAAATTACAGTTATAAAGTAGTAAAATGGAAAATAAGAAAGGGGATGAGACTGAATAGCAAGGGAAGGGCCATGCAATGAAGGCAAGACTGTTGGTTCACAGTAACATGCATGAGGTCTTGAACAAAGATTGATGAGATTATAAAAGTTCAATTTAGTGTTGAGTTAGGTTTACCAGAGAATATTATGTCATTGATTCAGATAAGAAAGGCTAAGAATCATCCTGATAGCATTAAGTACATGCTTTAGAAAGATGAGGACCAACCAGTAGGTATAAGGCCACATTTCTATGATAAAATGATTTGTGTGTTAGGACAATGGGGCGTTTTTCTATAATAGGCTGTTTGGTGGAGGCTATAGTTGTGAAGGATCAGCATCTGGAAATGTCTGTATCTCAGAGAACAGAGCAGTCACTTCAGCCTTGACTTAGATACTCTCAAATCCCTTTAACACATTAGAAAAAAATGAATGTGTAAAGCCACAGTTAACTTTAAATTTACTAAAATGACTTGCAAGGTAGCTCTCTAATAGCATGGCCGTTTAAAGAACATAGGGCCTCAATGATACACTATACAGTGATTGAATTCATCTACCCTATGCGATAAGCACACTGAAAACATTTCCTCTCAGTAAGAGATCTGACACTGCCACCCAGCACTGCAGACTCTTTTGAGAAGAGTGTCTTGAGAATGAGTTTGGAGGAAGCCTGTGGTCAAGAGCTTGAGGAAGTGAGCTTCCTGGGGATAATCCCAGTCGCTACTACAAAAATGTTCAAACAGTGTGGGAGAAAGAAGGGAATGGTTAAGAATACTGAGTAGTTATTTGTGGGGAAAGATGAGAGGGAATACTTTGTACATTTCAGTTAAGAAGTTTTCCATTGGTGGTACAGTCAGTCAGAGGTAAAATGAAGGGCTCATTCCAGATTACTGACTGAGCATTTGATGAATATCCCTCCTTTCTCCATGAAATTATTAATTTACATCCTTGGTTTTTTTAAAAGAAAAAAATAAAAATAATATGAACTCAGGAATGTTCATTTTTTTTTAAATTAAAGGTGAATCTCTTTTATAAGTGTAAATTGTGGTGCTACACTTAATTAGTGTTGTGTAAATTAGAATAGTATCAGTGTAAATTAGAATAACATTATGGAGCATTTGGAAATTACTAATGAGTTCATTCTAAATATAATAATATGCTAACTAGAAAATATAAGTAAAGTTATACATAGATCAACATAAACTAGTAAATGTTATTAGATACTAGTTTTAGAAGTTTCCAAATAAATAGCTCTTAAAATGTGTGACAAAATTCTGAATTATTATTAGAAAAAAATATCATAAAGTGAAGTAAGTATTAGGGAAATAGCAGCCTTCACCTTGAGGAAGTTCAGGGAGGCCTTTTTATTTTATTAATAACTAAAATTAGGAAACTATGTTCTTAACACCCTGGTAATTTGGTAAATAATCAAGGTAAATTGATAGTTCATTGCATATATTGAAGCTCTTTAAAACAGCATTATTAGAAAGATAGTTGGATTCTGGTAGCAGTCAGTATTAACTTACAAAATATTTTCAGCAAATTCTAACAGGTTTTCTAAACAGGGTACAGTTTGCAGAAATATCCTGGACACTTGAAATGTCCCATTCTTTTTGTGAGGAGAAATCAGTCATGAGGAAGAGTAGAGAAAATATTTCATGTTTAAAGTACACTAGCATGCAGTACACACACACACGAAAACTAGAAACTCTGAGTGATTTTTTTAAACATTAAATGTGACTTAAACTACAAATTATTGTAAAACTCCAAATAAAATGTTGTCATCTTTCATAACAGACGCCTGTGTTGCCCAGTCTGTGATGTTTGCATTTAAACATCCTCCCAACCATGGGAATGAGTGCCATAAACATCAGCTAAGCAGAGCTGCTTCCAAGATAAACTGTATGGGGATGATGGGGCTTTCTCAAGTGGATTGAATCAGTTCTATTTCATTTCCCATTCACACTGAGGTGTTGATATTCTGGACTCCATCAATGATTTTAAATATAATTTATGTGGCAAAATTACTTGTTGATCTTCATACTTGTAAAAGAAATATTTGGGATATGTCTGCACAGAGGCTAAGAATCTCAGGATGGAATATTTGAATTTGTTAGATTTAAGTGTTTTTAGGGCTCAAGACTACATGTCATGATGGTCATTGCAGAGGTCTCTTAGAAATTTTTTCCACATCATTCCAAAAAAAAAATTCTAAAATATGTTCCTACCTACTGATAAACTTTTACTAATCTAAGTTTACAGACATTTTCCAGCTATTTGATATATATATATATATATATATATATATATATATATATATATACACACACACACACACACACACACACACATATATATATATATACATACACACACACACACACACACATATATATATATATATATATATATATACACACACACACACACACACACACACATATATACACACACACACATATATATGTATATATATTCTTTTTTGGGTGACTCATTTACTCATTTCTCAAATTCACTAGTGGTGCATATTTTTATTTTATAGTCTGATAAAATCTAACTAATAATTTTAAAGTCTCTGTCTAAAAACTTTGGCATGATTTCAGTATTTGCTTAAAGTCTGGACTACTTAAGTGGGGCAGGAATACAAGTACAAACTATCTCTACCATAGACAGGTTATCCTAAATATTCTTTAATAAATTTATATTTTGAGAATTCCTCCTTTTTTTGATGTGGGATTAACAGTTGCCTAGTTTCAAATGGATTAGAAAGTATTCTGTACTTTCCCAGGAAAGGGAGCCCATTGATTACAGGAGAATCCACACCATTGGCTACGTGTTCATTAAGTTATTGTTATATGTTCATTCTGGCAAATACTTGAGGAAAATAAGCTAATGTGCCCCTTCTAATTTGGATTTGATGTTCACTCTCTCAATTTATCTTTTTTGGTGTTGGTGTTAGGAGCTTTAGTCTTTGAATTCTGGGTACCTTTTCAGGTTCACAATATGTATGAGTACATATTCCAAGTTCTTAGAGTTTTAAGCAACTGAAATACACAAATTTTTAGGATTCTAGTCATTATCAAGGTATGGTTTAAATTCTTTCCATGGTAGAAAATCCATTTCATTTTCTAAAATGATGACAACCTCAATCATTTTAGATTACACATTTCCAAGTTAGGACAAATATTTTAAATATTGTGAAATATTTTTGCAATAGAATTATGAAGAAAACTTTTATATTGATTTTGTTTCAGGGAATAAATGGGCTACAGAATGTAATCCTTAACAGTTCAAGTCTTATTTAACATTCAAAGCCATGTCTCATTAGTAAGCTTACATTCCTACATTATTAATGGGGGCTTAAAAATCGCATTTCATATAAAACTAGTAGAAGGACTGTTTGCATAAGCACACTGAAAAGAATACCTTGATAATTTCATAAGTAATGTCCTATTTAAATCTATCTTTCTTTCCTTTAGCTAATTTCACTCACTACCTCTGAGCAGCTTGCTCATAAACCACCTGCTTTCTCCTTTGTTTCTCCAACTAATCAGAAAACACCACCTGTCCCAGCTAACGTCAGTGGAGCCACTGTGCTACAGGAGTTTCACACTCGCAGGCTGGATGTCACTGGGGCCTCTGAGGAAGAAACAACTACGTATTTTCACACTACTGCTCACGATTACCCCCTTTCTGCATGGAAGGGAGCTTCGACATTAGTATTCTCTCCTTCCGCTCAACTGCCAGGTTCTAGTTTATGTGGATCAAATGTCGCTGATCACACACGTGGGTTGGCATCAGAAGCACAGAAGAAAATGCCCACTTCGAATGTCCTTAACCCCAGGGAAGATATGAGAACCTCTCCTTCGCCTGCCTCTGGTGCTTCTCTGACGTCACCCTCAGCTTCCTACATACCAGTCCGTATTGTCATGCACTCACTGTCCCCAAGTCCCAAACCACTTACCTCCTCTTCCCATGGCTCTTTGTCTACTGTCTGTAGTCAAATGTCATCCACTGGAAGTCTTTCAAAGTCAGGGCTGAAGTCCCCAGTACCCTCTCGGCTTTCTCTCCTCACTGCTATCCTCAAGTCAAACCCTTCTCACCAAAGGCCTTTATCCCCTGCATCCTGCCCGACCTTCTCCCTTAATTCCCTGGCTTCTTCTACTCTTACACTTGATCAAAAAGTAAAGCAAACTCCACCCACACCTAAGAAGTCTCTCTCAAGTGGCTCCTTGACAACGGGGTCTACAGAGCAAGACCAGGCTTCTGCAGAGAGCCACCAACCTTGCCACCTCCCTTTCTTTTCCAAGACTACCCTACTTTCTCAGGCACAAGCCCTCTCTCCACTAGCACTGGCCAGTAGCAGTTGTGCTTCTATGGATGTAGAGAAAATACCAGGAAACACACTAAGGAGCAATACAACCCCACCCCACTCACAGACTGATAAATTCAGTCTTGCTGATGTCCCTCCTGTCACACCAGGCTTGGCCCCTCTTTCTTCTTCCAAGGGCAGAAAGGATGGTGACCTCAGGACTCTAGAAAAGAACAGGAATATTTGCATACAGCCTTCTACCTTAGCTTCTACACCACCTGTTGATGAGAGCTCGGCCCTTTCCTCTTCAGGGAAAGGTTTCCACCCTTCCCCAGCCCTCTCAGACCTGATAGACAGATCCAAAAGAGCGTGCTCCCAACAACACCCAGGCCAGCGGCCAAGCCCTTCAGCTCTTCCGACTCCTCCAGTCTCCAGGGCTGGCTCCACTTCTCATCCCCATTTGGGGTGCTCCATTCTCCCTCCCGAGAGTTCCCTCACCCAGACACTTCAGCCTAGTCCTTCAGCATTGCGCTCAACTTGTGGGAGTGCTACATGTCCTTCAAGAACTGGGATGCCTGAAAGTATGGCATCCAACCACAGCTCACGTGTTTCAACTCCATCACTTCCTGTCTCTCTAACAAGAACCAAGGAGCTGTTCTCGCCTTGTGCCCTGTCCATGTCAGCAGGCTCTGAAAATAAGAAGCCCAAGGTATTCTTTTTTTTTTTTTTTTGCTTGTTGCATGCTTATTTTGAAATATAGGGGGAAAGTCAATAATTATTATATTTATCCTATGACTGTGACTTTAGGGACATACATACACACACATACACATAGACACAACACGAAACACACACACAGGCACACAGACACACATACACACATATTTAAAAATTTTGGGGGTCCTGGCTTGCAGCTTTGTTCCCAATTAAAAACAGCATTTTACAGTATGCTACATTTCTAATCACTTAATAAGAAGGGTCTTATTATCCATAAAAATATGCTGTACTGACAGAATTAGTTAGTAGACAGGATTAGTATTATGTATATAGCATAGGTCTAGGCTCATGATATACCCAACACCAATTTGAAGATTTTCTATTTCCTTTGTCTTTGTTATTTATAACAATCACCTTTTTCCCTCCCGCAAGGCTGATTTTTTTTTCATTGCTCCCCTGCTGCAAGCTATATCAAATTGGATTTTACCCTACACATAAGACAAAATGGAATAGAAATTTTCTTTATGTGTAAAAATATTTAATTTACGACGAGCACTAAATATTTAACATCGCTCAACACAGAGAGAATGAACAAACAGCATAAAGAAACAGAAGTAAGAGAAAGTAATGCTGGCTTTTAAATGCTCTGTTGAGCAAGAGTGTGGAACAGCATCTATTTAATATGAGAGCAGAAACCTTTGAGGAGACAGTCTATAATTCAGTCCTGCAGGAGCAGACAGTCCTACTCTAGGACATGGCAGCTTTCCCTGTATTCTCAAAGGACTCAGGAATGGATCCCATTGCCCTTAGAATTGGATAGTTGTTAAGTGAGTGAAATAAAACTGTGGAAGTGCTGGTGTTAGCAGTCCATGGGACTTTCAATTCAATATGTTTAAATAGTACAGTTTCTAGGCTTTGCAGCATCACACAAAGTGAGCTCAGTACTGTTATTACCAGATGATAAATGTAAGGTTAAGGAAGCAGAGCAGCTTACATGATAATGTTACTGGTATTGCAATACATTTCAATTGAAAAAGTAGGCATTAGAAACAGCCTGCCTGCCACCATACTAGCTTTCTTAGGAGTCGCTGTGATCATTTTAAAGAGAACAAAGAGGTAATTATTTATCTTGAAAAAAAAAAACTTGCTAACATTTAAATATAGGTGCATGATTGTGAAATTGGTGTGTCATGTACTAAAAATTGTCATTCTAATCATTTTCTGAATTTGTTGACTTGTTTTTTTTTTTTTTTTTTTAATTTAAGATAGGTTCTCCCCGTGTAGACCAGGGTGGCCTTGAGCTGGAAATCCTTACTTCCTCTTCCCCAGTGCAGATGCGCACCCCTATGCTCTGCTATGGAGAATCATTCTTTAATGCTTTCTTGATGTTCTGGCTTGGTTTTTAACTGCTGTGATAAAACACCATGATCCAAAGCAATGCAAGGAGGACAGGGTTATTTCACCTTACAGTTTGCGGTCCACCTTGAAGGGGTATTGGGACAGGAAGTTGGGTAAGCACTCCGGCAGAGACCAAGGAGGAGTGCTACTTACTGGCTGGCTTTCCTTGGTTGTTCAGCTTGAGTTTTATACATTCTAAGTTCCCCCATTTCCAGAGATGGTGCTGGTCAGAGAGGGTAAGCCCTCCCACGTCAATCATTAATAAAATAAAATGCTCCGCAGAGTTGCCCACTGGCCAATGCGATGGAGGCATTTTCTCAGTTGAGATGTCCTCTTCCCAGATGACCTGAGCTTGTGTTGAGTTAACAAAAACTAGCCAGCCCTCTTGCCATCCTCTTGAGTTACTCGGTACCCTTTGTGAAAAGTCATTTCACTAGAGGGGCTTGTTCAAAGGGGTTCTATTTGTGCTCCAGTGTGCTTTGTTCACATTGTATCTTATGGATTACAGTCAGTATTTGATGAGGATGAGCCTGAAAGGCCTTTGATAAATTAAAGACCTGTATGGCAAAGACCTACTTTCCCTTGGTTTTCTTCATGCTCTCAGTTTTGAAGAATTTTCAGCACTAGCTTCCTTTGATTAATTTTCCTGATTTCTAGTTAAGGAAATTGTAGCTTATAGATGTGTTTGTTGAAATTGGTGACCATGAAAATAACAAGAACTATTTGCTTATCAGTCAAAATATTTCTGTACTCTTTTTTTTAACCAAATTTTTTAACACACAAATTTAACATTTTTGCCAAGAAGATGTTCCTAAGACATCATCTTCTCATCTTTAGTTTTTTATTTCCTTCTCATTACTGCATTTCTATAGTTTAAAATTAGAAAAACTAACACACATTTTATTACAAACTACCTTTCTTGGGAGTTATGTCTTGAGTATAGAAATTCATTCAAATTGACACAATCAGAGGTGAACTGCATACCAATTTTGTTTTTGTATTTGACTGTTTTGTTTAAATTGCTGCATTATTTTCACAGGAAAGGATGAAATAGACAAAAGCTCTGAGATATCAAAGAATTTATTTGCTTTCTTGAGTTGTTTCTTGCCTCAGTCCTTCCAGGGTGGTGCATAATGATCAAATTAATCCAAGCAAAGAGCTCTTTTGAAGTAAAAATAAGTAAATAAGCAAATAAATAAGTAAATAAATAAATAGATAAATAAATGGATAAATGTTCAGATTTACTTAAACTTTATGCACCAAATAGATCAGGGGTCCTCAAACATGGGTACTCAAGAAATTGAAACAGTAATGCCTAAAAGAAATTGGTTCAAAATCTGGGTTTTACCTACTGTCCTCTGATATTAAAATAGATTGGAATGCTGAGCTAAATTCAGATAAAAAAAAAACATGTTTGAAGCCCCTTTGTCATTGTCCAACTTGTATTTCATTAATATGGTGTAATCGACATGCTAATTTTAGGTGTTGCTTTAAAATATTCTGGTTTGTGTTCATGGCCCTGGACAGGATGGACAGCTCCCTGAGTATTCTCTGGCCAACTTCTGTATTGTTTGAGAAACTTTTCCCCTTTGGAAAATGGGGATACAACATTCATCCAAAGTTGTGTTTGGTTCCAAATATAATTCATTATCATTTTTAAAAGTATTTGATTTTTTTCCCCCTCCTAGTGTGCTGCCATGGTATTTCACATAGAATTGGAGAGTCTATTATATTAACATCTCATATAATCTAGTACTCACTGGAAACGGTTTCAGATTTCTTCCAAATGAGTGCTTCCGATGGTCTGGCTTAAAGCTATTTGGACTCAGCTTGTTTACAGGATCAGTAGGAGCTCTCACTGCTTCATAAGGCTTTATAGCCAGCGTCCTATTTATTAAATTCTCATTCCTTGAAGGCATCAAACATTTCCAATTTTGTTATACTGGAAACGTGGTGCAGCAGGCAGGATGTGGCTCTCCCCATTTTGTAGAGCCAAGTATGACTTGAGAAAGGAGTGATAAGGAACATGAGCTAAAAACTAATCTGGGTCACTTATTTAATCATCTCGTACTGCCGTTCTATCTACACTTTGCTAAGAAAAGTTTAAAAAAAAAGAAGCAAAGAAAGCTTACATTCTGTGGTGGAAGAGAATTCATTTCCCACATTTAATGTCGATTAACTTCTTAGAGGGTGGAGTGTAGTATGGTGAAGAACATAGCCCAATGAAGTCACTACAGAAAGGAGCTGTGTCTCAGATCTGTGTCAGATGGCTGGAATAGGCTTTGAGAAGTTATCATGCAAAGAGGTGTGTGATGAAGAAAACCCCTGAGGCTAAAGAGTTCTTGATTGACAGGTAAAGGGAACAGTCTAGGAGCAGGTGCTGGGACTTGTAGTGAGCAAGAAGATACTGAAGGTGCCAGAGAGAGAGAGAGAGAGAGAGAGAGAGAGAGAGAGAGAGAGAGAGAGAGAGAGAGAGGCTGGCTGTCACACTCTACACTGAAGTTCCCGATTTACTTTGAGGAAGACAGGAAGCTTGTGTTTTGTCTTGTTTTAATTAAAGCTTTAAATTTTGTTTTTTGAAAAATTTCATACAAATACAGTATTTACATTGTTTTCACATTTCTCTCCCCTACTATGACTCTTCTGTTCCCTTAGTCCCTCTTAAATTAATGATGTCTTATAAAGTACCTGTTAGTCTGTCTATCTATCTATCTATCTATCTATCTATCTATCTATCTATCTATCTATCTATCTATTATCTATCTATCTATCTATCTATCTATCTATCTATCTATCTATCATCTATCTATCTATCATCTATCTATCTATCTATCTATCTATCTATCTATCATCTATCTGTCTATCTATCTATCTATCTATCTATCTATCTATCTATCTATCTATCTATCTATGGGTTTAAGGCTGACTGCTTGGGTTAAATACACAGCAGAGGATGCATTCCTGAAGAAAACCATTGCCCTCTCTCAGTAACCAGTAACCACCTCTCTCAGTAACCAGTAACCATTGATCGGCTGTAGTTCTTTATTTAAAGTGTAACCTTCTGATAATTTTCCCAATCCATGTTGTCATGCTGACTAGAATTCAGACAACCACATTGATGATATTTCATGGGCATGACTTCCCTGTCATGTCAAGGAGATGCAGTTTAACAGCAGTCATCTTCATCCTCTGGCTCTTACAATCTTTCTACCCCTTCCTCTTCAGTGTTCCTTGAGCCTTAAGACATAGAGATTGCATTACAGAGGTAGCAATTGGGGCTGAGCTGCACATGGTCACTTACAGTCCTGCATTTTGACTAGTTGTAGATCTCTAATAGCTTCCATCTGCTTCACAAAAAATTTCTTTGATGAGTGGTAAGAGCTACACTTCCCTGTAGGTATTATAATACACAGAATACATGTAGAAATTATATTTGTTTAAGAAAATGGCAGTTGGTTCTCCTCTAGGGTCTATGACCCTAGGGTAGTTGGCTAGGTTTACAGCACCAGGCATGGATTCTATCTCTTGAATGAAAGCCAGTGTCTACTTAAGACAACTACTGGTTACCTCCTGGATAACAGTGCCACTGTTGCGCCATGGGCCATGGGGATATTTCACTTGGCTGATCATTATTGAGATTTGTAGTCTGCAAGGCTGGGTAGAACTATTGGTTGCTTTTCTTCATTGGCAGCTTCCATAACACCTTCAGATATTATGAGAGTTGGTTCTCAAAGAGGATGCTTCCAGTTCCAGATCAATTCTTTCAAGAATTGTGTCTGAAGTGTGTATGGTCTTCCTCAACAGGGTTTTATTTTCAGGTTCTTGAAAGCTCTTGATTAGCTAGGTTACACAATATTGATTGGTATATAAAGAATGGAATATACAAGGATAGACAAGGAAGTAAAGAGACCTTGGAAGGTGATTATAACTTTCTAGGTAAGTCATGGTCAAGCATAGAAGTGAAAGTGAAGGTGTTTGTTTAGAGTTTGTAAGTTGTATGACTTTTAGCAATCGTCAGAACCACGGTATGGAATGTTAAGCTACTACATTTTATGACTTCCTGTTTTTACTCCTTTTCTGTCATTATCAGTTTTTTGCACACTTAATAAATTTTCTGTGATTTTAGAGGACTAATGACTCCCTATAATTCTCCTACATTTATTTCCTGTATCTTCCAACTCAATACTGAATATTTTTGTGTCCTATTTCTTTGATTTTTCTCCATATGAACCCTGAATTGTTATTAGTGATTCATCATATCCATGGGTCAGGAGTTGACAAAAGCTTGTTTTATTCTAGGGGAGTGCTTGCTTTTTTAATTGTGGAGTTATTCAATTTAATTCAAGAAGAGACTTTATATTTCTTTTTGACTTTGTATATGTGTGTGTGTTTTACATAATTTTTTTTGATTTAATCTTTTTTTATTAGATATTTTCTTTCTTTACATTTCAAATGCTTTCCCGAAAGTTCCCTATACCCTGCCCCACCCTGCTCCTCTACCCACCCACTCCCACTACTTGGCCCTGGCATTCTCCTGTACTGGGGCATATAAAGTTTGCAAGACCAAGGGGCCTCTCTTCCCAATGATGGCTGACTAGGCCATCTTCTGCTACATATGCAGCTAGAGACATGAGCTCTGGGGGTACTAGTTAGTTCATGTTGTTGTTCCACCTATAGGGTTGCAGACCCCTTCAGCTCCTTGGTACTTTCTCTAGCTCCTCCATTGGGGGCCCTGTGTTCCATCCTATAGATGACTGTGGGCATCCACTTCTGTATTTGCCAGGCACTGGCATAGCATCACAGGAGATAGCTATTTCAGGGTCCTTTCAGCAAAATCTTGCTGACATATGCAATAGTGTCTGGGTTTGGTGGCTGATTATGGGATGGGTCCCTGGGTGGGGTAGTCTCTGGATGGTCCATCCTTTTGTCTTAGCTGTTTTATGTAATCTTGAGTGCGAGTGATGTAATTTCTATATGCATGTATATATGTATATCCATGTGTGATATAATCATGTGTGTATGTGTGTGCTCATCTGTTATGTACATCTGTAGGTCTGTTATGTACATCTGTAGGTCTGTTATGTATCATGTTGATACAGTTATATCTTTTTCAATTGCCTCTGTACCATATATTTTGTGACAGGGTTTCTCACTGAATTTGGAGCACACCATTTTGACTAGAAAGGCTGGCCAGCGAGTTCTCAGGATCTGCTTGTAACTGCCTCCCTCCCAAGTGCTGGGTTTGGGGAGTTGTGTAGCCACACCTGACCTTCTACATGGATGATGGGGATCTAAACCCAGTTCCTTCTGTTTGAATAGCTAGAACTTTACTGAACGAGCCATCTCCTCATCCCAGAAAAAAACTTTTTGAAAGAAAAAAGACAATGAAGAAAAGAAGGCAGTAATCCAAGTTCATGACTTAAATGTTAGAATTTCACATCTAGAAGCAAGATAAGGCTGGGTGTCGAGGTATACACCTTTAACCCAGCAATCACTCTGGAGGCAGAGGCAGGCAGATCTTTGTAACTTCTTGGCCAGCCAGGTCTGCAGAATAAGATTATGTCTCAAATAAAATGCAACAAACAAACAAACAAACAAACAAACCAAAAGTAAACCCAGGCAAACCCAACCCCCCCCCCACACACACACACACAAAATGAGAACAACAACAATAGCAATAAAGAAGATGACCTCAGAATCTTAGCAAGTTACAATTGTCCAGTGAAGTGTTTGATGGAGAAAAAGGGATACCCAATGAAGAGCAAAGTTTGTGCCTTTTCATGTTCTTTGGGTTTTATTATAATATTCAGTTAAATTTTTAGTCAGATTCTCATATTGTCAAAGCATGTTGCCCATTTGTTCTGTGCTAAGCTAGTATTAAGTATAAGATAAAAATAAAAATAAATAATACAAAATATCTCTGCTAAAAGTCCTAGCAGATGAGTAGCTATAGAAAAACATTCTAATGAAGTAAATTTTATATATTTGGGATGTTCAAAACACAGAAATGATAAGTCAGATATAGGTAGAGTTTCTGTGAAGAGAGGTATGTAGACAACGTTTGTTAGTAGCTACTTCTCCCAGATGTTCTGTTAAGCACAGGTCTTTATAGGTTTTGACTGTTCTTCCCTGACTAGAATATTCTGGTAGAAATGCAGACAGTCTAAAGAGACATTTGTGCCCCTCTTTTTTTGCTACCTGACTACTGAAACAAGGGATCCTAAAATACATGGATTTTTCTCAGGAATATCATGCTGAAAGAAAGAAAAGACAGAAGACTGGTGTCATCCGGAGGGATAAATTTTCTCTGGGAAAATTCTCACACAGTTCTGGAAACTTGTCAGAAAACCTTGCAGTAGAGACTAGAGCTCCAGCAATGATGGGGAGGCCACATCTGAGCCAGGACTACTTAGTTCTGTATATTCTGCTTGTTATTTGCTTAAGTCTGGAGTTTATGGCAAGACCCCAAAGATGATCTTGGGTACCATGGGGCATCTTGTTTCATTTCTAGTATGATCACATTAAATAAATCTTTTTCTTTGTTTTTCACTATTTCTTGTTTGTTTAGTTGACTTTTGAGGAGGTCACGATGCACAGCTTATCTTGTCAGGTCTGCCATGGTTCAGGGTCTGTGCCCAGCACCTGGAGTCGTAAGAATTCTTCCTATTCAGTTGTCAGGATCATCATAGATTGTGTTGCTCAGCATTCCAGAAGTAATATGGAGGCTGTGGCTCTGAGATGAGGTTGATTTTTCATCTCATATCTTATAACCAAGATAACAACTGTAGCAATTTGGGTGTAGTCCTGGAAAACCAATAAGTGAAAGTTTGATCCAGACTGTCTTCAAACTCATAGATCTAAAGAAGCTGATCCTTGTAATGAGAATCTACTCCAAGAACCCCATCTTGTTGCTAATAAGAGGTTCTGCTTCTGAAACTATAGCCATAGATCCAGTTCTCAATACATAAAACCTGGTTTATCTTGATATGTTATTAGCTTTTATGACTAGATTCTGTGGAAGAATTGCAGGTACTGGACATCTCTCTGGCCCTACTGATGGCAGTTTTTGTAACACCACAGGCTATAATTCAACTTATCTGCTATTATCTTCTCTAGAACAGTTTAGATTTATAACAAAGATTTCAGATTTATACCAATGAGATTTACATATTATTATGTAGAGTCTTGCAATGTTGGGAAGAATTAAGTTCCATATTAGAACAAAGAACTTCCTTTGTGTTAAAATCTAACAATATTAGGGGAACTCAGAGGAAAGATACTGAATCTGATAGGCATCTTTTATGTCAATATGGTTTTTCGGATTGAAAATTTGGAAAAAACACTTGTCTTAGAAAAGTACAATATGCCACAAAGCAGCTATTCAAGAGGTAATTAATTATTGAATAAATCCATTAGTTGAATTCTACATCCAGTAAGATTGACAGAATTTTCTGGTGTCAATCACACTGAGAGAACCCAGTAGTAAGAGCTTTCCATTTGGACAATGTTAAAGATAACACATCTAACAATCATGGCTTATGAAATAATATAATTTTTTTATTTACACAGTTTAAAGCAGAAAACATTTCTCTAATATGAAGCTAGACAGAAATAACGTTCAAAGTCTAGGATATATCATTTAATTTCAAGTTTTCCTGATGAGTCTTTAGCTTCAGGGTTCTGTAAATATATGCCATTTTCCCTGTTGTTCATAAAGAAATTGCATTTCATTCTAAATCCTTACCCAGATCCATTGTTTTCTAGAGGTGACAGCATTGTAGGATCAATGTAGATACAAGGACTGGAAGTGACCTCAGGTATCCTCCAGAATTGCCCCTCATGGAGGAGATGGGAGTACAGGACCCATGAGAGTTGGAGGATTGCAAAAGATCACAAAACTGCTGCTTCTTAGAGAAAAGAAAGTTGCAGATAAATAAACAGAGTCTAGTCTCCAGTGAGAGGAGTGTTTATATTTAGAGGTCTTCATGTGTGTGTTCTTGCGTGTGTTTTTATGTTTATATGAAAGTATGGTTGTACGTGTGAATAGATATGAACTTGTGTGTGCATTTAAATAAGTACATTTATTTGCATATGAGTATGTGTAAGTGAGGGTTATGAGTGACAGGCTGCAGTGGCTTTCTGACATCCTGGCTTTGGGTTGCTAATTCCACTCTAGCTAATGTAACAAACAGAACAAGAAGGAAGAAAACAGCAAGAAGAGAGAATGATTTTGGCTTTCAGTTGTACACTGCTGTTCTTCCCCTAGGTCTGCCACTAAAGCCCTCATTCTTCCCAGATCCTTCTTAGGAAAATGGATGTGCTAGACTCAGCATCGTCATACAAGTTTAGCCAAGTTTATTGCAATTATATCCATAAAACTTAAGGATTTTTAAATAAAAAATATCCCCACAATATATTCTGATCATACTTTTCCCATTTTGCAACTCCTCCCAGATCTCCCCACCTTCCTACCCTCCCAACTCTACACCCTATCTCTTTCTATCTCTAAAAAGACAATCAGGAAAACAAACAGGCAAACAAATAACCACCCAACCACCCAACCAACCACCCAACCAACCACCCAACCAACCACCCACCCACCCAACCACCCAACCAACCAACCAACCAACCAACCAACCAACCAACCAACCAACTAACCAAAAAAACTCCAAAGAAACAAACCCCACAAAACAAAAAACAAACAAAAACCCCCACAGTTGGAAACCACAATATAAAAGCAAAAGACCAATAAGACAAAAAGAAGAAAAAAAAGGCTAAGCAAAGAAATTTGAGGCAAATAATCTACAAAAATATCACTGAGTTTGTTTTGTGTTGGTCATCCACTGATGGATATAGAACTTACTCTAAAGTGTGTTTAGTAGTCACAGCGAGAGTTTATTAGGGGGGAAAATACCTCTCCGTAAACAGGTCTCAGTTGCAGATAGTTTCTTGTTTAGGGTTGGTTTCCTATATCTACTTTCTTTCCTCCACCTTGGAACCCTGTCTAAGTTGATCCTGTGCATGCTCTGAACATGTTTCTATAGGCTGTGAGAGTTCATCTGTATAGTAGTATATTCTATTGTGTCTGGAGTATGCTTTTTCATTGGCGTCATCTATCCCCTTTGACTCTTAGATTCTTCCCATATCCTCTTCACATAGCTTCCTGAGCCTTGAGAGGAGTAATTTGGTGAAGACATTCCACTTAGGACTGAGTGTTCCAAAATCTCCTGTTCTCTGCATATTCTCAGTTCCCATCTATTGCAAGAGGAGGCATCTTTGATGATGTCTGAGAAAGCCACTAAGCAGAACATAACTAGGAGTCATTTTATCGTACTGTTTCTTTAGCAGAACCATAGCATTTGATTTTCCTTTAGACCCATGGCAAACCAGTCTAAAGTTTGTGGACACCTGAGAAGTGTCAGGCATGGGTTTTATTTCTTGGAAATGTCTTTAAATCAAATCAAACAGTGATTGGTTACTCACACAATGTTTGTGCTGCTATTCCAGCAGTATATCTTTCAGGCAAGTCACCATTGTAAATCACAGGGTTTGTAACTGATTGATGGTTACCTTTCTTTTCTGCAGAGTGCTTGACAGTACCATGAACACTAGTCAGTGTAGAGGGTGGTTCTGATGCTAAGGTCCTGTTCCCCAATTATCTATCTATCTATCTATCTATCTATCTATCTATCTATCTATCTATCTATCATCTATCTATCTATTATCTATCTATCTATCTATCTATCTATCTATCTATCTATCTATCTATCTATTTTTCATAGAATATTTTATTTATTTACATTTCAAATGTTAACTTTTCCCAGTTCCCCTCCAAACCTCCTATTCTATCTCCCCTCTTCCTGCTTCTATGAGGGTATTTCCCCACCCACCCACCCACTCCCTTCTCCCAACCCTGGTATGCNATATGAGAAAGTCTCCCCAATACTAGGTTTATATCTGGTCCCCAAATGTCCCTTAGTATTAATTAATTTTCCAACCCATATTTTCTCCCTTCCCCCTTTATCCATCCCCTTTTCATTTAATTTACTCATTCCAGCCTTCCACCTTTCTGTAACTATATATTCTACTTCCCCTTAAGCTTTATGTTTTTTTATTTGTTAAATCTTTGGTTTGCTTTAGAAGGCAGTGAGGCAGCTTGGCGTGCTCTTCCTTGTCCCTGCTGGCTATGAGCACTGGGGAAGCTGCCTCAGTAGGAAATTGGGTATCATATGAGTCTTGAATTTAAATAATCAACTCAAGACCAGCATGAGATGAAATCATGGCTTCTGATATTGAATTTTATCATATTTTATAGCTCCATTCATCTCCAGCTTTTCCAAACAACTCACGTAGCTCTGTGACTAAAACATAGAATGTGTTAAATTTCCTTTCTTAATATCATTGATTAGAAAGCAGAAATATTTATAGCATTAAATATAAGATCAGGACCAAGAGATTGGGCCTCATTACCACTATGGACAAATTGTTGTGTTAAAACTGCTGTTAGCTAGGTATAGAGGTCTATACAGCAATTCTACTACTTAGGAGAGGGAGGCAAGAAGAGCATGGGTTTCAGGCTAGCTTGAGCTACAGACAGATGTCAAGCCTATCTTAGGCTATATAAAGAGACCTTGCCTAAAATTTCAACTTAAACCAACCTAAAAATGCTGCCAAATTTTGTGTATTATAACCTATGCTTTTGTGACTGATGCAAGTATGTATCAAGAGCTCAATTAAATGATTGGCATATTTACTACTAATGGCTTTGTAAAAATATAAATATTTAGAATTTGTAGGCTAACATCTTATTGTGGTGTTTATTGACCTATCAGTCTAATAAAAGATTAACATGGACTAATTTTTCTTTTTCTGAAATATGCTGTGGAAAATAATCCGTTTTTTCATCTAATAGTATGTCATTTAACTCGATAGACCTGCCTACAGTTATGTCTTATTCTCGTCCCTTTTCATCTCCATTCTTACTTTCTGGTTACCCATTCTAGCAATACAAGACCATGCCAAGCTACAAGGCTTTTGCAGCAATCCCTACAAACACATTGCTCTTGGAACAGAAGGTTAGTGTTGCTTTCAAAGCAGAGTGATGGTTATGTTTCTACTATTTCATTTTGCTATGTGCATAAAATCTCTCCTGATAAAATGTATGCTTTCCACTTGTTCTACTTAAATCAAAACTGCTCCTAGTTGAGAATCCTGTTTTGAAAGCATCTTGGTTAGCATAAACCTACATCCTTGTGATAACTAGGGTTCAAGTATGATCTCTGAGCTGTCTTGTCCACTGTCAAACAGACTTGGAGGTTTGAATCAGACTTCAATATATTCTCCTTCTTTGGAAATTTAAAATCTATTATGTTTAAGAGTTTCTACCTCTGTTTGTATAAACAAAGGTCAATGCAATGTAATGGGATTATGTGCACAACTGGCTAACTTGTTCATTGACTGATCTCAATTTGATTAATATCAGCTCCCATTACCATGCTATGTGTATACCCAGCTTTAATACCCAAATATCTGATATAGCAATACAGACTCTACCACCAGCCAAATCTCTTCATCTATGCCTGTTAACTATTGGCCCTACCCTTCTCCCTTCTGATTAGCAGGAAGATTGGTGATAACTCCTAATGATGAAATAGCTTTCATATAGATCTATGTAGTTTTGCTTTGCTTTTAAACATCATCAATTATAAAATTATAGGATGATATATATTTTAATAAGTTAATTACATATGTGCAAGTGAAATCACATGAAGGATTCACATCAGAATGAAAGTGAAATTGTTCACTAAGTATGGGAAATTGTAGACTTCATATGTTATTTTATGGTGATTTATTTAGGCTATTTAGTAATTATTGCGTTAAGCTATTTTTTTTAACATGGCTAGTAACAGTGCCTCAAATATTGTTGCAATCATTTGTCAAATGTTAACTGGTTATCAGCCAGGTGTAATTTTGATAACAGGTTTATTAATCATCATTTTTATTTTCTTATAATGATGTAGAAATTGAAGCCTTTGTATGATAGCTAAAAAGTAGAAACTATGTGGAAAATGTTTAGTAGCATAAAGTCAACATTAAATGGGTAACATTTCTTGTAGCCTAAGTTTATGGTAATAATTCCAGATTATCCACATGTGATCTAAAGTCTGTGTTTTGTATGCAAGACTTCATTGATCTTCATGGCTATCTTCTGGAGAAACATATGAGAGTTGGTCTCTAGCTCCTTTTTTTGACTTTCTATCTTTCATACCTTGATAAAAGTTAAGATAGGATTAAAGTATCGAAGAGCATGGGAAGCAACGCTTCCTTGGTTACTCATTTTCTTTTTATCTAGGGCCATCATGGCAGTGTTTAGGGACACAGACCATCTTCCAGTTTCAGATGGTCACCTCTGAAATCTGATCACAAGTATCTACCTTCAGTGATGTGGGAGAGGTTTTTCTTGGCAGTGAGGGAAAGCAAACACATAGCCTGATGTCTCCTCTGATACACAGTCCCCTGGAGTATGAGGTGCTGCATACTGCTATGTTAACTTTCCATGTAGAAAAATGATAGTTAATACTATCTGGAAATCTTTGAGATATGGCTCCAAGTCATATTTGCTTGAGAATCTCTGACTTTCTAGCTTCCTTTACTACCAATTAACTATTTGACAGGGGTGATAATATGTTGGACATTAAAGATGAAAACTAATTAGTTTAATTTCTAGTTTTATCACAAACCTATGTCACAAAGGTGTATGAGGGATATTGATGCAATTTGTGACCTGTAGGATTTATTTATACAATGCCACTAATCTTCCCCCCTTCAGTCAAAAGTGTCTTCCAGGGTCAACAACAAAGCATTCATAGGATGCCCTTCATAGCATTCACTGACCACACTCTGGTTTTCACCTGCCAGGGATTTGATAGCTTTGAAATAAAAGAACGTAGACAAAGAATGAAAAGGATGAGCTGGCTTCCTCTGAGCCTCTCCCCACCATTGTAGCTTTTAGAGATGGAGCCAATCAAGTCATATACAAACACAGCATGACTGCATCATTTGAACAGCAAAAACATGGAGCAGGGAAATTATAATTTTACACATTTCCATTAATTTTTCTTATTGCATGTTTTAAATCTGAAAATTACTTTAAAATAATTAAAAAATGATTTCGTGCTTCCTACCTTGCTTTTCTTTCCTCTTTTGCCCCTCCCTTCTCTTGTTTGTGCCTTTCTTTCCATTCAGTAATATTGGAGACGGAACTCATAGCATCAAGCATGCTAGACAAGTATCTATCATTAAGCTATATCCCCAGGACAGCAAACTTTTTTTTATGTAAAGTCATGATCATTTCAGATAACCTTTTAAAACGACACTGTATTGCCTTTTTTCAGTGTTGTAGTTTTTCAGAGGTAAATCTGATAGCTTAGTCCTTTGAACCCAACTGTTTATACAGCATAATTCATCATGTCATTGAAGTCAAAGGGATTTACTTCTGAATTGAATGAGAAAATTAAGAACATTTAGAAACTCATTTATTTTGGAAAGAATTCGTAATTTGGAATTAAAAGGAAAGTCTGTGTGCTTCATTCGCATACATATTTGTGCATCCCATGTGTGTCTAATGCCAGAGGAAGGTATTAGACACACTGAAGCTGCAGTTGCCGACAGTTGTAAGCCCTGTGAGTTCAGGGAATCAAACCTCCTGCTCCGATGGAAGAACAGTCAGTGCTGTTAACCCCTGAGCCAATTCTCCAGCCCAGTGGTTTTCATCCAGTGGTCATGACCCCTTTGACAGTTGCATATCCGATATCTTGCATATTAGATTTTTACATTACAAATCCTAACAATAACAAAATTATAGTTATGAAGTTGCAACAAAATAATTTTATGGTTGTGGGTCACCGCAACTTGAGGAAATATATTAAATGATGGCAGCATTAGGAAGGTTGAGAACCTCTGCTCTAGCTCCTTGAATATATTTAATATAATATTTAAAAAATTTATACAATATATTTTTATCCATATTCATCTCTACTACTTCCTTTAAGTCAATGGCTCTCAAACTATGGGTCACAATTCCATTGGAAAACCTCTATCTACAAAAATACTTACATTATGATCTATAACAGTAGCATAATTACAGTTATGGAGTAGCAAAGAATAATTTTATGTTGGGGATCACCACAACATAAGGAACTGTATTAAAGGGTCCTAGCATTAGGAAGGTTGAGAACCACTGCTTTAACTCCTTCTAGATCCACTTCCTACCTCCCTCTGAATTTTGCTGTTTGTATACTTATGGTATGGTCTTATGGCCTTTTGCTTCCAATGGAGCAAGGCCAACCTACCAGAGGCTTAATTCTCAAAGAAAACCTACCCTTACTCCCAAAGCAGCAATTAATTGTCAACCACCCCAGGATGCAGTGGGGTTCATAGACTTCTTTTCCCCCTCTGTGCTGAAATCCTAGCTGCCTTGACCTTGTGCAGGTCTTGTACATGTTACCACAAATGCTGTGGTTTCAGGAATACAACAACTCTTTATGTCCAAAAGACACTGTTTGTTGCAGTCCTTCCTGACAACTGGCTTTTTATCCCCTCCTTTTTTCTTTATCTCTCCCCTTATCATTAATTACAGCCACCCTGTTTTTCACATTTCCCCCTTTAGATCACTTGTACTTTGCTAGTAGTCCTCTCTTAGTTGCTGTTCCACTTTCATACCCGTGAAATAGTCTCTGGTCACTTTCTGGTTTCTGCAGACACTCCAGATTATATACTCACGTCTGAAGATGTGGAGCTAGGCCCCCTCACATGACAGAGAACAAGTGGCCTTTGTCATTCTGGGTTTATGTTATCTCACTCACTATGATCTTTGCTTTTAGTTCATTCATTTACCTGAAAATTTCATGATTTTTTTTTATAGCTTAATAGTGTTCCATTGTGTAACTATACCATATTTTCATTATCTGTTCATCAGTTGAAAGACATTTATGTGTTTCCATTCCTTAGCTATTGTGAGTAGAGCAGCAATGATCATGAATGAGCAAGTATCTGTGGATGTTGAGCCCTTTAGGCATATGCCAAGGAGTTTGCTAATATGGTAAATTCACTTTTACTTTTTAAGAATTCCTTACATTGATTTCCAGAGTGGCTGGACCAGTTAGCATTCCTTCCAACAGAGATTGGTTTACCATGTATCCTCTTCAGCATCTTACACTGATTGTTTTGTTTATCTTTACAATAGAGTAAGATAAAATCGCAAAGCTGTTTTGATGCATAATTCCCTAATTGCTAGGGATGATGAATATATTTTGAGATAATTTATTTTTAGCAATTTTTGTTTGTTCTTTGCTTTCTTGAGTTCTTTTTATATTCTGTTTATCAATCATCTGTTAGATGTAAAGCTGGCAAAGATTCTCTCCCATTCTGTAGGCTTCCTGGTTACTTGATAGACTGTTTCTTTAACTCTTCAGAGGTCTTTCAGTTTTATGAAGTTCCACTTCCAATTTGTTAGCCTTAATACTTGGACAAAGAGGGACTTATTAAGAAAGTCCTTCTGGCCACCAACAGATTGGGAAAGGATTTTTACCAATCCTAAATCTGATAGGGGACTAATATCCAATATCTACAAGGAGCTCAAGAAGCTGGACTCCAGAAATTCAAAGAACCCCATTAAAATGGGGTACAGAACTAAACAAAGAATTCTCAACTGAAGAATACCGAATGGCTGAGAAGCACCTGAAAAAATGTCCAACATCCCTAATCATCAGGGAAATGCAAATCAAAACAACCCTGAGATTCCACCTCACATCAGTCAGAATGGCTAAGATCAAAATTTCAGGTGACAGCAGATGCTGGTGAGGATGTGGAGAAAGAGGAACACTCCTCCATTGCTGGTGGGATTGCAAGCTTGTACAACCACTCTGGAAGTCAGTCTGGCAGTTCCTCAGAAAATTGGACATAATACTACCAGAAGATACAGCAATACCTCTCCTGGGCATATATATACCCAGAAGATGTTCTGACTGGTAATAAGGACTCATGCTCCACTATCTTTATAGCAGCCTTATTTATAATAGCCAGAAGCTGGAAAGAACCCAGATGTCCCTCAACAGAGGAATGGATACAGAAAATGTCGCACATTTACACAATGGAGTACTACTCAGCTATTAAAAACAATGAATTTATGAAATTCTTGGGCAAATTGATGTATCTGGAGGATATCATCCTTAGTGAGGTAACCCAATGACAAAAGAAGTCACTTGCTATGCACTCACTGATAAGTGGATATTAGCCCAGAAACTTAGAATACCCAAGATACAATTTGCAAAACACAAGAAAATCAAGAAGAAGGAAGACCAACATGTGGATATTTCATCTCTTGTTAGATTGGGGAACAAAATACCTATGGAAGGAGTTACAGAGACAAAGTTTAGAGCTGAGATGAAAGGATGGACCATCCAGAGACTGCCCCACCCAGGGATCCATCCCATAATCAGCCACCAAAACCAGACACTATTGCATATGCCAGCAAGATTTTGCTGAAAGGACCCTGATATAGCTGTGTCTTGTGAGGCTATGCCAGTGCCTGGCAAATACAGAAGTGGATGTTCACAGTCACCTATAGGATGGAACACAAAGCCCCCAATGGAGGAGGTGGAGAAAGTACCCAAGGAGCTGAAGGGTTCTGCAACCCCATACTATAGATAGAAAAACAATATGAACTGACCAGTACCCCCAGAGCTCATTTCTCTAGCTGCATATGTAGCAGAAGATGGCCTAGTCAGCCATCATTGGGAAGAGAGACCCCTTGGTCTTGCAAACTTTATATGCCCCAGTAAAGGGGAAGTCCTGGGCCAAGAAGTGGGAGTGGGTGGGTAGGGGAGCAGCACATGGGGAGGGTATAGGGAACTTTCGGAATAGCATTTGAAATGTAAATAAAGAAAATATCTAATAAAACAAAACAAAACCAACCAAACAAAAAAGCAATTTTCCCTAGTAATGAAAGAATAGTAATTTTATTCTCAATATGGACTTACAATGAAATGCAATGGCTTGTGTATAGTTACTTACAAATGTGTTTATTAACATTGATTAATGTTATATAAGCCTAAAAAAACTTGTTTTAAATTAAAAACAAAGAAAGTTCTTCTTTACAACGCTATTAGGTATGCTACAGCCTGAGTTTTCTCCTGTAGGTTTCAGAGTTTCAGGTTTAACATTGAAGTATTTTATCCATTTATAGTTAGTTTTTGGCAAGGTGATAGATAGGGGTCTAGTCTCATTTTTCTACCTCTAGGCATCCACTTTTCGCTGTACTATTTGTTGAAGATAGTTTCTTCTCTCTAGTGTATATTTTTAACCTCTTTCTTAAATATCAAATGGTTGAAGTTATGTGTATTCATTGTTGACTCACCAATTTTTATCCATGTGGCTACAGTTACTATTGTGCAGTGTTACTGATTTTATTACTATGTATCTCTAATACATCTTGATATCTGAAATGGAGCAATCTCTCTTGCATTGTTCTTTTTGCTCAGGATTGTTTTGGATATCTGAGGTTCTTTTGTCTTTCCATGTGAGTTTTGGAGTAGTTTTATTCTATTTCTGTGGAGAATGAATTGGGATTTTGATTGGGATTTCACTGAATCTGTAAATGGCTTTTGGTAGAATGGTCATTTTCACAAAATAAATTCTGCCAACCCATAAACTTAGGATGCCTTTCCTTTTTCTAGTGTCTTCCCTAGTCTGTTTCTTCAGAGGTTTCATGTTTCATTGTAGTTGGTTTTTACCTCCTTGGTTAGGTTCATTCCTAGACCATTTTATTGTCTTTGGAGCTACTGAAATGGTGTATCCTGTTAAGTCCATTTGATGATTAATGTTATATTATTCTGATGCTTCTCTTTTATTTTTGTCCAGACGACCTGTCCACTGTAGAAAATTGAGGTATTGAAATCACCCACTACTAATGGATTGATTTTAATTTGTGCTTTCTATCTAGTAATAATCCAGTAATACTTTTTTTTTTTAACAAAAAACTGAAATTGGTTGCACTTGAGTTTGGTGCACTTAATGTTTAGTTTAGGATAGTATGTCTTCTTCATTGGCTGTTCTCTTGATTAGAATGAAGTATCCTTTATCTCTTTTGAGATAGTTTTGATTTGAATTGAGTCTTGTAAGATATTAGGGTAGTAGTAACTGCTTGCTTCCTGGACCCATTTAATTAGAAGGCAGCACCCTTTAACTCTTTTTACTCTACTGAAGTGTCTGTTTTTAGAGCTAAGATACACTCCTTGTAGAAAGCAGTCATATGGATTTTGTTTCTTAATACATTTACCAAGCCAGTGTCTTTTGACTGGAGAATTAAGGTCAGGCTGGCCTCGAACTCAGAAATCTGCCTGCCTCTGCCTCCCGAGTACTGGAATTAAAGGCACGTGCCACCACGCCCGGCTGAGGTCAATGATACTTAAGGTTATTGAAAGTATATGTGATTGCAGTCATTGTATGAAGCAAGTAGGAGCAGGGAGGGGAAGACGCTTGCTGCTTCCGCTGCTGCAGTCGGCTCCACCCCATCTCTGCTGTGCTGTCTGGTTACTTGGTTACTCTGCGCTGCCTTGCACTGAGTTGGGTCGGGCTGGGTGGACAAGAGGCAAACTGGCCAGTGAGGAGTGTGATGCAGTTTCAGGTGGTGCTTCGGGAGAGCAGGCCTCTTCCCAAGTGTTACAACTCTTAGAACAAAAGCTCAGACTACAGAGTAGTTCTCATAACCCTTTAATTCCCTGGATTGGATAGATATACAGTTTTGGGGGTGAATCAGGGTTTAAAAGCAGATACTTCTCATTGGCTTGGACTGAGAGCTTGTGAGAAACCTTATTTGCATGTGGGAAGGTTTGGTGCTGCTCCTATCTGACTGATAGCCACCCATCTCTTCTGCGGGGAATTGTGGGGGCTGTAACTTTGACAGGAGCCAGGGGCCCAGGAGACATGATCGAACATCCCATACAGGTGGAAATCATCACCACCGGGTCACCTGGCTTCCAGACCTTTGCTCTACTGGAGACCAGGCTGCCTGTGCACAACCCACCGCCTCATATCAGTGGTCCTTTGGGTTTTAGTAATTATGGCTTCATATTTTTTCTACATTTTCTTGACCATGCTTATTCCTCTCTTGAGTCCAACATTTTGCTTCCTATATTTCTTTAAAGTTAATTTGTTGCATGTAATTGTTTTAGGCTATTTATATTGTAGAAAATGTCTTCTCCTTCAGCAATAGCAGATAGTTGTGCTGAATATTTTAGTCTAGGCTAGTTTAGTTTGGGCTGTCATGGTGTTTGGGGATGTGGAGTACACTGCTATAGGTTCTATTGGCTTTCAAAGTTATCACTGAGAAATCAGCAGTTATTCCAATGGATTTTCTTTATATATGATTTATATCTTTTCCTCTTGAAGGTTTCAATAGTTTTTTGGGGGTGGTGGTGGTGGTGCTTCCATATACTTAGTGTTTTAGATATAGTATGTTGTGGGGATTTCCTTTTCTGGTCTTATTTGATGTTCTGTGTGCATATTGGATCTCTATGGGTATGTCTTTTTTTAAAGTTTGGGAATGCTTTCTTCTGTTATCTTGTTGAAAATATGGGATATGCTATTTACCTAGAATCCATTGCCCAGATTATATTCTTGTAATTAAAATTTTTTCAAGGCATCCTACATCTTCTGTATGCTACTTTTATTGTTCATAATCATATTCTTTGCTAATTTCATCTAGACCCTCTACTTTATCTTGAAGTCCTGTTATATTTTCTGTTTGGTTCATCCTTCTTGTAAAGATTTACTTTAAGTTTTCTAGGTGTATTTTTTGAATTTTTAAATTGAATCTTAAGTTTAACTTTAGTACCCTTCAGGGTTTCTATCTCTTTATTGAATTCTGTTTTCATACACTAAATTTTCTTCATTTTCATTAGCCCCAGGTTTGTGTTTTACTGTGCATATTTCAGATGTTTTCTCTTTTTAAACTCCTTACCTTCATTGAGCTGTTTGTGCCTTTCAAGTCTTTAAATATTTTGATAATATTATGACTGTTATTTTAAATTCTGTGTCCTGGTGGTTTATCTAGGTAATTTCCTCTGGCATAAGGTGGGGTTGGAGTGAAGATACTGTCTTGATTTTTCATATTGCTTTTATTTTTGTGATGAGATTTGGGCATGTGAACTTCTTTTGTTAGTCCTATGTCTGATATGGATAGACCAGTTTTGGTGCAAAGAGAGCATGTGCAGGTTATCTTGGGTCCATGATTTGGGTGTGGCTTAGGTGGAATGAAGTCGGGTGGACACAGCAGACTGGGTTGGCGTGCAGTGTCTGCATCTGGGTCCAACACTGGAATATAAAAGCAGATCTGGAGTTGGTGAGGATGCTTGGGGACAAGGATCAGGCAGATTCACCTGGCTAAAGCCTGGAGAAGAATGTCAGGATCTGACTGAATGGAGAAGTAGGGATCAGTGTGGGATGGTCCTGTAGGTAGGAGGCAGGCATGGAATTCATGAAAGAAACTTAGAGATTGGTTGTTGTATACGCAGTGTTGATCATACTAGGCTAGGGCACTTGGTGTAGCACAAGGGCTACATCTGGGGACTTGAGGAAAATGCATGGATAGGTCACCAGGATTCACCCTGGAGAAGGATCTGCAGAATCTGGCTGGGTAGTAGGACAGAGTAAGTCCCATTGAGTAGCAGTAACCAACTAGCATTATTCAAATTCATCCCTTTGGTGGCTCATTATTTCCTGCTACCTGCCCCAGTGTTCTGGGTTCCTGAATGAAACACACACACACACACACACACACACACACACACACACACACACACACAGCCTTTATACTTTTATATACCTTAAACAGCTCAATGGCTGGGCCACTTCCTAACCGCCACATGCTTCCCTCACCCCAATCGTAGTCCCAAGTTGGTTATTTACTAATCCTATATTCCATTTTTGCTGCCCTAGACCCAAACATGCAGTCCTCTTGAGCCATAATCCCCAACACCTACATGATGGCTATGCTCTGTCTTCCTCACCTCTCAGGCCTGATGTCTCTTCTTTCCCCAGCATGGCAGCTTTCTCCCTTATTGTTCCTTTCTCCATCTCTTGCCCAAGAAATCTAAAAGTCCTACCTCTGTCTACCTGTCTAGTCATTGGCCACCAGTAACTTTATTTACCAATCAAAACCAACTGGGGGCAGAGTCCCTCAGTGTCTTACTTGGGGGACACTGCAAACAGGTTTTTTTTTGGGGGGGACATAGTTAGTATGAGAATATGAGCAGCTATGCATTGATGGTGCTCTTACTGAATAGTTATAGAAGGTCTTCTGCTAGGAGGGAAGTTATTTTAGACTTGGTGACATTTAGCAATGGGACAATGCAGTTGTGAGAGCAGTCTTGAGAATTAAAGGATGCAATACATATTTTATCATCTTCACAACTCAGTAAAGAATTTAGTATTTAGAGAAGCCTCATAAACTCCCCCAAAGCAGTACAACTAGGATGTGTGATTAAACTGGAGCTCAGACTTGATCCAATCTCTCCCAGACTTGTTCTGATTACTTCCCAGCAGTAAGAGCAGACATATTCATTGAAATACTGAGCAAGAGGTAATGAGTTTGGATTCTTTTTTATAATACTTTCATCATTAGTTGCTAAAATGTATTTATAGTCTCATAAAATGAGAATGACATAATATTTTCCCTTTATGAGAAAATATTTGAGGGAATTGGACACAATTTAACTTTGAGAAAAACTGATTAATCCAGGGCTCACATTCTGATTCCTTGTGATGAATCAGGCAAGGCACATTGCAAGGACAGGATCACTGTATGGAGGTAAGACCCAAACTCTAGATGCTCTTAGTGAAAGAAAAGTCAGATGTGAATCTTCCAGGAAGCCTTGATGGGATGAATTTGAAACTGGTAGAAGTTTATAAAAACTAAACAAACAAACAAACAAACAAACAAACACAACAACATCTAAAAATAATGCAACTGCCTTCTGTGTGAGAGGAGCAGGCATCGAATCTTCTCAACCTCCAGAATTAAAAATACCAAGTAAGACAGAGCTCCTCAGATTTTGAAGTTCATAGACATGCCATGTGAAAGGAATATACTTTGAATAGTTGAAGATCTTTAAAGAAATTGTATATGTATATTTCTACATGCTCTTTCAGCTTTTTAAACTGGAAGCTTAAATCTTGAATGTTTTTAAATAAAAAATGTATCATAGAATAAAAGCTATATTCTATGGCTATTAGGAGTGAGTTAAGATGATGCATCTGACAAACTACCCATCATAGTCAATCAAAAATATATTTTAGTAAAATTCAAGGACATATTACCCCAATATACTTTTATTTAAGATAGTGTGGGCAGTTACACTATCCCCAAATCATAGCCTTACTTCCCAATTCTCATAATCTCTTATAGCTTTAGGAGAACATTTTGACATTCACTGGCTATATTTCAATATTTCAAGTAGCACAAGAATTATGTTTGCCTGTGGTAATTTTCCACAGACTAAAGTATTGACTTCATTTGGTTTGGGCTGAAAAATTTATTTCATGAATATTTATCACATGCTAAGGCCTTTGATGGCCAAAACAGTTGAATAGTAATATGTAACATTCTTATTTGTTTGTTAAAATACTCAATTTATGGTGAGATCACATGCAGAATCCTATAGCCAAATATTAGGTATAGCCTAATACTCCTGTGGGATAGGGAGAGGAAGGACTGGAGAAGCCAGTGAGATCAAGGACAGGGCAAGAACATGACCCAAAATTACATAACAAACTGATGGGGACTCAAGTGGGCTCACAGAGATCAGGGAGTCTGTATGGGTCTGACCTAGGTTCTCTGCACATATGCTATGGTTGTGCAGCTCAGTGTACGTATGGGTCTGACCTAGGTTCTCTGCACATATGCTATGGTTGTGCAGCTCAGTGTACATACGGGTCTGACCAGGTTCTCTGCACATATGCTATGGTTGTTCAGCTCAGTGTACTTGTGAGCCTCCTAACAGTAGGACCAGGGTTTGTTTCTGACTCTTTTGCCTGCCTTTGGGACCCCTTCTCTTCCACTGCCTTGTCACCTTGACGTGAGAATATGTGCCTGGTCTTATTGTAACTTGTTATGCCATATTTAGTTGTTTTAACTGGAAGTTCTTATTTATTTCTGAGGTGAGGTGATCTATGGAAAAAAAGGAGAGGTGAGGAGGAGAGACTGTAGGAAGGGAAAGGAGGGGAATCTGTAGTCAGGATGTAATATATGAGAGAAGAATAAATAAAAATAAAAAAACGACTCAGTTTAAATCATATATCTATGGTATTTTACTAAGAGCTACAATAATATTATTTATGTCATTTATCTATTTAACTGTTTCCTCCTCTGTTTACCCTTCAGTCTATTCTAAATACCTTTATTGACCCATTGATCACAATGGAACAAAGACCCAATAGACTAGAGATACAATTGAAAAAGCACTCATGATGCAATAATCTTTTTCATGTGTGTGTGTGTGTGTGTGTGTATGGGGAGGGAAGTTGATTTTTGGAGTTGTCTGCTATTGTTTTTCTCCCTTAATTCCTTGAGACAAAGTTTCTCAATCAAATTTGGAGCTCTCCTATATGGCTAGTCTTGCTATGAAATTTGCTTTGTGAGTTCCCTATCTACATCCTCTAAAGATGGAAATACAGGGGGATCACTATACTCTGAATTTATGTGGGTTCCTGGGGATATGAATATGATTCTCACGCATGAGTGACATGCACTTTACTGCTGAACTATCATTTCATGATACAATATTTTTATGATTTCTAAAATGTATTACTAACCAGGGAATGGCTAAATTTGGAGTGAGGTCATCAGAAGACATTTGCATCTTCACAATAGAATAGGAATTCCATATGTAAATGAAAATTTAGAGCAAGTCAATTCCACAACATATGAAAGATACAAATTTCAAGGAACACAAGGAGATCTTTGTGGAAAAAGATTAGCAGTAAGAAGTGCATGGGCAAATGTTGCTGGGAAGTCAAGGGATGCCATTTTCTTTGCTGTGAACCAAAGTGGTACCATATGCTTTGCTGCAAAGTTGAAGGGTGCCATCAGCTTTTCTGCCATGTTCAGCCTTCTATACAGAATTTGGATTTAATTTCTTGAATCTCTCTTCCCCACAACTAAGACTACAGTGAAGGCCATGTGTAGTGTAATACCCAATATAGATTTAATATTATACATGGCTCAAACTCTGGTAAATTGGGAGATCCTCCAGTATCTAACTACCGCTTTCCTCTTCTATATGTTCATGTAGATGTAGCTCACTAGCCAGACAACCCTTCTCAAAAGACCAGGTGATGCTCCTGTTTATGCTTTAGAGGCAGCTGGCAGTTCCAGAGAGACTGGAATAACTGAATCACATGTTTCTGTGGAATCAGGTGACACTTCATCTTCTTGACACTGCAAAAGCTCCTGTTATGGTTCTTCATTGTTCTCTAGTATAACTTTTCATTTTATTTTATGACTTCATTCCCTGGACTATGGTTACCTATGACCACGCACACTATATGTAAATCATTGTGGTTGTATCTTGAAGTGCAGACTCTACCTTGCCTACATGGTAAATAGCAGAGGAAAAACACGGTATTGGGGAAAATTAAACTTTCTGAGTGTAGCTTTTATGAAATTTTTATTTCCTTCTTCCATTTCTCATGAATAATCATAATTTTAGAACATAAAGGAAAAAAGCATAAGAATAATTACTATAAATTTCTCTATTATTATTACTAATTTCCCCAATTTTATTTTCTAGTACAGAGAAGCAAAATTTGAAAACAAAAGTTTCAGACAATATTTTCCTAAATAAGGAACGTTGAGAGTGGAGGCAACAGTTTTCCCTAGGGAAGAATTGCATGTCCAGTGCCACATTGTCATTCCTGTAAACATAGACAAGTAACATAGGACTGAACAGGCTATATTTAGGAGTATATATGTATATAGATACATGTATATAATAACAATTAATGAAAAAAGAAGCCATGGATTTGAAAGAGAACAGTAATGGGTATTGGGAGGTCGTAGAGGGAGGAAAGGGAAGGAGGAAATGATGTAGTTATATTAGGATTTCAAAGGTTAAAAAAATCTATTAAATGATGAAATTTATCTTTCATGTTTCTTTGTCTGAATTCTTAGGAGTATATTCCATGTTCATATCCTATATCTTCCAGACACAGTGCCTGCTACTGAAGATTAGTAGTTTTAAATACGTGACAATTCTCGCTCTATTAAAATAGACGAAACCAGATTCTGATGAGCAAAATCCATGGCTGATGAGACACTTTGTAATCAGAGTATGATAGCATTAGAATAATGGTGAAGATGTAAGAACTAGGAAGGGAATGCAGATGAGGAGGCAGGGTGGCTTGTTATTCCAAACACTACAATTCAGTCGACTTGACAATTGTCTTATTTGTTTGTGTACAAACATACCAGGACACATATATGCAAGTGATCATTTTTTTTTTCCGTTGAAAGCTATTGCCTTAAGGGATCAGACATTTGTTCTAATTAGTTTGCTAATCATATTTTATATCCTTTTATAATTGCCTTCAAACACATCCCACATATTTTTGAATGACTTTAATGATGATAAGTTGTCAAACTTTGAAAGCGAATTAAGACCAGGTATCTTGGAAAATTCCCTGTAGCAAAAGTCTTAGAGTTAGTGATCAAAAATTTAAAAGATGAGTCGGAATAAAGGGTTAAAAGTGATTCTGGACTAGGAAAGGTTAAAGAAGAGGCAAGAACATAGGAGAGAATATTGGGAGACAGAAATAATACTAAAGTCATTTGAAAAAGTCATATAGAAACCCACTACTGTAGAAGCTTCTGTATATATATATATATATATATATATATATATATATATATATATATATATATAAAGACTAAAAATGAGGTCTCCCTTTAGGCAGGGCAACAATAATCCTACTAGACAATGCAGACTAAATTCTTGGTCAGTGAGGTTTCAAAGACCCCAGAATATTGTAGGCTATTGCCAATCTTTTTGGTGACTCTCTAAAACTTGAAGATATAATCCTGTTGCTGAAGACATCACACAACTTAGTCATAGGACATAAAGCAATTGAGCTGTTATTGACCTAGAAGATTCATTTCTATTAGATAGTTTCCTAGTGCAGGAAGTTGCTATGTGCACCAGTGGAAGTGCAAAGCAGTCATCAGTCTTATGCAGCTGTGGACCTTGTGGGATATAATAATGACTATGCTTGATAAGACATGCCCACTGGTGCAATAGTAGCACAAATGTCACAGGAGTAACCAACTGCTTTCCATTGGATTTAAGACATGCACCTTAAAATAAAAATCATACCTAATATTATTATTGGGACAAGAATTTTAGGTTAGACAAGTCATAGACCACAGAATATACCTCATTACTATTATTCTGCTAAATGGATATAGTATTAAATAAACTCTTAATGACTTATGAATATACCCATAAATTAATGCATCTCTTCCAATAGATGGCCAAGGTATAGAGAATAAGAGAATTTAGCATGCCTGCCTTAAATGGGACACACATCCCTTTTTCATTCCTTCTTCCCTTTGTCTCCCCTCCCTTCATCCCTTCTTCTTTCCTTTCCTTACTTCCTTGTTTCAAGACTCAGACATCACTGAGAGATAGGGTAGGAAACATGTAAAAGGCAGAGGTAGTAGATGAAGACAAGGAAGCATGTTCTTCTGGAGACAGCAGGGTAGCTGTTCATATGAACAGCAGTAGTAACAGCATGCACAAAACCTTCAGAAGCTCATGCAGGCTAAATGCTAGCATAGAAAGGGAAGGATCCTACTGTTAGGTGATGAATTATTGGTAATTTTCAGTTGTGGAAGAAATAAGGTCAATTTTATCTAATAGTATAGCCCCTAATAAGTTGATCATGCTCATGCTTTAGTTGAAGGCCACACATCCAATTATATTTGGACAGCATAAATTGCCTTTAAACAGAGAAAAAAATGACACAAAGGAGGCTTAGTAGAGGAGGGGATATATCTGGAACAAGGTGGGGGAGGAAGAGTGAATATGATAAAAAAAATCATAGCATGAAATCCTCAATGCAGTAATATATAGAAATAGGTAGAATGTAATGAAGTAACCATTTTGTTAGGTAATTTTAAATTAAACTCTGACAATTCTATATGCTTCAACCTAAGAAAAAGTTTGACAACAAAATTGTGTGTAAGAGGAATCTCCAAGTTGCCACCTACGGTTTATTTGGATTCTGATTCTATTCTGAAGGTGTTGAACTCACTTGCCAAAAAGATTGTCAATAAGGCAAGGTAAAAAAAGACTGGGCTGAGAAACCCAGAAACAGAATTTGCACCACTGTTACAAAGCCAAGAATTTTTTTAATCATTGAATTCGCTAGGACAAGATGGATGAGAAAAATTATTTGCAAAGGTAAATGACAATGATATTTGCTTAGGGTTGGCAAAAAGTAACCTTTAGACAGAATCCTATTTTTAAGTGGTTTTGAAATTTGAATTCACAAAATCTTAGTGTTAAAAAATCTGTGAACTTAAAATATTCAATGAACTTGTTTTACTTTGCTTCTGAAAATGGAGGGGCAATCGACAATGGGGCAGTTGTTTTGCAGAAGAAAGTACAGGAAGATGCTTCTTGCTGTAGCTAACTCCCAGCTGATACAGGGCCAACTGACTGCACAAAGTTTTGGGTTTAATCTCTAGCAGCAGATAAACTAGGCATAATGGGGCCCCATGTCCATAATCCTAGCGCTTGGGAGATAGAAGCAGGAAGACCAGGAGTTCAAAGTCATCTTTTGTTACATAGAAGTTGGAGGTCAGTCTAAAATACACGAGACTCCTCTGTTACAAAAAAACAAAGAGGATGATTTGAAGTTACTAGAATAGGTAGGAAGAAATTACAGTGGAGCAGTATTCAGAAGAAGAAAATTATGCTTCCTTTTTGCTTGTTTTATTTTGCTTGTTGGTTTGATTTATTTTCTTTCAAGGCAGAATAGCTAAAACTTAGCAAAAATCTAAAACCTTGTTGATCTTCAGAGAAAAATATGTGAGGTCACATAAAAACTGGAATTCAAGGGGATGGGGGAATTCTAAAAGTCTTCACAAAAGAGACTTTTAGACCCCAAGTGCTGCTTAATAAACTCTGGGTACCACTTATGTATGACAGGCAGAGTATAGACTAGCTGAGTAGAAACTTTGGCTGGTAGTCTGTATCAGGGAGGCAGAGTGTAAAGCCACCGACTAAAGGAAGGGCTGATGAAATGGCCCAGGAAGCAAAAGTGCCTGCTATATAAATACCATCAACATGAATGACAGCCAACTCTCATTGGAACACCCATGCTTCTGACCTGCACACATACATGCAACATGGCATACATTAAATAAAGGAATACAATGGTAAAAATTTATACTAAATAAAGATGGTATTTATGGGATTATAACAGAATCATGAGGGTTTCTTTTTGCTTATAGTTCATAATTTCTCGTCATTCAAAGAAACAGAATAATGCCACCCATATTCAAAGGAAAATATAAATTCATAGCAACAACTCCAAAGTTTTGCAGATGTTGTCATTAATTAGCATGGACTTAAGCTTTAGCTGTTTTCAAAGATGCATAAGAAACAAGCCATAAATAATGAGTTAAAATAAAAAAGGAGTAAAAGCAAAATAGAAATGTAGAGTAGGGTAAAAAATTAAAAACAGCTGTCTGCCTTTAGCATTACTACACCACATATTAGAGACACTGATTTGAGAGGAGAAAGTGGACATATGTGAAATGTGTCTTCATGTCTGAGAATATCTTACTAAAGGATTCCATTAGTTTTTTTTTTTTCCCCCTTAGAAATACTGAGGTTTATTTCCAGGGCTTCTTTGTAAGGATATCACTACAACATTGGAATCAACATGAAACCTCATATGAGAACTGTTTCATTTATCACTAGGCACTAGATGAACCAGCCAGGACTGAAAGCAACTCCAAGGCCAGCGTGTTAGACCTACCAGTGGAGGTAATGACTTCAGCTTACCCTGCTTTGGTATGCAATCCCCAAATTCATTGCTAACCCGTTCCTGGTTTCGATTCTTCCAGTTTTGTTTCCCTGCACAGCTCAGGCAGCAAACTGAAGAGCTCTGTGCTACCATTGATAAGGTCTTGCAGGACTCCTTGTCTATGGTAATGCTGTAGAGTAGAATGTGCTATTCAAACCTTGCTTTGCTTCTCTTTATTTCCCTCTGTCTTGCCACAACGCCTCATGGGCTTGTCCTTCCCTTTTCCTTTCTTCTTTTCTTTTCCAGCATTCTTCTGATTCTCCTTCACGGCCCCCACAGACAATGTTGGGTTCCGAAACAATCAAAGTATGTATATATTTATTACAGTATACTGTACCGTTCAATTTTTGCATAGATAATTTCAAACTGTCATTCAAGACTCAGCAGTAACCTTAGAAATCAACTCAGTAGCTAGCAATCAGGGTATACTCAGCAAAGTATAGTGTTCACTCTTGCTTCTGTTTACATGTATACACATAGGTCAGTCTTCACAGAGCTGCAATGTAAAATTACTTTTAGCCATGAGTCAACATGAAACAGTTTGGAAAACCAATATTTCAGGTGTTCAACATTGAATGTTGGCATTTTGTGGGTCCGCATGCCAAATTTCTACCTTCTATTAGTTTTGGACTATAGCTTCAGTATTAATACAATTTACATATACTTATAAGTGTAGATATGAAGTTGACTAAAGTAACACTCTGGTAGCTCTCATGTGGGTGTTAATTCAACAGTTCTTTGTTTCTTACCAATTGAATTGACTTCACTGTTCTATGACTTAAACAAACAGAACTTTGGAGACGTTAGACTGTCAGAAGAGTTATTATGTATATTTGGGTTTTTTTTTCCTGCATAATGTAGCTGTTTACATTTGTTAGGACAAAGGATACAGTTACCTAAATTTATACATTCCAAGGCTAATGCTACTCTATTCATCTCATTTTCAAAATATATTTTGTTTCCCTTTATGTATAACAATATTCCTTTTATCATCTACAGACTTATTTTTCTCTTTGATTGAATACAAACACTTTTGCCATAAATTGTTTAGAATGGGATACATAATAATGTATCTGAAAAAAATTTAATGTACAAATGCTCATGACTTTGAAGAGTAGTCCTCATTTTCAGTTGTGCAGTTACAGATAAATAGCACGAATTTTTGTAATTTTTTTTGTCGTATTGGCAGTTTCCTTTGCTTTAAGTATCTATTATGTTCATACTACCAGCTTGGGCTTTGAGGCACTAGGAAGATAAAAACAACCCAGGTGAAAATCCTAGGAAGTTTATTACAGTTGTGGAAGAAGAGATAGAATTAACTCTGAGATCTACATGTGGAATGGAGTCAGAAAGACCAGTGATAATATTCTTAGGCCAAGGCATAGTAATATATGAATTTCCTGAGGTTACATGACTTATTTATGTTGAAAAGTCAGGGTATTTGAAATTTCATGAGCCAGGGACAAAGAACATAAAACTAGTTCGAGAATCTATTTGTTATGATATAAAATTTGGAACTGAAGGAAAATATAAGAATATAAAAATTATCATTCGGTTTCCAGGAAGACGCCACTGAGGAAGTCAGTAGTACACTGACTGACGGTGAACTGGAAAGGTAGATTCAAAGGAGCCATGGAGAAGCAAATTGGTTTGGGACTTGATAATAATTCACATATGAGCAGTAAAGGAGGGAAGCCATGAATGAGTCTAACATCTTTGCTCAAGGCATAGAGAAATAGGTGCAGAAAAATGGAAGATAGAGGGTGTGGCAATTTAGGTAGTGTTTGTATGAGAATTGTATGAATGGAGTCATTCAGTCTGCGGCTGGTAGGAGAGATGTGGATATCACATATTGTGAGTCTGTAAAGAGTGCCAAGGAGTAAAACATCATAGGTAGGTAGAGGTTGATCCAGTCAAATATAGTAAAAAGGTTATGTTAAGGGGATAATTAGAGCAGAATACTATCATGAAAGCTGTGATAGTGTTGAAGAGAATAGACTTGCTTATTGCTACCAAGAGAGAGGAAAAAAGTATGTAACAGGCATTATGAAATTTGACTCATGCATTTTGAAACTAATTATTGATGCTTATAAGAAGATCATGTTCAAATCTAATATTTTATAAATTTGCTAGAATATAATCTTTTTGAACACAGAGATTTTCTTGTGTGATAAAGTAAACTTATATTTACAATTTTTAAAAAGCATTTTTCTACATGTGTCTTATTCCATACTTTTATCTTTTGTCTTTTTTTTATCCCTTTGCCCAGTTTTCTTTCAAGTCATACATTTTTATATATTAGTTTCTATTCAATGTAAGATTGTGTTTATTTGGAAATTTAAGCCAGTTACATTTATTGTAATATTTGTCATATCTTAATGACTTCTGTTATCATTAATATTTTCAACTTAAATCTTTTTGTTCTTTTTTTTATTAATTTTTCTTTTTCTTTTGGTAATTGATTTTTACTAATTTAAGCCTGAAAAAATAATTAGAAAAATTTGTATTATATTTTGTTATTTTTGTGGCTGTTCACACATTATGGAGAGTGATTGCTGAGTGTTGGTAAACCATTTCACACTGAATGATCAAAGACACTTGAGGGTGAAGCAGCTTCAGAGGACCGAACCCTGAGCAGCTTTGCAGAAGCATATTTATTGATTGTTCTACAAATGCTAATTTTACAGTAAATCATTTCTCATACTAGTCTCTGATCTGACCTATGTGCTGACCGAAGGTACACATGATTCACACGCTGCTCAGTCTTTATTGTGTACTATTTGCAGTGCTCAGTAATAGAAGAATTTCCAGTTTGCCAGGAAGTCTTGTGACTGGAATCATGCAAAACCCATAAAACTCTTTCAGAAACACAGCTCTACTAATCTTAGAAAGCAATCACTGATCAGATACAAAAGATTTCCTTAGGGCTTAGGTACACCTGAAAATCATCCCAACGCTCGGTGTTCATGCTAGATACAAGGCTTTACTGGTTTTCTCGCTACATATTCCCCTTTTGTTTAAGGTACATTTATTTATGTTGAGAATTATATTTATGCTGAAGGTTATACATTCTTAAAGTAAATACAGCTTTTTCTCTAGTGTGTTGTTGCAAAGTCTTATATAAATAAGCCAGAATACATTTCAAGGCTAGTAAAGTTATTACAGCAAAATCAAGTATAACAATTGCTAGAATAAGCAATCTGTAAAAATGATGCATAGGATGAAATGGAGCTAAGGTATCTACAAGCTCTCCACAGCATCCATTACAGTCACACCAGGCAATCTTTTTGAGAAAGTATCCTTAATTTCTTGATGTAAATCATGAATCATTTGGGAAGAATTAAACTGATTTATCAAATGCATTTTAACCTTTTCCCAATGATACTTGCTTCCATTAAACTTTACAGGTTTAATACAGTAAGAAGAAACATTCCTACCACATCTAAATCTCATTTTTTCCTAATACATCTAACAGATTTCTAATCTATATTACAGCTTATCTCAGAGCAGCTATTTCATTAACTATCTCAACATCTATTTTATTCTGTTGAGCACAGAGTTCTACAGAATGTTTATGACATGTTTTAATAAAATTAGCAGTTTGAATTTCTTTATGAAGCATCAATCCAGCTGTAACAGCAGTAAGCAGTACTTCAATGACCCCCACAAAAAACAGCATTACAAAGTCCACTCATCTGGTAAGTTCTTGATACTCTTTCGGCAAGCATGTGCACTAGTGTCATCACAGTTGAGTCTAGTGTCACACACTCATGGTCTCGACCATTCCATCAGCATCTATAATGCTGATCTCACACTGCAAACTCCACAATAAGGACTGAGAAGTGTGTGGGCAACGTGTTCCCTTAAGCAGCATCATATCAGATGCTCTGGATAAGGAATGACTTACTCTAAAATTAACTTTGGTATAACTGTCAATAACTTCTGCAAAGCTTTCCATTTTCCAGTTAGCTCAGTCTGTAGAACATGAATGGCATGGTTGTAGGTTTGAATCCCACATTAGGCACCAAATGTTGATCAACTGTTTCACTCTGGATTACCTAGGAGGGACACCCAAGGATGTAATAAGGGTTTTCAGCAGCAGGGCTGGACCGCCTAAGAGGACAAGCATCTTTGTAGAAGTATATTTATTGATTGTTATACAAAAACTAATTTTAGAGTAAGTTGTTCCTCATACCAGAGCCTCTAATCTATGTGCTGCCCGAAGGAACACATGACCCTCACAATTCTTATTCCTTATTGTGCACCATTTACAGTGCCCAATAACTCAAGAATTCCAGGTTTGCCAGGAATTTCTTGAAACTGAAGTCATGCAAGGCCATAAAGCTCTTTCAGAAACACAGCTCCATGAATCTCAGAAAACAATCACTGATCAGTTACAAAAGATTTCCTCAGAGCTTAGGTACACCTAAAAATAACTCCAACACTCTGATGTTTAATCCAGATACAATGGTTTGTTTATTTATTAATTTCCCAATACAGTTGGGTTTATGTTAAACTAATTACTATCTTTTTCAATGTTATATGAGACAGTACCTTTCATTTTATACTTGTTTTTAAACAAGACAAACATATAGACACATAATATTTGTTAGTATATTTTGGAGTTGTGTCTGAATTTTATGTATATACCTTTTAACTTCTCCTTTAGATCTTTCAGTACTTAATTTATTCTTCTTTTGAAATTGTGCTGATAATTGTTTCAACTTAATCTATTTGTGTATTTTGTGAACATCATTTATGAAAAAAAATCTTTATTTTCTATTTCAATTAACCATACTTCCTGGGCTGATAATATGGTTCAGTGAATAAAGATTCTGTCTTCTAAGTGTGATAGCCTCAGTTCTACCTGTAGGACACATAAGATAAAAGACAGGAACTGACTCTTACACGTTGTCCATTGACCTTTATGTGCATGCTATAAACACACACACACACACACACACACACACACTATCAATGTAATTAAAAAATTAAAATTTTAATTTTGCTAAAATAAGATGATATGTCTTCTTTTTGACTTTGTCTATAATCTCTTTCTCATACTTATAAAATATTTTGTCATATGACATTTGTAAGTGCAAGAGGGTGGCAATTTTTAATTTGGCTTTGTAAGCACTTTGAATATTGACTCTGAATATGACATTACTAGTTTTTTCTATAGGTATCTAAGGTTGCAATTTCATATTGTGTATCTCTGTTTTTATTGTCTAGGACCTTTCAGCTAGAGTTGTTACACTTCTTCCCATACTTCCTAAGTTATATAGGTAATTTGGGTATATATGTATCCAGAACAGCAATAATAAATCCAAGCACTAGAATTACCAGTTTTGTTAATAGTGGGAATATTTCTCCCACTATTTTCAGAGTAAGAGGAAAGTCTACCACAGAATGCAGATGTTCTCTGGTACCATCTTCCCCAATGCAAGTGCTTCCATTTAGTAGCTTCTGTGCTACTAAACAATCATATTTTGCTGATAAGCAAGTAGCATCATTGTTATGCGGGTACCCCATTTTGCTCTGTTCTCAATATACCACACAGAGATCCTGTTAAAGTATTCCTTTATGACTTTTTTTCCAAAGCCTATACAAAGGTGTTTGGTGACACAATTTACTCCTAGAGTTTGCTCCTTTACTTGCCTTATCCCTGTTGTTGCAAAATATTGTGAGAAAGTAAAGACAAAAATATCTAAATGCCAACAGACAAAAACTTTAGATTAAATAATACCTGTAATTAATTTGAAAAACAAATAATCTGATTAGTAATGGGATCAAGGAAGACGTTTTTGTTTGAGTTTTGAGACTTGGAATGACTAGATTATGTTGTGCTGGTGGGTGGGTCTCATGTTGAATGACTGTGAACTACTGTTATATAAAAGAGTAGAAAGGCTACAGAAAAATTCCATCCAGAATCCAGTCTTGATTCACAAAGGAATGTGTCATGGTCTGACTCCTTCCCCCAGGAATTAGTAAGTAATCAATCATTGATGTGATAGTATTATAATGAGGCCTTTTAAAGTGTGACTAGGTCATGGGGGTAGACTCTTAATTAATAGGATTATGAAAAAGACTGGAGAGAAACTCTTTATCTCTTTTACTGTGTGATTAAACAAGAAATTCCCAACTGTGATGAGAAAATAAGACCTCACCACACAATGAACCTGTCTAAGCCCGTCTACCCTCTAGAACTGAGAAAATTTAATACCTGTAGTTTAGAAGCTACCCAGTCTATTGCATTTTGTCTAAGCCAGCCTGAGACATTATTCTTTGATGAAAAAAAGAGAAAATGGCTTCCACTACAGAAGGACATATAATAGAAGACCTACATCCAGATGTAAGAATAGTTATAAATTGAGTCTGAGAAAATTAAAAAAAATTGTTGAATGGCATTCTTATTTCACAACAAACTCCTTTCAATAGAGTATGTTTAAGATTATAACTGAGCACCACATTCTTCCACTTTCCTCTCTGCATTATTATTTCTTGCTCCCTTATGTTTGCTCATCTGCCTTTTCCAAACTGACCAATGTAGGGGTGTTTAGAGAAGAGTCCCTATGTTTCTCATTCCTTTAGTATGGTTATCCAGCCTCGTGAAAATCATAGACATGCTGACAGCTTCTTATGTATGCCTCTGCTCCAGTACTTTTTCAAGTTTTAGATTCCTAACTATTTAGTCTTTGTTCCACTCAGAGCTACAAAAAAGGTTTCAAGCTCAGCACCGATGAAGATGCAGTTAAGACTTTTTTCTCTCAAGTGATCACACACACACCACCTTTTAACATTTGTTTTTAGTATTTTTCCATTTTCTTAAGTCCATAAACTTTGCATGATTTTTTCTCTTTTTGTCACATTCAACACATCCTCTTTTTTCACTATAGTTTTAAAATATCTGTAGAATGTGATTATTACATAGCTTCTGTGCTTCTAAACAGTCTCCATATTATTACTCACCAGCACAGAAGCATCACTGTTATATGGGTACCCCACTCTGCTCTGTTCTTAGATACCACACAGAGATTCTGTTCAAGTATTCCTCTATAACTCGATAAAACCTACATATTTCCTCCCAGAATATAAATCAAAAGGCCTTATAAGGTGCTTTATTTTTAGGTCTCTGAAAGCTGTCATGATTTGTCCTCTGACACTCTCTACTCTGCTTTGAGCCCCAGTAACCCCATTACTATGACTTGAATGTCCAAAACATGCCACCACTTAGCATAGTTATCTGATTCCAGAATCTTACAAGTTAACGATGAAGACTAACCATCATGAAGAGCAAGTGCTATCTTTTGGGTCACACTTGAGGCTCAAATCTGTTTCTGTAATCTCAGAAAGTAGACCTAAGGAAAAAAATATTAGGAGATTATCAAACCATGTGGATTGTGCACAGACGAAGTTGATGGCCATTTATATTTTTTCCAACTTTTATTAGATATTTTCTTCATTTACATTTCAAGTGTTATCCAGAAAGTTCCCTATACCCTCCCCCATCCCGGCCCTGCTCCCCTACCCATCCGCTCCCACTTCTTGGCTCTGGCGTTCCCCTGTATTGGGGCATATAAAGTCTGCATAACCAAGGGGCCTCTCTTCCCAATGATGACCAACTAGGCCATCCTCTTCTATATATGCAGCTAGAGACATGAGCTCAGGGGGTACTAGTTAGTTCATGGTTATTTTTCCACCTATAGGGTTGAAGACCCCTTCAGCTCCTTGGGTATTTTCTCTAGCTCCTTCCTTGGGAACCCTGTGTTCCATCTAATAGCTGACTGGGAGCTTCCACCTCCATGTTTGCCAGGCATTGGTATAGTTTCCCCCGAGACAGCTATATTCGGGCCCTTTCAGCACTATCTTGCTGGCATATGCTATAGTGTCTATGTTTGGTGGCTGATTGTGGGATGGATCCCTGGCAGCCGCAGTCATTGGGTCCATCCTTTGGATTCAGCTTCACACATGATCTCTGTAACTCTCTCAATGTGTGCTTTGTTCTTAATTCTAGGAAGGTGTGACATGTCCACATTTTGATCTTCCTTGTGGTTGAGAGTTCCATAGAAATATTTTACCTCTCAGATGTAAGAATAGAGATAAATAGATCAGAGAGCACATGTAGGATTTCTGTTCTTCTTTTACAAGCAGATGTGTCACATAAAGAGAAGAAGACAGGATAAATGAAATATTAAACATGGTGTTTGATATCAATTCATATTAATTGTTAATTGAACATTAATTAATATTTTATTAATAGTATACTAAGAGGTAATAGGACCAGAATAAATTTAGTGAAGGCAAACAATTTAGAAATCTCACTGTAATTTAGCTCATAGCAGAAGTATTTTACCCATACATGAAGGTATGGGTAAAAAAAGAGTTTTGAAGGAGGGACATTTAAAGTTAAAATTTCAGAGCTTCAATGTTATTCCTGGAGGTAAAGTTGAGTTTGATCTTCAAAGTAAATGACTGAGGTGGGATGAATGTCTTTGGACATAACGAGTTCAAAGAACTGACAGAACAGAAATTTCTAGTGAATTTTGAGTCAGCCAAAAATGATAGACGAACTGTGATTAGGTACTGTGGGACTCCTGGGTAACATTAGCAATAAATAAGAGGAAATTGCCAGAGTATGAACAAATAACAACCGTGAGGAGACTAACAAACGGGACAATTTAATAAAGCAATTTTAAGGATAAATGGAATTTCGTCTGATTCAGTGGGATTCATGGTTGGAAAGCCTCAACAGAGAAAAAAGATGCATTTCTTTCTTAAAATCTGAACCTTTTATTATTCACTAATCGTTGAAATGCGTAATTATTTTTATCTTCATGCAGACTCCTACAACTCATCCAAGAGCAGCCGGTCGAGAAACCAAATATGTAAGTATCTTTCTAACTATGCTTGCTATGTTTTCAGTGGAGGCATGTACACATTTTAAATGGAACTCAGCTTTTTTTTTTTTTTACATTGACTATAATGTATAATTATAGTTCACTCTTTCATAAGTGGAAAGGGGTAAGATGATATGCTTGGCCCAGACACAGGAAATCAGGTATGTCAGGTATATAGCATGAAGTAACCGTATCAATTGAATTCCTTCTTAAATGAATTATTGTCTAATTCACTTAGATAAACAAAACAGAAAAACAAAACAAAAACAAAAGCCTACCTTTTGTACCTATAATCATTGAAGATTAAATGACATTTATTTTTTATAAGCATTACTTCTGTGTTTAAGAAATAGTCAACTAATATGCTTGACACACTGAAGTTATTCCACAATTTAATTTTAATTCCACAGTTTAACTGAATGATTAGTTTGTTGCCAGCATCCATATGGCTGTAACTCTAATTCCAGGGGATCTGAGGCTTTTTTTGGGGGTGGGTGGGCTCTGGAAGGCAACAAGAACTTATGTGGCCTGCATACACACACACACACACACACACACACACACACACACACACACACATAAATAAGTAAATCTTAAAAAAAGGATACTTACCCTGACAGACTACGTAGATATGAACTCACTTACTCTGAATGATGCTGCGGTGGCTTAGTACACTATGCACACGGACCCTTATGCATTCCTGTCATCTATGTCATGACTGTGGTCCTCATCTGCTTCCTCACAAACATATTCTGCTACAAATGAGACAGTTTTCCCAGCAAGCGCCGAGCATCTAATCTAAAATGAACCATTAAACCACTCCTTATACAGTGCATGCAGCTCTCTCTAACCTGTCGTTTTCATCACTATCAGGGATAAATAGTTATTAGACGTGGATTGTGTGCCATACCATTGATGCACTTCACACCTTTCTGCCTTCATTTGGATCTCCCTAAGGCACACAATGAGCTTAGTGAAATTATTAAATTTTATCACATTCGGGAAATGATGCTTACAGGATGTGGCAGGAACATGGTTAGGAGCATTTCCTGAAAGCACTTGCTGTCAGTTTCCATTATTATTGGAAGCCCTTTGGAGGAATGCTCTGAAAGACTGTAGACATTGGAAGGCTAGACCCTGATGGAAACTGTTGCTTCCAGGGAGGATCACTTACTTTATCTTACTGTGCCCTCATTTTTATCCACAAGATAGGGAATGCCGATAGTCTTCTCATTTGATTAATTTAAGATTTATATTGCCCTTATGTGAACTGCCCTTAGAGCAGTTGTAACACAATGGAGTTATTTATAAATTATAGTGCCTCTTCTTTTCTTTTCCCCTTCATTTTTGCCTTTATCCATATCTCCTCCCTTCTCTTACACCTACCTATTGTTAGAAGACTAGAAGCCTCATAATTGGGGTTTCTTGATTCTTTAGTGGGCACAAAGAAAAAAACATCATTTAAAATTATATGCGTTTGCTTTTGTGTGTGTGACTTATAGATATTGTGGTCATAAGGACTGGTCCCTAGAAAAAGTACCTAAAATATTTTTCTCACTAAACTTTCTCATCAGTTGCTTTAGTTTCATAAAGAGTAGACCACCTTTCATGCTTAGCAGCTGTTAGCTTCTGGCTAGCCACACCCTGGGGAAGTATCTTTTTTTTTTCCAATTTTTATTAGATATTTTCTTCATTTACATTTCACATGCTATCCTGAAAGTCCCCTAAACCCTCCCCCGTCCCCTGCCCTGCTCTCCTACCCACCAACTCCCACATATTGGCCCTGGCGTTCCCCTGCACTGGGGCATATAAAGTCTGCATGACCAAGGGGCCTCTCTTCCCAATGATGGCCAACTAGGCCATCTTCTTCTATATATGCAGCTAGAGACATGAGCTCTGGTGGTACTAGTTAGTTCATGTTGTTCTTCCACCTATAGGGTTGAAGACCCCTTCAGCTCCTTGGGTACTTTATCTAGCTCCTTCCTTGGGAACCCTGTGTTCCATCTAATAGCTGACTGAGAGCATCCACTTCTGTGTTTGCCAGGCACTGGTATAGCCTCCCACGAGACAGCTATATCAGGGCCCTTTCGGCACTATCTTGCTGGAATATGCAATAGTGTCTATGTTTGGTGGCTGATTATGGGATGGATCCCTGGCTGCAGCAGTCACTGGTTGGTCCATCCTTTTGATTCAGCTCCACACTTGATCACTGTAACTCCTTCAATGTGTGCGTTGTTCTTGGTATCTTAATGTAATAGAATAGCAGCTGGAATATTTCTGGAGGGGATGCTTCAATCCCCACAGAATTTTTTGAAGTAATTCTTTTAAATTTTTTATTTATTTTTGCATGTGGAGTTGCCTGTAATGACTACACTTGGCGTGGGTGTGGAGACAAGAGGTTGATATCAGGAGTTTCTGCAACCATTTTCCATTTTATTTATCAGAGCAGGGACTGCCTCTTGAACGGGGAGTGGGACACTTTAGCCAGTCTAGCTAGTCAGCTGGATCTAGGCTCACTGGCTCCTGAGTACTGAGGTTAGAGGTAACTTGGCATGCCTGCTAAGAGTACAGGTAAGGCCTGGGGTCCTTGGGCTTCACAATGATCATCTAACTCACTAGTCATCTACCCAGGCACTTAAAAGGTTCTTTATGGTTAGACCTAATTAAAGGTGATTTTTCATCTCCACAGCCTGTGAGAGCAGTTGAGTCATTTTAAGTTAACTGTGAATCATTAAACAAATTCAGGATCTGATTAGAACAAATACAATTTTAATTCTACTAAGATTCTTGACCTTAAAGTTTGTTTCCTGAGAAAGAAGTGTTGATTTTTACTTTCTCTTACAACATAACATTTAAACATGTGGCATCTTAAACATGTCCACATCTTTGGAAGATATGTCTTTTGGAAGAGTACATTCTATAATGGCAGGTAAAATCAGGTTTGTGTGTGTGTGTGTGTGTGTGTGTGTGTGTGTGTGAATTTATAGACAACTCATACTTAATAACACACAGCTGCTGTTACTGTAATTACCAAGGGATCGCTGATGCATTTACTCTAAGGAAAAAATAACACAATTTTTAGGGCAAGAGGTTCAGTTTAGCTTTAGGCTGTTCTCTTACATCAACTTTTTGTCTTAAACGCAATATATTCGGACTTTTAAAAAGTGAGCAAGGCATAATTCATTTTTGAAATTTTAATATAATGGATAAAACACATGATGTTTCATCAAAGTACAAATTGAATAGTTTTTACTTCATTAATTTCCCATTTTAGTTTTCTCCCATGTCCTGTCAGAACAACTTTGAGAAGTCTGTCGACTAAAATATTAGTATTTTACTCTCTTGGGAACATTAGGCATGTTCACAGTAATATACATGGTGAGACTTCGTGTTTCATTAACTTTGAAGAAAGTTCTAGATTCTGATCAAAAGCAGAGGCCATGCAGTTTACCAGCCAGTGTACCACAGATTGGACAGAGGAAGGGTAGGATGAAAGCCGGAGAGAACTGTGCTGCACTTGAGGGTATCTTGAACAAGCTTTAAACACACGAAATCCCTAGTCTCAAACATAATCCAGGGATCATTAGTAGTGGGAAACTAATTAGAATTTCCCAACTCTGGTGTTCAGCTTCCCGCTTTATTCACTGATTTGGCAAATATGTATTGTACAAGTCAATGACATATCACTGGCTTGAGGGAGGTGAACGCAGTGACAAGACCCTCACTTCTGAGATGCAAATGCCCAGGGAGGCCACAACAAGCAACTAACAGAACAAAGGAGATGTTCACTTTCTTATAGAAATAGGGGGAACAGGCCAGAGAATTGAATGCTATTAAAGGAGACAGACAGAATGGGTACCTTCTGGAGTATAAGCATATCTGGATGCTCAGAGGATTCTCAACTTTCCTGTGATTATTGCAACAGATTAATTAAGTAAAAAGGGCTTTATGAATATTTATCTTGTGTGAGTCTTGGGCAGAAGACTCTCAGAAAGAGAGAAAGAAAAAATGGTAGAAAACAAGAGGAGAAGAAGGGAGGAGAGGGAGGAAGAATGGAAGGGAATGTGTAAAGGAATGAAGGAAGGGAAGGGAGAAAATCGGTGTAAAAGTGCTTCTTTACAAATTGTCTCACTCTCTTTTTCAACGTTTTAGGATGAGTGTGGATTAATGACACCCTCATTTGCTTAGAATAATTAAAGCTTTCATATTGATTCTCCCAAGGTATGCTTGAAGCAAAGGCTATTTTCAAGTCATTTAGTTGAGATATTTTTAAGTGCAATAGAAACACAATAGGGCTAACAACATGTTGAACATGTAGTGTTAGGCCTTTTGTAGGACTGAATAGATCAGTTGTCAATAGCATTTTGACTATTAAACAGATGCTCAAATTCAACAACAACAGCCAGTGGCAGATAAACTTTAAGTAGTTTATTTAAACCACCAGTGAGTCCTGTGTGGTGAGTTTCACTATTACAAACTATCCATCATCCTCTGGGGCCTTCTTCTGTTTCTGGGAATCAAACCCAGGTCCTTGTATATGGTAGGCCACTGTTCTACCACTGAGATATATCCCGGCATTCATTCTGAGGCAGTTTCTGTTCTCTATGGGAAACAATACATTTTATATTAAACACACTACATCAGTTTTCATTCAGTCTTTTGTCTTTGGAAGGAAATTTTTCTCTGCTTTGCACTAGCCTTTATTATATTTTATGAACTATCACCTGTATAAATCTATTTCATTCATGTAATTTAAAAATCACAGCATGCACTCTTAATAAAATTCAATCTTAGGAAATAGAATATTTGTGCTTCTAATGAATTTATATATAAAAAAAACCCTTGGTTTTGGAGTAACATTCTATTTGATAATAACTTATTTCATGATTTTTTTTTTTTTACATTTCATGAATTACTTTGAAGTTCCATAAAAATAAATGGTACAACCTTATTAAATATATGATAGTTTGTAGGTAAGATCTCATTTTAATGAGCTCAGGGGACAGAAAATGTCATTACAGTGAAAGAATATTGATTCCTAAATATCACAATATATTGAAAAACGTGTCAAATCTTATTAAGACTATTTCCTACTCTATACACAGATATTCAAATAAAGGTCATCTTCTCTCATTTACGCAGCTCACACATTCTTCTTGTTGCTATGCTTGCAGGCGTTGCTATGCTGGAGAGACTCAGGTGCAGCTCAGGGAAGGCATAGATCTTAGGGGAAAGGGTAACTTAAGTCCCGTGTAAGGTCCAGATCTGCTTCCAGAGGATGAGCCCAGAGAATGATGAGTTAGAGGAAGAGCTGTGCACAACAGAGGCAAGGAAAGCCACTCTACCAATTATCTTCATTTCCTAATTTCCCTGCTCATGTGTGCTGCTGCAGTGCACATGTGTATGTGAAGGGGGCTGAGGGAAGAGTGGAGGTTACTACCAGGCTTTGTTCCACTTAGCATGAAGAGGACAGAATCAGTTCTATGTCTTACATCCACAAGAGGATATAATCATATGCAACTTTACTGTTTCTCCAATATGGCTTTCAAGGAAATGGAGTTCCAGACAGTGACTAAGGAGCCTGGTATCACGTTGTGACTTTGGTATTATGTCTTTGGGAAGAAAAATTAGTTTCTCCAAGGCTGACCAGCATAGCTGGGGCCCGATGTAGTCATTTGTCTTTCAGAGATAGTCACATCCTCATTTTGCAATCTTTACTCTTGGTTCCTATGGAACCTAATTGCTAAGTAGGACATGGCTTCACATTACTCTGTTCCCAGCACTGTTGTCATGCTGAGCAGGAAGGTTATGAGTTTGAGGCCACCTTAGACTGTAATGAGACTCTAACACAATAACACACCCCAAACCCAAACTAACCAAGCAGAAAATATAGCTAAAAGAATTTCTTTGATGTTAAAAATGTCACCTTATTGAAAATCTGCTATACTAGTTTATGAAAATTTATACTGATCTTTAATTGACAAATAATTTTATATCCACGGAATACAGTGTGATGTCCAACTTGCGCACACATTATAAACTTTGATCAAAGTAATCAGTTATATCTCCCTACCAAATCATATGTTTTGTATGTGGTGAGAATTTTTAAAATAGACTTTAGTAATTGTGAAGAACAAGATATTTGTAGCTACAGTCCTAGACAGTCCCCTCATGACTCATACCCAGCATGAATGAAGCTTCATCAGTGCCTTCCTTCAACGACATCTCTCACCTTATCTCTGCTCGGCCCACCCCTATCATCCCTAAGCTTCCAGGAAGATCATAGCAAAGCATAGGATGTTATTAAGAAAAGTGCAAAATACTAACTAGTTGTAAAGATCAGATCACCAAATTATGGCTTACCTGAAGAGCAACAACAGAAGCCAGTGTGGATGGGATAGAAATATGTGATTATCTTGGAATTCTGAAGCCATTTCAATTATTTGCAAGTAAAGATGAAATAAAAAAAAATCGCAGGAAAAAGGGTGGAAGTAGAATCTGAAAAGAAAGTATTTCATTAAGAAGGAAATTGGCATTTGTACAGATAGTGTGGAGGGGAGACATCATCATGATCACTAGGTTTCAGCTGAGCAGGTTGAAAGGTTGGTCAATTGGTGTGTGGAGTGTGTTCTATCAGCAGCACGGAGCACACATGTAAGGCTCATAAAGAGGGCAGATCTTATGTTAATCTTCTTACCAAACTACAATTTAATAAAAAGAAGGAAGTTAAATTCAGGTGAAAGGACTGAAATATAGGTACCATTGACAAAGAAATAATATTAACAAGATCAGTCAAGAAATTTGAAAGCAAATAATTTCCATTTTTAACGCCAGGGAGTCTTGTCATGCTTTGCTCTTAATGTAAATACGTTTTGAGAAAAAAAAAATCAGCCTTGCTTTCTATTTTTATGTAAGTAAACATGATTATCAACAATAGTGTTATGCTTAAATAAAATATGGACTGAACAAACAGAAGATACTATCAAACATTGGGGAATCATTGACATCATATAGTAATACTTACATTATAAAGAGAAGAAGAAAAACAGCATATACTCTGATTTGTAAGCTAAAGTGCCAAGGTCATGTACCACTTTGCTCAAAAGGACTATTTCTTTTTATAATGCATTTCCATTTCCTTTATATTTTTTAATATCCTACAATGAACATGCATTGTTATAGTAAAATACAATACTTAGAACAGGCATGTTCCTTTACTAAATAATTTCACTAATATCCGTCATGTTTATAATTTTAGGCAAATCTTTCTTCATCATCCTCTACAGCGTCTGAGAGCCAATTGGTATGTATCTGCTTTAAACATTCTAATTTTTCAAGAAAGCTCCACTGAACGAGAATGAAGAGATAATAAGTTTGCTCACTTTTCTAACAAAATTTACTGATGTTTTAGTAAAGTCATTTGATGGCTGCATTTTAGGTGGCTAACACATAAGACAATTTTTAGACTGTAACTACCATAATTTCTGATAATAGGAGATCAAATCAAGTCAGAAAAATATGTGACTTGAATTTTGAGAGATAACGTCTTGATGAGAAGGATCCAACCAGTTCAAAGAGATCAAAAAAGATAATATGGGATAGCTTCTAGATATGTGTGAATTAAAGAGATAGGTACACATGAGAATTAGCATGTAAGTGATCTAAATCTATGACAAGCAATAGAAATATATTCTGAATGACAAATGTAATCCACAGATAAAATTTTAAAAATATTACTTAAATTATTTTGAGATTATAACATACTTACATAATTTTTCCCTCTTTACTTTCTCTCCTTCCAAGTCTTCCCATGTTCCATCCCCCAGATCATTCAAGTTCATGGTGTTTTTCTTTAATTGTTATTATATACATAGTTTAAATGTTGTAGTCACTCTATTAAGATATAAATGAAACAAATAGACTAATTTAAATAATTGGATATGAATGCTAGATAAACATTATTTCCATAGATTGTTGATACATTTGTACATTCTTTAGAAAGTAAAGTATTTGAAAACTAAGTATTTATACATAATTCTCTATTCAACTAATTGACCTTAGTATATGATTTGAAGGGCTGGTGGTTTGAGCTTTTGAAGGACTCATCAGTGCTAGAACTGGGCATTATAGATCCAACCACTAGAACATGTAATTTTAACCCATGCCTGGTAGATCACAGTCCCAGCAGAGGCAAAAGGATCAGTAGTAGGTCCAGCCTAATGCTGATGCCTATAGAAGTTGGGACTAGTTTGGGCTACATTTCATAGCTATCAGGCTCACCTTGGAATGCAGCTTGGACACTCACAGCCTCTTGCCAACCACTCCCATGAGAGCCTGACTTAAAGAATCAAAGCTGTTGAGTGGTATAGTAAATTCAGGCCTTTACATAGCTTCAGCCTGGCCTATTTACTTTCTTGTTGTCATTGCAAATGTGCAGCTCTAAAGAGTCATGACTTCAGCTCTAAAATATTTGCATTCTGGATTCGGGGTACAGCTGAAGTACTTGTCTAGCATTCACAGGTTTAATTCCCAGCATATCAAAATGTAAGCAAAGTGTCTGGGTGTAGATGGTGTATGCGTTGTGTGCGTGTGCGTGTGTGTGTGTGTGTGTGTGTGTGTGTGTGTGTGTGTGTGTGTGTGTATACGTGTGTGCACATTACAGATCCAACCTCTAGAACACGTCATTTTAACCCATGCCTGGTAGATCACAGTCCCAGAAGAGGCTAGGACTACTTTCCTATTGTTTATTCTAGCAGACAAGTATTATAATATTGAGCTTGAGAAACTATTTTGGAAACTCTTAGGAGTCTCACTAACAATATTAGCTTTTTCTCTATTAACCATCAACATAGTAGACAACTGGAAAGAAATCTCCTATCTCTAAATGGCATATATGTAATAATAAGTACTGTGCCAGCCTGAAGGAATTTTTATGAGACTCACACAGCACCATAAACTATTTTCAATATGGTCCTGTTGAAAATTATGATATTATTGTACCCCAAAGCTTTAGATTATTAAAAGATATGAGAAGCCATTTTTACAGGCAGTGAAGTAAAGGCTGCAAGAGTTTAAATACATTATCTAAGATAATAGAATTAGTGTTCAACCATCTTCTTTGTGGCTTTCAAAAGGAATCATTATTCTTGATTTTTAAATAGTTTGAGGCACTTAAGAAACATCTGTTGAGTATGTTGGGAAATGGGCCACTGGAAAACTGTTATCTTCATTGACCACCTCCAGGGTCTGGCTCATTCTGAAACTTCGCATTGTCCGGTAAATGTGATGATTTAATGAAGAAGTGCAGAGAGGATGAGGGACAGTGGAGCCAGATAGATAATGCTTCATGTGGCACATAAAAAAAAAAGAGGAAGAAGAAATGGACAGCCTAGGCTTTCAGTTTGAAGCTCTGTCGACGCTTTCCTAATTCTGGAACTGGACCATCTCAATATTAACAAAGATGAGTGTGCTCTCTTTTCTCTGCTAGGAAACAGTTTAGTTTGAACGAGATGGAAAAAGACTTGTTCATTTACTTTTATGAAGGGAGCCTGAGTTAGATGGCAGCTGGCTCTTTTGGATTGGAACTCAACCCCATTGCACATCATTCAGCATCATTCAGGATGGGCTGCAAAATCTACAGAGCAGACCATAAGAGGCTGAGAAAATAAACCCCATGGCCGCATAGAAGTAAGAACAAATGCAGCTTACTGGAATAGAAGAATAAAGAAGAGCCTTAAGCAGGCAGTTGCTTTGTCTCTGGGTCCGAGTCCCATCTGCTGTAGCCTGCTCTCCTGGGATGACTCAGCTTCCTGAGAGCCCTTACGTCTTTGTTGCTTAGAAGGGCGTTTGTATAGAACTGATGTCTTCTTTCAGCTCAAAGGCAGTTTCTCCTTGACTAGTTTTCCTTGACACAGCATACTTAGGAACCTTGGCCTCTATCATGTCCGCCTCCTCCATCATGTCCGCCTCCTCAGTGATGACTCACACTATTGTCTTTCGTCTATCAAAGTTGTTCAGTCTGGTCAATCTGCACCTTTTATATTCCACCAAACAGTTCCTGAGCTATGGAATGTGCTTTATAATTGAATAATTGAATACCATTTAGTTTTACAGAACTGTTATGGTTGTTATAAACTTTTAAAAATAAAAACCCAGTAAATAGATGTTTTCATGAGTTGTCTAGGGTATTTACAGTTGATATTCTGTATATATTCTATATTTATAAGTATGTATTATACCTTTCAATTTTTAAATTTTTTTTCTTACAAAGTTCTGGCATGCATCTTATCTCATTGGACCCTCATAATCACTGATGGCCACTTCAGTAGCCTCACAGAATAAAATTTAACTCTTTTTATTCTTGGGAGATTTATCATATACTGGAAGATTATTATTTTATTACTAGAAATAAAAAAAAAACATGAGATAACGGACTTGAAAACTGGGTCCCCTTTATGTCTTTTGTTCTGTTTAGTACCACCTTATAATTTATTACTGTAGCTACAGGAAACCTATCTTCCCATCTGTGGAAGTTACTAATTTAGGGAAGATGTTGCTGTAGAGGCCATCATTTAAAAAATGTTGGCATCAAACTGGCTAGGTCACTGCTGGCAGTAAATCTTCATCTTTGTTCTACAGCCAGAGGTAGCAACTTACTGCCTTAGAATTATGATTGTAAGTTTTCAAATCTGAAAAAAAAATAATTTTATGTGCACCAGTAGCAGTGTTCAAGTGAAAATGTACATATGATGGATTATAAATTCAAATAAATAGAAGCCTTAGATTAATATCTTTCAAATCCCTCCTCCACCAAAAAAAAAAAAATTGTGTTAGTGAGCTCTCAATACTCTATTCTTTCTGTCTCAGATTTTCCCCTGATGCTTAAGAGTAGAGTGAGATGTGATAAGTAGAGTGAGACATGATGCAATGTCAAACCCACTTCTCATTTGTATTTTCCAGAAACAGTGACACCGTTTTTTAAAAATAAATGTATGGTATGTATGGGTGCTGCAACCTATATGGCTTTGAATTTGGGATTGATGTGACTGAAGTGTTAAGAAGCCAGAAATGACAGGCACACAGAATGAAAGCATGGGCATGAGTAGGCCATACACTGATGGAGACACTCCAGTAGTATCCTGGGAATCCAGTACATTTCTTGTATTAGTTAAAGCAGTGACAGGTTAGCTAATCTGCACAACCTGGAGGGTATCAGTCTCAGGCTGCTGTCAGCCTGGAGGTGGAAGCTACAGTGGACACCTTCTGCACAGGTTGTCAGCATTCATACTTGTACCAGGGGAAAGTCTTGCCATTCCTCTGAGCCTGATTCAGGGAAGGCTTTGCCATTTTCTGTGAACCTGACCTGGGGAAGGAATTTGTCATGAGTCTGAGGTTTTAGGATCCTTGACATAATTTATGCCAATGTCAATCATACACATTCATTCACCCAGGAATCCATCTATATGTATGGGGTGATATATATGATATATATGTATATATTTGTGTGTGTGTGTGTGTGTGTGTGTGTGTGTGTGTGTGTGTGCACTCACACACACATATTAGTGCCAATGGACTACCTCAGGTTCAATTCTCTGGGGTGCCATCCACTTCTTTTGAGACAAGGTTTCTCACTGGCCAGGATCCTTGTATTCATCTCTTCTGTCACACACAGATGACAAGCGTATGCAGTTGGGGTGGCAATTTAATGTGGGCTCTGGGGACTCAAACTCAGGTCATCTGAGATCTCTGGCCTCATGGAGCTTGTAGACCAAGCAAGACAGTAAATGCATATGCAGCTGTCAAATGGTGGCAAATGTTACAGGGTTGTAGAGATGAGAAATTTATATGGATGATCAGGAAAATCCTCTCTGATAAGGTGATGTTTGAGCACATACTTGAAATAAAATCCATGTGTAGAGAAGAGCAAGTGGAAACTCCTGGTGGAGGTTCACAGTGAGTGACTTACAGGGAATCAGAGTCAGGGAGCCAGAGCGATTGTGCTTGTGTGAGAGGTATAGCAGTCGAGGACAAGTTGGGGAAGGTGAAAACAAGACAGGGAAGATGCAGCATTGTAAGAATTTGTAATTTTGAATGAGAAGGAGAAGAGCAAGGAACCTTTGAAAGATCAACTGACAGGATTTTGCCATTATTTGGAAGTTGAATGACGGTGTGACTTATAAAATACTTACTGTATGGATTACATGACTAGTCTGTGACATCTCTGAGTTACGACTTGTGTTGTAGCTGTCCCTACTGATAACTAGTTTGGTAGAGCCTAGATCTCATTTGACAGAATAGGTCCTAGCAGCCTCACATAGAGGCAGCTTTGGAGCTTACAAACAGGTGTTTTCTTCTTGTGGCACTGCAGAATGCTTGCATCTAGAGGAAAAAAAAAATCTCAGCTCATCACAACAGCTGACACTCATGGTGTGTGTGTGTGTGTGTGTGTGTGTGTGTGTGTGTGTTCTGGGCATGAGCTGTGTGAAAAGGTCCTTTCAAATTTTACCACTTATTCCAGACACAAAATTACAGAATCTCAATTACAGGCACAACCGGAGTGATATGTGTTTATTTGTCAAAGGTCTAGATAGTCTGTGATTCTAAAGTGACAGGAGGCCCTCTGTGGAGGGCTTTAGTTGTTGGACAGTGATGGTCCCACAGTAACTCACTTTTATGGAGTCCTCTGATTGGCTTTATCTAATTTTCTTTGTATTTGTCCGTACACAGACTTAGCAAATTAGATTTGCAAAAATTAAGGAAATCCTTCAGGAGGACTCCTACTTGATGTTCAAGGATAATGGATTACTTTGAGCAGAGAGAAAACAGAGATGAGAAATTTGAAAAGAACAGTCTGATCTTCTTCCACGGGAGACAAAAGACCCTTATAAACAAATGTGTCTGAAATGGCAAAGCCATCTCCAGCTGAGCAGATCACTTGACAGAAGCTCTAGTCTAGCACCATTTGCACACAAATTATCTAAGGACCTTTTAAAGTGTAGATTCTAATTCCCATGTTAAGGATGGCTGTAGGGTCTGCCCTGTTTAAATGGTTCTCAGGGGATGCTCACAACTGTGAGTCTGTAGACCCTATTCTGAGTGGTAAGGGCCTAGGAGACTTCTTGGATGGAACTATTAGTTTACTTTGTGCTGTGATTTTGTATTGAGAAAAAAAATAAATCATATGGTCATTTGATATAGAGGAACAACATATTAGGAAGGACAGAAAGAAAGGACTGTGGAAGAGCCACCTGTGTGCTCATGTTAGCCCTTGCTGCATCACGTATATTAAAGGCTTTCTGACACGTTCTTTGAGAATACATTTGGATGATGGATTTGAGGATATAGAAATAAAGCTGATATGGTAACATTACATGGTATCATTCCTGAAGAGAAAGGGAGGTTAGGCATATAATGTAAAACTAGTCATTATGAAAGTGCACAGCTAAAGATTAGAGTTATAACACTTCAGGAGGTTTGGTCTATGAAGTGTTTTTTTTTTTTTTTTCTAAGATTTTATAGTTTAATATCTGAATTTCAGAATTGAAATGCCCTTATTCTAATCATGCCATCATGCTTTGGGAGTGGACTCTTAATCAACTCTAGACAATGTAAAGTTTAGATTCACTTGAAGATAGGTAAGATGTGTGTATGTGTTAAAAGAGGAGAGTACTTATGTACGTATATTTTTTAAACTTGAAAACTTGGGGTTCCAAAATGTTCCAAGAATATTTAGTTGGAACAGTTGAACAGTTCAGATACTTAGGTAGACTGAGATGCAGTTTTTAATAATAATGAAGGTAGGAAAACTCCACAGTACAGTGGAGTCTGGAAAGAAGACTCAGCAATCATCTACTAGTGAGGCCACCATATCTAAGAAGCACATAGAAGACAAGGAACGGAAAGGTGGACAGAGAAACAACATGAGACATTAGTGACTGACTTGGATACCCAATTGCATCGCACTTAATATTTCACACCCTGAAAATTCCTTCCTTTTTTTTCTAATTTTACATAATGTTAAAATTTTAGCACATGCGTGAATGAATGCATGTGTGTATATGTGTGTGTGTGTGTGTGTGTGTGTGTGTGTGTGTTAAAGAACAAAGGACAACTGATGAGAATTAGTTGTTTCCTTCTATCATGTATGTCTTCAGAATTAAACTCAGGTTGTTTGGCTTAGCAGCAGCTTCCTTTATTTTCTGAGCCATCTCACTGGCCACAAATGGTCTCTTTTCTGATCTCATCTTTGAAGATGTTGGTCACGAGTCAGATGGGCTCTAGGGCAATATAATTCCAAACATCCATTTGCAATGTTTTGAAATGTGCAAGTGTGCAGGAAATGAGATAGTCATGTTTCTCTGGCACAGAGACTCTGCCATTTCAAGTTTCACTAGGTAGCGTCCTCCTCTCTGCATGCTGACACCTCGCTTCAACTCCTAAAGTTCCATGTTGGTTTGGAGACCGGGAAGGTCATTTTGATTTTCTATATTAGTTTCATGAAGAAAGTGTAGGGATGAGAGAAGAAGAAAGGATATATTAGTAGGCCTACTCATGGAAAAGAAGGATGCCTGTACAACAGAGGGTCATGGTCTCAACACCAGGCTGTAGAACTGGAGTGGTTCTCTTGTGCTGTGCACTTGAGAGCACTTGCTCTCATATGTGTTAAATAACTGGGTGCTACTGGCTCATTTTTTTCTCCTTGGAGATGAATCAGTTTCTTAAGCTGGAGCTATTTCTCAGCTTGAAGAAGGAAAACACTTTCTCAATCTGTATTTCCCCACTTGGCACATACACTACAAACAACTGGGGAAATAGCAACGGAAAAGAGTATTGCAGAGCGACATTTATTCAAGACTCAAAATACATCAAGTGCTTTATAGAGCAGAAAGATAGATATAATCCCTTAGGGCTTAACTTGTGCGCACCAGGATTGACTAGGCAGTGCTAACTTATAGTTTTCCAGGAGTAAAGAGGCTGACAAGAATGATTGCAGCAGAAAGCTCAAACAAAGAGCAGCACAATTTCTCTTTATTGAATTTTCATTTGGCCTGGTTTCAAAAACGTATCTATCACTTCATGACATTTGATAGTGTGACAAAATTTTACATGTTGTGAAACGTTCAGAAATTGCCCCAAGAAGTAAAGCCCCTCTCATGTTGTCACTGGCTATAATTTTATGAGTTCCTAGTGACTGATGTGTTAGCCAAGGCTATTCTGATATAAACTACATCAAATGGAACCTGCTGTCAATGGAGAGGGCAGTCCTAGGGGGCTACAGGACACGTGCAGCTGGACCCATTGTTGTTCTGGCATTCAATCCCAGTGTTTGTCTCTTTGGGCTGCCACTTTAGAAAGCTTCATCTCACTAGATTTGCCTTTTAAGTTAAATTAGGGCATCTTATAGCCCCAGCTTTGACATAAAGTAATTGAAGGTAACAGATCTCTCTATCACATTCTAGGTAGGCATAGTATATTTTTCATCTAGACCTAGTTCTGTCATACATAATATGAGTGTGGCCTATAATAATATGGATGGAACTTCCAACGTCCTCTATCCTATTATATCTATGATGTATATCACAGAACAGGCATTCATAAAACCTTTATCAAGCAAAGTGTAGAAGTGCATATTTAGTATGGTTTTGCAATTTTAGATTATGATAATAGATCTTTATAACTTGGTTGCTACCATAATCAATGAACTAATTGACTATAATATGTAAACAATTATATTGATTTTTAAGCTTAGTTACATTGTTTTTTTTTTTTTTTTAGTTTTTCGAGACAGGGTTTCTCTGTATAGCCCTGGCTATCCTGGAACTCACTTTGTAGACCAGGCTGGCCTCGAACTCAGAAATCCACCTGCCTCTGCCTCCCAAGTGCTGGGATTAAAGGCGTGTGCCACCACGCCTGGCTTACATTGTTAAAATAATCTGATTTCTAGTCCATTTTACTCATTATTTTAAAGCACTTCAAATTACAAAAGAAAATTGTGAGAACATTGTCTAACAACAATAATCATACTTACTCATTTTGATAGTGTTTTCTCCTCTATTTTAAAAACATTTCTCCTTTATGAAGACTAAGCCTGGAGTAATTCGTCCAGTACCAGTAAAATCCAAACTACTACTGAAAAAGGATGAAGAAGTTTATGAACCCAACCCTTTCAGTAAATACCTTGAAGACAACAGTGGCCTGTTTTCTGAGCAGGTGAGTATCTACATTAGAAAGTATTTCATATTATAAGTGCCTGTATAAAGTAACAATATAGTATGTGCAAGAAAATATGTTTAATAGGTTCTATCCCAGATAATGGAACAGGTAATTGTGTATCCAAATGGAAATTCATATTCAAGAGTATTATTTTGAAGCACCTCAAAGTTTTTTTTCCCAAAAAGTAAAAGAAAAGCAACATCTACACATTGTAGGTATTGTATGGGAAACTGCAGCATTTATCTCAAGACCTCATGAGCATTCTGTGGATGACCATATGCTGCTGAATTATTATTTGAGTCCAGCTTATTTTGAGAATATATGATATTTTAGATTTGTTAGAGTTGGCAACAATCCTATTGTCCAGATGCATTTTATATTATTAACATAGTATATTTGAAGGGTGATGTAATCCTTTTAGCTTGAGGGTGCTAATTACTGTATAGGGCTCAGGTAATTTCATGACTGTGTGTAAAGAATGCATGCTCTTTTTGCATTATAAGTGCTAAATGCTGCAGAAAGGAGAAATGAAAATTGTCAATGGAGACTTTTTACAATAATAGGAAAATATGATAACACACGTGCACATAATACAACACTTCAGGGCCTAGTTAGGAGCATTCACTGATGCTGCTGGGGACTCAGGTTCAGTTTCCAGTACCCACATGGTGGCTCACAAACATATGTAACTCTCATTCTAGGGATCTGATGCCTTCCTGTTTTTCCTGAGTACTGAGTCACATGGCGCGCGTGTACACACACGCACACACACACACACACACACACACACACACACACACTTTGCAAACCAAACTCTCATGTACATAAAATAAAAACAACTCAAATCTTTAAAATGTATATAAAAGTTTGTTTAGCCACCAAAATGAAATTGTATAGCTTGATTTGTCTTATTAAATGCAAGAAATAGGTATGAACTGTACTTTTTTCTTAATCTTAAACATTAAGTGGCTAAGCAATGTTAAATATAAAAAAAATTCTGTAAGAACACACGATCTCATCACATTTTATATTTGGTAATAAATATATTTATAAAAGAATATAAGTATAATATCCTCTTTAAACATTTAATTCAGAAACTACAGCTAGCAATATTCTTGAAATGTAAGCTAGGTTTGTATTTATAAGATTGAGGGATGTTTTATATACCATGTGTGAGCTCTTTGACCCTGGAAAGATTGTCTCCCCATGACTTCAGTTTCTCAATATGTGCAGTAAACTGTGAGGATCAAGCCCTTTTCATCACTTATTTAAACTCCAAGATTTGGGTGAGGTTAAATCATTGATTAGCCCTGACTGACTCTATGTAAGTCTTTATGTAACCTTGGAAATGTTCATCATACTTACACTCTCATGAATAACTATTGATTTTATTCATATAATGAGATTGAAGATGGATGAATAATCTCTAGCTGTGGTTCCATCTCCTGAGGGCTGAGGTGGTACAGCTTCCTGATACACGAGTTCAAGTCCAGACTGCACAGCATAGTGAGATTTCACATCAGAAATGAGAGGAAAATAAAGATTAAAACATTTTCATTTATTTGTATTCATTTGAGAGACTGTTCTTTTTTATATATAAGTTTGAGTCTTTTAAGAGGTTAAGAGGCAGTCTATTTCATTTGGGTATAAATTTTATTGTTATGCGATTTATCATTATTAATTCTATACATTACAGAAAGAGAAATTAGGAAAACAGATTTCATTGTCAATGAAAACAGGAAAAAAACATATTGTTTGTACAACACTAACATTTTTTGAAGACTAATGTGAACTTTTAAATTTGAAAATCATTGTAAAATGTTATTAGAATAAAATGTAGTATTTATATGGACACAAATTGAAGATATTAAGTTAAATTTTGTGAATTATTATCTATGCACATTAGAGTCCTCAGAATTTGATTAGTTGCTTTAAGATAAAGATTTTTACCTTTTATGTAATCTTGAAACTTAATTTTTCTTCAGGCAAGCTCCCTTGTGCACTTCAGGTTAATCTGCCTATAATTTATCACCTTCATTGTCTGTGGAATGATGAATTCCATTTCTGTACAGGAAATTCTTGTCATTAAAAAGAATTGTCATTGTATTTTTTCACTCTTCTTTTGTGGTTAGACAGGTTGAAAACGTTGCTTATGTTACAGCTTACATCTGTGTATTTCCAGATAATTGGATGAAAATTTTGTCTGTTTTTTTTTTTAAATATTATAGACTACAGGCACAATTGTGTTTAAATTTTTTCATTAATTAATTTTTTCATATACCCTTACATCTGACTTAATAGGACACTACAAAATATTAAGAACTGAATGAAACCTAGCATACTACTTACATGTGAATTCCAAAGCTCTTTTAGCATCATATGCAGGCAGGGTAAGAGAGGACAAGGTCTGATAGAATCCTGAGCCATGAAAGACTCCTATGCTCAACTGCCTTCTATACTTTGAGAACTATTTATAAATTCTTTACGTCCAGAATCTACAATGAAGCCGATTACAAAGTTAGCTCATACATGTACATAGTTAAGTCCACCTAGGAATTCAGTGGTTACCAATAACTCATGATGCTGGCATTGCTACCCCACTAGAACTCCATATGAAGACGTTCACGTTCAGCTCCAGCCACTACTGTTCTCTTTCAATCTGCCATAGAACAAATTGAATGTTTCCAAACTTGGTTGATCTCATTCGCCCATGTAATAGAAAATTTCTTAGGCAGGCAGCTGGCCAAATTGAAGCAGCTCACGTTCACTAATCTCCCTTGTACCCGGGGCAGTTCCGCATGGCAGGACATGTTGGATGGGATTGCTAAGTTCATAAATTTTCCCTAGCAGTTTCACTGCCATAAAATATGATTTCCAAATGCTGTTACAAAATGTCAGATGCTAAAGATGATGAGACAAGGCAGAGATGTATGTATTGTAGCTCAAAGAGATTTAGCTGGGCAGCCTACTGAACAGATTAGGAGCTGACAAATTGTCTGCAAATAGCCTCTCAGTACTAAAAGCAAAGTTTGAGACTAAATGAGAAATCTAGTAATTGAGACTTATTATTTAATGATTTTTTTTACATCAAAATGTTCTAGGGAAGAGAGTATCATTTTGCATTAGATGGATTTAAAAAAAAAACACCCTCTTTTTAAAATAAAGCTTATGAGTTTCTGAAATTCACTCCAAATCCATTATTATATCAATTTATGATCTTTTTGAATTATTACAAAACATCTTCACATTCTACCCTAAATATACAGATTTATACAGACGTGCAGTTATGGTCATGTAATCTGAAGAATGCTTCTATTGGTAACTTAAGGCAGAGGTAGAAATAATTACTGGGCTTGTTTGAGCATGTGGCAAGTGTTACATTGTTTTGATGACTTGTAAGCATCAAAGCTCTCAATGCAAAGCAATGACTTGCTGATCATGTGACCTATCCAGTTAGCTAAAGGTAACTTCTCCACTGAAAAATTTCATTTTAATATAAAATACAATATCTTAATTCAGTCTTACAAGGCAATACACCTTTTCTCTTTATATTAATAACGCAGTTCCTGAGATTAGGTATGTTATTGCCTTGTTAAAACTTTAAAGAACCAGCGTGAAGGTTTGGACTGAAACCAAGGGAGACTGCTATTGTTTTATCTGATTTTCCAGAGACACCTTCTTTTTCTTTATGAGAAACAGTGTTTCCCAGCATACCTGGCCCTTCCATTTCATTTTCCTTCTGACCTGTTTCAGTGGAGAAGAGAATATGTTTTGGTTAAAATGACCATTTAGAACAGTGGTTCTCAACCTGTGACCCCTCAGGAAGTTGAATGACCCTTTTACAAGAGTTGCTTAAGAACATCAGAAAAAAACACAGATTTTCATACTATCAAAAGGCCACAGCATTAGGAGGGTTGAGAAGCACCGATTTAGAGGATGCCATCTTTAGCACTCACAGAAACAAAATAGGATCATTGTGGGAGAAATCTCCTCTATGTATCCTTCTCACCCTCCCTTCCCCCATCCCCTGATATTTTTAAACATTCAACTTTTCTCCCTTGCCTCTCAATTTCTCTGTTTGATGACAATGTGAGAAACTTTCAGATTGCCATTTTATTATCCATGAAGTTATATATTGACTGTGACCTTCAGCTGCCCTTCTTTGTTCCACCCAGGTGAAATAACAGGAAAATATCTTTGTCACAGATAAGATGAACAATGCCTCCTTTTACACTGACTGTCATAAATTACCAACTATTTTTTTCAAAAGTCTTTTCAATCAAGATGACTTGGTTTCTTCTGTCATAAATGTTCCTTCTAACATGACTAAGCTTTGACTCATCTCTTCAGGTAACATGTTTATAAGAACCTTTTTTAGGTGTAGAAATGACTAAAAGACTTGGACCATTTTAAGCAGTGAGAAACAGAATACCTTTTAGTGTTACATTGACTTTGGAAGGTTTAGCCTAGAAGTTTGGCGTCTCTCAAATAGTGCTATCATTGTAAATGTTTCTTCTTTCCTTCATCTTTTCTTCCTCCCTTCATTTCCCCTCTTCACTTTGTATATATAAGAAGGAATTCATCATGAATACACTGGTTAATATATGTAATAGATAATTTGTTATACATTTAATAAACTAACTTACTCATTTGCATTTGTTTGAAAAATGTCCTTTTGAAGTAATAATACTTCTCCTCCAGGATACAATCAGATACACTCACTTCATATTTAAGCTTCATTATTCTTCTTTGGCATTAAATTTCCCTTGACCTTGTCTTCATATCAAAATGGAAAAATCATAACTAAAGAGCTGTAGTTTTTGTTGCCAGCATTTGTTGCTAAGGGTGACATTTTTTTTTCTATTCCACTTTACCTGATGTATGTAGGGATAAGAATCTTCAAGAGACTTTTCCTCTTTAATTGTTTTTTTTTTTTAAGCAAACATACTAAGTTCAGCTTGTTATGTCTGCTTTCATAGCATGAGGCAATAGGTACTAAGGAATAATTGGTGTTAACCCTCATTCAACAGGGAAGAATATCACCATGAAAGCTTTCAATAGATGAGTCTTGAAACCTGGGTAGCCCACGATGCTCCTGAATCTTTATTCAAGGGGCTTGAACATATTTAGGACCTCTCTCAGAAAGTACAGTCTGGTTTTAAATAAGAGCCTTGTCAAAATAGATTTTCTAAATTCCATTTTGGTTTTGATCCTAAAACTATTAAACAAAAGAATCCCGAAACTGAAGACAACTATATCAAGTGGATGCTGTTCACAGGTTAGAGCATTAGAGAACTTTACTGGTTGGTAGAAAAATGTCTCCCGACAGGAGTCTCTATGACAAAAGGTTCCCTTGAACTTCGTGTCAAGGCAGCCCATGTTTAGCACTGCAGAATGTTCTGATCACATGCCTTCAGAATATTTATGTCTTCTTGCTCAAGATGGGATCTGATCTCCCTCTCTGTACAGTTCCTATCCACAGATTCACTGGAAAATTTTTCAGATGCCCATTAAAAGTGTGCATAGTGCCGGAGGAATAGAGAGTTTGCTGTGAGGTTGTGTCTCCTAGTCATAGCAGAAGATACACCCTTCAAGTCTCACCAACATGAGACTGCAAAAGGCATTTTAAAATTCATATATGTTTTTCAGAGACTTGTAACCAACCATAGAGGGGACTGTGGGTCCAGACATGATTCCTTGGACTCACTGATTAGTCAGTATAAACTAATGCATGAGCCCCTGGACACTGAGAGCTTCTGTCTCAATAAACTAGGTGGGTGTCATATGCATGTGTATAGTTGTACAGTACACACACACTCACACACAACACATACCCACAATTAGGTAGCTATGTGGGTTTTTTTTTCTTACTCTATTGTATTCTAGTGGTCTATATACCTTGTTTTGTGCCAAGAGAATGATATTTTTATAACTGTGGCAATGATATAATTTGAAACCAGCTGTTTTTGATACTTCAAATAGTTCTTTTTCTACTTGGATTGCCTTGCCTTCTCAAGGACTTTTATGCTTCCAAGTGAATTTAGGATTTTTTTTTCTAGGTATGTGAAAATCATCTGGACTTTGCCTTTAATGTGTAGATAACTTTTGGTATTACCACTTTGCCAATATTAACATTGTTGGGGACTGCATCTGGGAAGGCTGTTTGCCATCTACTGTCTTCAATTTCTTTTTCTAGTGTTTAATGCTTTCATTATAGAGGTCTTTTACCTCCCTGGTTAGGGTTATTCTTTGGTATTTTTTTTCTTTTTATTATACTTTTTATATTTGTTTCCCTTCTCCAACTCCTTCTAGATTCTCACTCCCAACCTATCCAACTTTTTATTCTCTCTCTCTCTCTCTCTCTCTCTCTCTCTCTCTCTCTCTTAAAATAACCCCAAACCAAAAACAAACAAAAACAAATATCAAACAAGTATACAAACCAAAAACAATATGAAAACAAATACCCAAACTAAAATGAAACTACCAGCATCATCACCACCACCAAAACCTAACAAAATAACCATGGTCACCTAATCAATTTCTCCATGCTTGATACACCAAATAAGCAGCGTCTTCAGCATAAGTTTCTTGTCATCAGGTTGCAGAGGGTAACCAGTAACATTGACTGTAGTCAGTGATATTTGCAGGAATTTATGGGGTCCCTTTGGACAATGAATGAACAAAATGTAACACATTTTTTGTACTGAAGGCTTGACTTGCTGACATATAGTTTCTAGTTGGGGTATTGTGCCCCTCCTCAATTGTTATCAGTTCAATGCCCTTAGGTATTCTTTTGGTTTTGAAACTACTGTGGGTGAGATTTCCCCTTCCCTGGCCTCATTTCTTTATTGATAAATCTTCTGTTGGTGTATATAATTATAGGTTAATGTTGCATCCTGCCAAATGTATTTATTAAGGCTTGAAGGTTTCTGCTGGAGTTTTAAAGAAGTTTTAAGGACTGGCTCATGTCATTTGGAAGTAGCATTCCTTTCCTATTTTTCTTCTTTTTCTATTTTTACCTTTTATGTTGTTCTTCTGTCTTATTGTTCCAGCTTAGAATTTAACACTATTAAACAAGAGAAGAAAGATCCACAACCTTGTCTTGTTCTATATCTTAGGGAAAGTGATCTTTGTTCTTTTTACCTTTTCGTATATAGTAGTTATAGGTTTTGCTGCATGTAGCCATTACGTTCAAATATGTTCTTTCCATTCCCAACTTTTTAGTTAACCATGAAGAGATATTGGCTTTTGTCAAAGGGCTTTTCTGCATCTACTGCGATGGACTTGTGTTTTTTATCCTTAATTCTATATGCTGTATTTCTTCCATAGATTTGTATGTGTTGAACCCTACATACCTGGATTGATGCTAAATTGGTCAAGATATAAAACCTTCTTGATGTGGTCTTGATTGTGGTTTGTGAGAATTTCATTGAGTTTTCTTTTTATGTTTCTGATATCAGAGAAATTTGTCTCCCCCTCCCCCCAAATGAAAACTTATTCTCCTTCTAAAGGTGCAATATTGGCACTTCTTTCTTTGCAGTAGCCAAAAGTTGTCTATATATTATTATTTTTTTACTCTTGCATTAATTTCTGCTTGGATCAAAGATGTTTTATTCATTCTTAATGTATTTATGTAGTTTCTGTAATTTTTCTTGACACAACTTTGAACTTTATTAAACTATGAGTAAGTCCATAGACTTACTTCAACTTATTTGTGTTTGGTAAGACTTGATTTCTGTCTTAGAATTGCACATTGATAATCTGATCTATCATGTTTTCTAAAAGAATTTTGTTATCCAATGTCCAAGATATTTGAAGCTAGAATGTTTGTCTCCCAAATACTCCTTCTGCCATGAGCTCTCAAAAGTGTACTTTGAAACAAAGAAACAACTAAATGTTTTGCATGAAATAATGCCTTAACATTTACCACTCTGAGCATTAAATTGGAGTTCATCTTCAGCATCCTTGAATAGTTGGAAGAACAAATTTGGAAATACAATTGCTGGGCCAGAGCCAGTGGTTCCACCCAGTATGGTGGTGTTGTGGTTTGTGAAGTTGGCATTGCTGTCTCCCTCCCTGATCTTTTGTTCTTGTGAGTCCTTGTGTAGTGACTTTTCCATCACTGAGAGAAAGCATCACGACAAGAGGCAACTTAAGGAAGAGTTTATTTTTGCTTATGGTTCCTAAGTGATCAGAGTCCATTACGGTGGGGAGGGATGGCAGTAAGATTTGGGTGTGCAATAGGAAGCTTAGAGATCACGTCTTCAACGGCAAGCATGAAGCAGAAAGACAGAGTTAATCAAAAGTATAATGAAAATAAATTCTTAAAACTACCCTATCACATGTTATTTTCCTCTAGCAAAGCCACCCCTCCTCAGCTTCCCCAAACAACATCACCAACTAGGAACCAAATGTTTTAGCTCCTACCTTTGTACAGGTGACCAGCATCTTCCTGGCTCCTCCCTGCCCTCCACTATTAAACTCTGTTTCTGTGCTTGGATTTTCTCACATTTTATGTGTAAGATATGCAATATCTATCCTCTTGTGACTGACTTATTTCACCTGAAGTAATACTTTTTAGAGTCACTCGTGTTGTTGAGAAAGGCAAGATTTCCATTGATAAGGCTGTGAAATATTTCATGGCTTGAATTTCACATTTTCAAATTTATTCATCATTGACAGGTCCTTAAGCTGCTTCCTTATCTTGGCTGTTGTGAACAGTGTTGTCATAATGAAATGAAGTGGAAATGGTCAACATGTTCTGGACTCTTTGAAGGAGTACAATTTTAATCTATTTACTGTTGTGATTTCCCTTAAAATCATTATAGTGTTGGACGAAGGAGATTTACGTCTTTTTGAGAAGTCACTGAGTTTATCTCCTTTCCATTTTGAGGAGACAAAGAAGCCTTAAAAAAAGCTACCCTCTAATTTTTGAATCTAAATTTCTGTAACTATGTCCATATGAATAGTGTAAGAGTGTGAAATAAAGCACAAATAGATAAATGTGAAAGACATGGTTTCTTAACACTTTTCTGCGGATGTGCTTAGGGACTATTTTCTCCATCTGTTCTGTTGAGTTTCTGCTTCAACCATCTTCATACTATTCCATTGCCAGACACTATACACTTGAAATACTGTGATCTGAAGTCTATCTTCAAAATTAGGTTGCAATTATTTTTTTAAAATATATAGAAGATTTGAAATAGCTAAACATATGCTAAATTTTTCTTGATTTACATATTCCCTTTTTTTGGTTCACATCAGGTTTTAAAATAGATGTGTTAGTTTAAATATGTCTTTTTTTAAAATTGAGGTTTGTGAACCAGAAGGTATGGCTCACATTCACAGCTCTGAAGCCTAGTTTACTAGACTGATCTTCAATATACGTAGCCAGCCAGAATCTCCTTCATAGTATTGTGGGGTTTGTGATGGTATATGTAAAACAGTGAATTTATTTTGGATAAAGGATTCATTCTTTCAGAATATACTATAACTCTTCGTGACTTTAACTGGATGCTGCCTTAAATTTAAAGAGAAGATAAACCCTATGATTTTGATTTTGAACAGTTGCTAATGTAGTTTACTGTTTCAACAAGAAGCTAGCAGTTGCCTGAGGGATGGAGTTGAGATTTGGGTCACACAGTTGGCCTGTGCTCTGTAGATAACACTCAGCATGAGCAGACAGCATCCATACAGAGACGGTGAATTTTCGCTATCACTTCCAAACCATAGGAAAGGAGGTAACATTTAAAATGCTAGGAACAGAACAAAAGAGCGTGAGATCTGTAGTCTTTAATGAGAAGAGCCCAAAGTGCCTTAAAATGCCTCTTTATTGCAATGGAAGTAGCTTTTGAAGTTAAGAGTTTAATGGTTGAGGAGAAGGTAACCTTTTTCTAGAGTGGCCAGTGCCCAAGACATGACTTTGACATTCATTTTCTGATGTATCTGTCAATTAGGCAGAGCCAAATCAATTTACTTACCACGTATTTGTCTGCTATTTCTCCCTAATGAACAGAATTTTATTGCTTCGTGCTCCCGTATCTTCTTGAAGTTTTGAAGTGTACCATACCAACACCAATGAAAATAATTTGGTCCTTTTAAATAATCAAACTTAAATAAGGCTCAAAATTTGGGGAATTTTTTTTTAAAAAGTAATTTTATATTGGAGAGGGCAATTATGAAGAGAGCAAGTGGCTTGAAACATTTAACCAGAAATATCTACACTGCCTATTTTACTAATAAGAGCAGGTATGCTTTTTTTCCTTTAAAAATTAGAACTTGAAGATTCACATGCTGACTGCTGAGGTGGAGGAGAATGACAATCTCTTCAGATCATTTAGAAAAAGTGATTTTCATAGTGACATGCTGAGCACAAGATAATTCACTAGGGTGATACAGGAAGTGGCTGAGATATGAGAGATTATTAATATGCTTTAATAATAAACTGAAAAAGGAGTTTGAAACCATGGCCTGGGGACAAAATACGCTCTACCAGTACCTTTCTGAGTAGCCTTATGGGAAGTCGTGCTCCTGTTTACCTGCTTCTTGTAGAGGCTGCTCTCACATCATGGTGGTGAGGTCAAGACTTCGTGGGATAGATAGATGTGTGGACTCTACAACATCCGTAGACGGTTCCTTTACAAAATGCCTGAAGCTTCCACCTAAAGTAGGAAGGTCTGTGCTTTGCTCATGCACCCTTGTAGTTGATTTCTAAATGGTTGAAAGTCAAGGCTATTCAAAGTGAAGCTTCAAAGTCAGGACTGTCCAGTGGGGTGCAGTGTTTTCACTTAATCTGCTTGCATTCAATTATAGCTCATAGCAGCTTCTCCAGTATTTATCATGTTAACTTTTTCACTAAAATAATCCTGATAAAATAAATGCCTTTCTTTAAGGTAAACCAAAACTCTAAAATAATCTGAACAAAACAATAAAAGTGACATAAGCATAAATAACAAGAAATTCTATGTCCAATAAGGCTAATCAATCATAAGTATAAATTTAAAATATTGACTCAACAAGATGACCAGTTTTTAGTTATATTTGAAATATAGATGTGTATTGTACTGGCTGGTTTTGTGTGTCAACTTGACACAGGCTGGAGTTATTACAGAGAAAGGAGCTTCAGTTGGGGAAGTGCCTCCATGAGATGCAGCTGTGGGACATTTTCTCTACTAAGGATCAAGGGGGGTGACCCTTGTGGGTGATACTATCTCTGGGATGGTAGTCTTGGGTTCTATAAGAAAGCAAGCTGAGCAAGCCAGGGAAAGCAAGCCAGTAAGTAACATCCTTCCATGGCCTCTGCATCAGCTCCTGCTTCCTGACATGCTTGAGTTCCAGTCCTGCCTTCCTTTGGTGGTGAACAGCAACATGGAGATGTAAGGTGAATAAACCCTTTCCTCCCCAACTTGTTTCTTGGTCATGATGTTTGTGCAGGAATAGAAACCCTGACCAATACAAATTGGTACTAGCATAGTGGGGTATTCCTGTGACAACCTGACCATCTTTTGGAGAGGACTGTGGAAGGACTTTGGAACTTTGGGCTAGAAGATCCATTTGGTGTGAAGAGCTCTGTAGGATGTTGTGTAGGAGCTTGGAAGATAATGTTGAGAACAGTGCAGAAGATAGAGGCCTGGCCTGTGAAATTTCAGAGGAAAGATTAAAGATGCTTATCAGGGCCATTGCTATTTTTATTGTGAAGATTCTGTGGTTTTGGTTATCTGGGCTGAAGAATCAGCTTTGATTAACAAGATACCAGAACTACTAAAGTAAAAACTACATTACTGGGACTATTGATACTAGTTAGCTGGAGCTAAGAAAATAGTGGTGATTAAAAAGAGACCAGCATCATTGAGATAAAATCTTCTAGGAAGTGTTTTCTGAGAGCACAGAGGGTGTGTTACAGAGATAGCCAAGGTTGTACCTTGTGCTGTGGCTGGACTTGGTAATGTGTAAGAGTCACTGAGGTGGCATTGGTTTTGAAGGCATGAAGGGGTCATGAAGAGCAGCTGAGGCTTGGCACTGTGAGAGGCCATAGAAGGCCATTGGTGAAGGTGCAGCCTCAGTTGCAATTGATGGCCCAGGACTGAAGGGGACATGCAAAGGAGTTGAGGCTTGGCACCATGAAGAGAGCCTATGAGAGGCTATTGGTGAAGCCTAATTGCAGCAGAAGGCAGCAGTGTTTTGTAGATGTTATTACTATGAGATGGCCAACAAGAACAGCAGCAGTGGAGTACAGACATCTAGAGACTAAAAGACAAGGTGTGTACTACAAAGGGCAGAGCTGGAGAAGTGACCCAAGCCCTTGGAGGAATTCAGAAGATCCTGAGTGGATCCCAGACATTACACAGTTGGATTTTTAGTTTGCTTTTGATTATGACTGTGCCCTGATATTTTTCCCTCTTGAAGGAAG
>LR749740.1:1856402-1877745 GCA_902729485.2 Mus minutoides | reverse complement strand
TTTTTTTTTTTAAACGTAAGCCACTGCAGTAGTTTCTTTGTGAATTTGTTTTCCTCCTCAAAAGTAATTGATTTCTTTTGTCTTTTTAGATACATTTTAGTTTGAAGTCTATTTTGTCAGATATTAGGATCATGATACCTAATCATTATCTTCTTCTATTGGTTTTGAATACTTTTTCTGTCTTTTAACCCTGAGATAGGATCTATCTGTTGTAATTAAGGTGTGTTTCTTGTACACAACAAAGAGATAAATCTTGTTTTCTAGTCCCATTGCCTTTACTCTACCTTTTGACTGGTGAATAGAAACTTCTAGCACTCAGAATTATTGTAAATTCCATGCTCTGTCTTTTATATGACTAATTTTATTGTTGAAATTTTCCACAGGTAATCAGATTGTTGACTTCTCCTGTCTAGGGTCATTTAAATTGGGTTTCCCTTCAGGCTTTCTGTCTCTTTACTGGATTTATTGTACATATTCTACATTGTCTTCTTCACTTCACTCAGTCATTTGCTGGACTTCATCCAATTTATTATTTCTGAATTCTTCAAATTTAATTGTTTATACACTTTCTCTCTTACCTCCCTGGCCTTTTAAAACCTGTATATATTTAAATCTCTGTTCTGAGTTTGATTATAGTTGTACTTGTTGGTTATAATTACCATGGAAACGTTCACCTTTGATGGTTTATGTAGTGAAGGAAGGCTTATGATGGAAATAAATGGGACCTTAATTGGCCTATAGAGGAAGATGAGGAGGATTCAGCCAAATGGTGCTTATGCTGAAGACTGGAGGTAAGGCTACAGCTATTATGTTGTCTTTGAGAGAATAGAGTGCCATAGCAAGTAGGCTGCTCCACACTTGAACTAGGAAATTATTTTTATTTATTAATAAAGTTTTAAAAAGTAAGATGTAGGCATTTTCATAAGAAATTTACAAAGAAGGCAAACTATACTTTTCTATGACATGGGTTAAAAATGTTTGGAAAAAAACTTTGGAAATATATGTTTGAGTAAAACACTTTGGGTAAAATGTATACTATATTGATGATACAGTTATGATTTTGTCAACAACATAAAGTCCAGAAATGCTTTAAAGAGTGATTTTTTGAACCATAAGAAATGCCATTTAGAACAGTTACTTACATATTCTTATAGACACATATTAAATTCTATACTACCAAATATTACACAAAAGTAATTATTGATAGATGACATATATAATTAATGTAGTACCATTTTAACTTGGCTATTATAATATTATAATATGTAATATGTTTAATCAAATGAAGTCATGGAAAAGATAGATCTTAAGGTTGATGAAGAGGGCAGGAATGTTCTCTGGAAGTAAGCCTATGACTAATTACAGTCTTTTTTTTTTCTTTTTCAAATTTTTTATTAGATATTTTCTTAATTCACATTTCAAATGCTATCCCAAAAGTTCCCTCTGCCCTCCCCCACTCTGCTCTCCTACCCACCCACTCCCACTTCTTAGCCCTGGCATTCCCCTGTACTGGGACATATAAAGATTGTAATACCAAGGGGCCTCTCTTCCCAGTGATGGCCGACTCGGCCATCTTTTGCTACATATGCAGCTAGAGACAGGAGCTCTGGGGGTACTGGTTAGTTCATATTGTTGTTCCTCTTATAGGGTTGCAGACCCATTCAGCTCCTGTGGTACTTTCTCGAGCTTCTCCTTTGGGAGCCCTATGTTCCATCCTATAGATGACTGTGAGCATCCACTTCTGTATTGGCATGGCACTGGCATAGCCTCATATGAGACAGCTATATCAGGGTGCCTTCTGCAAACTCTTGCTGTCCTATGCAATAGTGTCTGAGTTTGGTGACTGATTATGGGATGGATCCCCCAGTGAGGTAGTCTCTGGTTGGTCCATCCTTTTGTCTTAGCTCGAAACTTTGTCTCTATAACTCCTTTCCTGGATTATTTTGTTTCCTATTCAAAGGAGGAATGAAGTATCCACAGGCTGTTCTTGCTTATTCTTGATTTTCTTGTGTTTGCAAATGGTATCTTGGGTATTCTAAGTTTCTAGGCTAATATTTACTTATCAGTGAGTGCATATCTAATGAATTCTTTTGTGAATGGGTTACTTTGCTAAGGATGGTATCCTCCAGATACATCCATTTGTCCAAGAGTTTCATAAATTCATTGTTTTTAATAGCTGAGAATTACTGCATTGTGTAGATGTACCACATTTTCTATATCCATTCCTCTGTTGAGGGACATCTGGATTCTTTCCAGCTCCTGGCTATTATAAATAAGGGTGCTATGAACAGAGTGGAGCATGTGTTATTATTACCAGTCAGAACATCTTCTGGGTATATGCCCAGGAGAGGTATTGCTGGATCCTCCGGTAGTACTATGTCCAATTTTCTGAGGAACCTCCAGACTGACTTTCAGAGTGGTTGTACAAGATTGAAATCCAACCAGCAATGGAGGAGTGTTCCTCTTTCTCCATATCCTTGCCAGCATCTTCTGGTACCTAAATTTTTGATCTTTGCCATTCTGACTGGTGTGAGATGGAATCTCAATGTTGTTTTGATATGCATTTCCCTGATGATTAAGGATGTTGAACATTTTTTCAGGTGTTTCTTAGCCATTTGGTATTTCTCAGTTGAGAATTCTTTGTTTAGCACTGTACCCCATTTTTTAATGGCGTTATTCGTTTTTCTGGAGTCCAGCTTCTTGAGCTCTTTACAGATATTGGATTTTAGTCCCCTATCAGATTTAGGATTGATAAAAATCCTTTCCCAATCTGTTGGTGGCCTTTTTGTCTTCTTGACATTGTCTTTTGCCTTTACAATTTTATAAAGTCCCATTTGTGAATTCTTGATGTTACAGCACAAGCCTTTGCTGTTCTGTTTAGGAATTTTTCCTCTGTGCCCATATCTTCGAGGCTTTTCCCCACTTTCTCCTCTATAAATTTCAGTGTCTCTGGTTTTATGTGGTGGTTTTGATCCACTTAGACTTGAGCTTTGTATGAGGAGATAAGAATGGATCAATTTGCATTCTTCTACATGATAACTGCCAGTTATGCCTGCACCATTTGTTGAAAATGCTGTCTCTTTTCCTCTGAATGGTTTTAGCTCCCTTGTCAAAGATCAAGTGACCATAGGTGCGTGGATTCATTTCTGGGTCTTCAGTTCTATTCCATTGATCTACCTGTCTGTTGCTGTACCAGTACCATGCAGTTTTTATCACAATTGTTCTGTAGTACAGCTTGAGGTCAGGCATGGTGCTTCCCCAAGAGGTTCTTTTATTGTTGAGAATAGTTTTTGCAATCTTAGGATTTTATTATTCCAGATGAATTTGCAATTTGCCCTTTCTAACTCAGTGATGAATTGGAATTTTGATGGGGATTGCATTGAATCTGTAGATTGCTTTCAGCAGGATAGCCATTTGATGATATTAATCTTGTCAATCCATGAGCATGGGAGATCTTTCCATGTTCTGAGATCTTCTTCTATTTCTTTCTTCAGGGATGTGAAGTTCTTGTCATACAAATCTTTCACTTCCTTACTTAGAGTATTTTATATTTTTTGTGAAACACAAATAATATAAAATAGAGTCACACTTCGTTACTTAGTATCACCCTTCCTTACTTAGAGTATTTTATATTATTTGTGACTATTGTGAAAGCTGTTGTTTCCCTAATTTCTTAGACTGATCACAGTTTTTATGCCTGAATAGTTCGGACTTTCTTCTCTGATTTTTTTTAATCTTACTATTTATATATTAAGAGTTTAAAATTCTACTATGGAAGCAGAGACTAACCATTAAGAGCTGCATTCCAAATTACTATGATGAATAAAAGTGTTTAATAATTGTAATAACTTTATAACCCTTCACAGTCTTACAGATAATTATTATTTTAGACTATAAATACTACCTCCAAAAGGCAAACTGTCATCTAGTTTGAATCACATAATTGTCAGTCTTCTGTTCAAAATTTTAAACCATAGCAACAGAAATGTGCTTACAATTTTAAGGAATACAGGAAAGAAATCAGAGAATAATTAGCTAAGAGACCAAAGGAGCATATTTGTCTATTTAAATATTTCATATAAGTCAATCATTTATTTTACTTCTTTTTATTTCAATTTATGCATACATATGTACTTGTACATTCTATATATGTATGTTCCAAATATACAATTAGGCATCCTCTAAACAATGCATATAGTCTATAATAGATAATCTTCCATATACCAATTGAATGACTACATTCTTCCTTTATTTGCATTTTCATAGGGCATTATTCTTAGCAGCTATAGTCTTCATCAGAATGTATTCGGTTACTCATTTTTAATAAACCTTCAAGATACGGCTTACTAAATGTCAATATTCTCTTACACAGGAATGAATGAATCATGTCATTGGAGCCTCATCTGAGAGATCAGCTACTCCATTCTCTACATCCCTGCATGAAATGTCTCCTTTACAGCTGGCAATCCAAATGAATCTAAGAGATATTCAAAGAATTTAAAGTATTGCAATTACCTTTTATTGCATTTGAGACATTGAGAAAAGTCCCTCTTGTTGAAGACAATGTATATTTGAAACACAGGACAACAAGCTAGAAATGACCTGGACATCTCCTTGGGGAATAGTTCTCCTATTAATGGAAAGAGCAGTGCAGGCTGAGATGGGAGAAAATAAAAGAATATCCCAGCCCAAATGTAAAGCATGAACAACAACTGTAGTTGTTACTAGAATGCTAAGATATCCTGAAAGGTGCAAGAGTGGATCTTTTATGTTGCAAATAACCAACAGTTATTTAATAGGACTAAAGGACCACACAATAGAAGTGATTCATTCCTAGTACTACTACAAACATAGCTCAAAGCTGTGGCTGGTAAGTCCTTGAACTCTAACACCGAATCTACTATTGCCACTTTAAGAAACCAGTATTATCTCTAAATTCATTATACTTACATCTATACCTCCATAGAATTACAGCTCTCAACCCTCACCAAAAAAGCAATATTTTGAAACAGTTGGGACTCTTACAGAAAGTCACAACTGGTTAAACTGCAGAGAATATTGGCTATGGCATGTGGGTGGTGTTATGATAGAAATTCGAGTAAAAATTTTAAAAAATCAAAATATGCTAGTAGTCATCACTCATATAATTTATCTGTACAATGTTGATAAATACTTTACAACTGATTTAAGTTCTTACACTTTAGTAAAGTTATTTCTAAATGGTTATTCTTACAAGTAACATCACAATATGTATTTAATTTAATTTGTGATTATATTTTAATGTAATTTTCTATTAAATAATAAAGAATTTTTGCTGCTCTTTTCAAATTAAAGAAATGTGTTTTAACAATGAAGTAACTATTCTTTTTTCTTCTTAATTTTCTTTATATTTTATTAATTTGTTTGTTATACTAATTATAATTGACATCTTCATTTATATTTTCATGTTGGTAATATATGTAAAAGGTTTAGGTTATGATTATCAACTTAAGCTTTGTTTTTCTTTTCTTTATTTTATTATAGGTGAATATTTCCCTTTCTATTTTATTTTTTTATTGGTTATTTTATTTTACATTTCAAATGTTGACTCCCTTCAAGGTCTCCACATACCACTGTCCCATCTCTCCTCCCCTTTGTCTCTAAGACGTTGCTTGCCCACCCCATCCCAACTCCCTCCTCACCACTCTAGCATCATCCAACGCTGTGAGATCAAGTCTTCACAGGACCACGGACCTTCCCACCCATTGATGCTAAACTACCAATCAACTTTTAATGCATTCATTTTGCTCTGTTTTAGAGCACATTTGTTTTTTTGCAACATATTTGAATTGATTGACTTTTTGTGTGGATGTGTTTTGTATTGTGCCTGAAATTTGAAGATCTGCTGCCCATGCAGACTCAATAAATATTTACTTAATTTGTTCCTGTTTTTAAATAAGTAAATATTCTTTATAAACAAATGTAATTAATGTAAGCAAAGGACTTCTTGGGGACTCTGTTGTGGTGGTGGTGATGGTGGTGGTTTTTAAAGTATTCATTATCAAATTGATATAAAATTATGTATTTATAATTTGATCTAATCTAGGTATGCTTTGTATTAACTGATTACCTAGTAATATGAATTACTCTAAAAGTGAAGAGTGCAAATTACCAATTTTCTCACTGAGTAGAAACTTACAATTTATTTGTAATAGACAGATGAATGCTATATGCTTATTATGATATTCATTGGACTGTTAAGAACTATATATGCTTTTCATCATCTTTCTTAAATTTGAAAACAATATAACCTATAAATTATAGATTTATTTTAATAGATGAAGGTTTCTGTTATTAATTTGGTGCTAACACTTATAGTAGGTTATTGTATCAAATTAACTAAAATAAAAAACAATTTAGAATCATAAAGAATAGTATCTATTTTCTGGATATTTCAGTTTTGGAGAAATTATTTGACCTTTCAAATACTTAAATTGTGAATAGTAATGCACTCTGACTATCACTGATTCATTGAGCTTAGTGTAACAAAAGTTCCTCTTTTGATACTGTTGCCATGAAATTTATTTCTAAATATTTACAGCAAAATATAATTACTTAGTAAAAACACTACTGAATCATTTCATATATCCAGGGGTTTGACATAACTGTGTTGGTGAGAATGTGGAGAAAAGACAAAATGACACAAATAAGTAAGGCAGATTAGGATGGAGAAGCCTCAGTATCCTAGAAGCCCAGTGTGTTTGGTACATACAGCTGAACAAGGAGTGGATAATCATTGCATACAGATGAAAGGAAAGTTTATGTGTAAAAATGAAAGAAAGAGGTAAGTGTACCTTAATGATACAGCTACTCCAGTAGGGACCCGCCTGACAGGCTGAAAAGTCTGGGCGTGGTCCCGAGGCAAAAAGTTCATGGAAACTTAGTCTCCTGGAGTGTTGGCATCCTGTATAAAGAATGCTCCAATGTCCTTGCTTTAGTTGGTAAACAGATTTGTGTGCTCCCCTTCAGTATTGTTTTGTTAATACCTAAGCAAGATCAAGCTTTGCTTCCTGGCCTTTGCCAATGCCTTGGGTGGTCCTTGAGCCAACCCTGGGCTTGGAATTCAGAAAGAATGTTGCCTATTCAGTAACATTCAGAATTACCTTACCTATTGTAAGAGAGATAGTGAAATAAATCAGGCATTAATATCTACTACATAGAGTTAGAAATCTCAGGACAAGCTTAGCAACGTAAATTTAGAATTCTTATTATAGTTACATATGGTAGACTACATTACTTATTAGTAGAAAGTCCCTCCACACTATTCACTTAGAATAAAAACCAAGTCACTCCCATACACAGGAATTTACAATGGTTTAGGAAGTAGATTGGGCTGTGTTTTTTTAATTCATGAGAAGGTTTGCTAGAGCAGAACTCCTTAATTAGAATCATGACTTGGATGTGAATGCCCTTGCCCTGGGAGTGTTAAGACCTCACACCTGGCTTCTAATACTATAGCTGACCTTAGATAGAGCTGATTTTGTCTCAGTTGTTTATTGCCCAGCTCCTACCAGTCTTTGTGTTTACATTTCCTCTGTTTTGTGTAAGCGTCATTAAGCATCCTGTGATCTCATTGTACCTTGCCAATGTGTTACCTAACTCCCCTATTTTCTTCTGTATAAAAAGTCTGATGCTCAATTTGACAAATTACACTCAGATTCATACTCTCTCATGTGGGTCTGTTTGTCACTCGCAGAATCCTTGCCTCACTTGCTCCAGAGAACTCGACCCACACAGATGAGGGGCCAAGAGCATCTGTGGCACCTTAACTTGGTGAAAGCAGTCTATAGAGAAGTACTCAATCTTTGAGCTATCCCCAGGTGAACAGGGTGAAAAGCTAGATGGACAATTTTTTTTTTCTGTGAATCAATATCTGCACAATGATCAGAGTTACATTTTGTCTCTTCTGAGCCTCAACCAGTGGGGAAATCTTCACAATCTTCCCATGGGTCTTAGCCTGTATCTCTCTCTCTCTCTCTTTCTCTCTCTCTCTCTCTCTCTCTCTCTCTCTCTCTCTCTCTCTCAACACAACAGAATAGTTTATTAATTTAAAATTATTGACTTATCTTGGTGCTTCACTGAAAAAAAGTCATCAAACGTAAAAACGTGCTCATTTTACCTCTACTTTATTCTAGCTATTATTTAAATTTATCTTTAATTGTTTTTTTATACACCAGTTGTTATCCTCTTCCTGGTCTGCCTCTGACAGTTCCTCATCTCATTCCTCTTTCCTGGTCTCCAAAGAGATGTTCACTCCTCCCTTACTACAACCCAACCCAACAGGCCTCCCCACTCCCTGGGGCTTCGAATTTCTAGAGCTTTGGGTGTGGCTTCTGTCACTGAGACCATACCAGGCTGTGCTTGTGTAACAGCACACATTCACTCGGGACTTTACACAATCACAGTTTCCTCTGATCCCACTAATTTTAATAGTTTATGAAAATTTTATACTATTATTCTCTTTATATGGGAAATTTAGCAACTGTGGTAGAATATGTTGATCTAAGTTTAGGCATATACAGTTTTATATGCTGGTATATAGGGAACATATGCTTTGGTATTAAAGGCAAACTTTGATAGTTCAATTGAAATTATAGAATATTTGGTTGATATTATTATAATAAATGATATTTGCTTAATTCACTACCTTAAGTGGAGGATTCTATTACTCTTTGCACACAAAATTAGATGGACAACAGCATTGGAAGCCATGTTACACTTATTATAGGCAATGTTGTCCTCTGGAGAAGAAATTCTACTAATAAACGGACTTCAATTTAGAAACAGACATTATAATGTATATATTATACATTATAATGTTTACCTTCAGTAAAATATTTTAGTGAATGTCAGACTACCAAAATGTAAGTAAATACATAAATGAATAAATAAATAAATAAATAAACAAACAGAGAGATATTCAGTGACAGTTCACATTAAAGATGAGAAATGTGGAAGATACCAAGTCAGTCTCTTGACCAAATTTTGTGGATGTTCTAGTTTTAAGTTATTAGTCAAAATTATTTTAACACATACTTTCACTCATTATGCTAGAAGCAATTGAAACTGCCTTATACTAAAAAATAGTAAAAGAGCTTTATAGTAGGTATAAAAGTACATGGAAAAATTCGCTGCTTTTCCCGATAGAGTGAAAACCCCTATTAGATGTTTGTTTGGTATTTCCCCTTTCTTATATGGATGATTTTATCTGGCTTGTGTTATTATTTTTCATTTTTTTTATTTTTTTCACTTTTAAAAGGCCACTCTAGTAACACCAATTTCATCATAAGCCAAGGTTTTTCTTTGCTTTGTCCCTAAGAGAGATTATTTAATAACTCAACTGGGTGTGGAGATTTTTGAGTTATGAACTCTTCAAATCGATGATAAAGCCATAATATTCAGACCTATCCAGTGAAGTACATTAATAGTATATTCAACTTGACATTAAGAACAATGTGGCCCTCAGGAGTTGGCCTATAAATGTCAAAGATTATCAGCACTGAAGCTGTGTTTCTTATAAACTATAACAACCAAAGTTTATTCTTTGTTCTCCTACTAGTGATGTCTCATGTGTGTTCTCTGAATACATATATATCACATACATGTAGTTTGAAAGATAAAGTACAATATATTTTTCTTAGTAGATTCCTTCAGAGATTGTATGCACTTACTGTAAATAAAGATAAAAGCATTTTTAAATGATGTACTTTAGGGTTGAATGTGTACTCAAGCTGAAAAAAAGCAGTTTGGAGTATAAAGAAGACTTCAGCTCCAAATTGTCATATAATTGATCTCAATTGAAATGAAACAACACAGTTTTCTAATGGATTTAGGATTTCATGTTTAAAATGTGAAAGCATAAGATCCCAGCTTTCTGAGAGAATCAGTCACAGGTTTGTCTGAACTTTATCCTTAAATTTAGTTTCCATCTAAGAATTAAGGCCAGAAGTCAGTGTCTGGCCAGGTACAGAGCTAATGTCTTCGCTTATTATTCCTTGCCCTCTAAATCTCCAGGGTGCTAGTAAAAGATAGCAAGAGAATATAAGGACTGATGCTCACAGTCCCTCTCCCTAAATTAACACATAAAAGTGAAAGAGATGAAGGCATCTACAATTCCCCAGTCTCAGTTCCCAGTCAATTCCTTCTTGGCATTATGTCAAAATGCAAGACTCATGAGAATATTTGAGTACATGTCTTCATTAACTGGATCAAGTTTAATGAGACAAATTTCAAATTTTTTTATCTTCCAAAGAACTACAAGAATTTCAAACAAAATTTAGCCCTTTTATGCTTTCTGCAAATTATCTCTTTTTAGCCTACTCCAAGTCAGGCTGGCCCTTTTGACTGAACTTCACTCTATTATTGATAAAGTTTCTCTACAGAAATGAGTGTGTTCTTGTTTAGGAGATGTTGGACTTTTTCCATTTGTATTAAATAAAACAATAATGGAAATTAAGAATCATTTTATGGTGCCCTTTCCAACAGCATTAAATCCAACAAAGGATCTTAGGTACTGCTGTGTGGTTTAGCACACACATACTTGAATATGCTATAAACAACTGTGAGAACAGCAATTGCAACATGAGTCTACCCTCAAAGAATTGTCATCTACCAAGTGCCACACCCAAAGTCATTTTTAAATAATAATTAAAAAAAATCTTTAAAAAAGTTGGGTAATTGATCCCGGAAGATTTGCCACAGGAAGCACACTGTAAGGACACTTTGTAGAAATTATTATGATCGAGGTAAATTTCTATCTATATAATATTGCAACAATGACTCAGTGCACCAGTCATAGGCTCTTCCCTGGAGAGATATGGAATGCATATGTCTCTTCAGACTCTTCCACAATTGAAGGAGAATAAGTCTTTCCACTCCAAGTCTCTCACCCTCAGCAGAAAGAACAGAATCAAGGTGAGAAAATGCCCATGACAAAGGCAGCTGATATCCAAGGAGGGTCTTTGCTGTCAGATCTAAGTGCTAAAGTAGCTATGAAGATGTGTTCCTTGAAGCTGAAATCGGGCCTTGTGTATCACCAACTTTTATTAACCAGGCCATTCAAAAATATAATAAAGCACCAGATTCATTTTACTGAACAGAGAGTTACTTTCTATTTCATATGTGTGTCAGTTATTTTCTTCAATTTTATCAGTTTTATTGATTATCCTTTATTTATATTATTATTTTAACTGTATAATTATATATTTAGCTTTGTTTTTAAGTTTAATTTAAAATTTCTATGTTAGGCTTTAAGTATTTTTTTTGTATTTACTAAAATATTCTTTTCATGTAATACCTTCCATGCTACAAAATCTCTCTCCAAGTGATAGACTTTTTCATTGATTGTATAGGATTTTGTGGGTGGTGATCACATTGAAATTGATGATCAATTAGAAAAGTCATCCTTTGGGAAAACTAAATCCCTCTTCTCCCAGTAGTCATTGGCTGAATGGCACATTTTTTTTCTAGGGATGGAACTGCATAAGATTTTCCCGTAAGAGTGTCTTTTGAGTTAATTTTATAATTTAATACATAAGTACTATATGTATGAATGCATAAACATACCACATTGTTGTTGGTTATATGTGTGTACATAACATATATACATATAATGCACATACATATTATATGTGTATACACATATGTATGTATATACTTACATATATAATGTATAAAATGTTATACATTACACAGTTAAAGCTCAGAAAAATTGTACAAATCAGGTTACCAAAATGACATACACATATATATATGTCTTACTGACTTTCTTTTGTGTACATGTACATGACCACTTAACTCCTTGGATTGGTTAACCCATTACTGGACTCATCCCTGGAGAAACCTGACCCTCTTTCTCTCAAGATTTCTTTAATGCCTATTATTATTCATCCACCTTAGCATGTCAACTGGTGTTCATGTTGTACATGTTAAGTAACCATATTGTTATAGGTTTAGCTTGAGGTGATAATGCTAAGGACTTCCAAAATAACATAGGCTATGGACATTGCCCTTCATCGCCTACCAGAATTTGAAGGCAAAATTTTACTGCTGGATACACCACAAACTTCAAACAACAAATATTGGAAGAACTTAGCTAGATTTGACCTGGAAACATCCTCTTTGATGACTAGCACATATGTCCTTCTAATATCTGAAGGTGCTATTTAAATGTCCAAGGAAGAAAATCAATCCCTAATTCTAACCAGCTATAAGCTTATATACTACAACAATGATTGCCTCATCAAAATATCTGCAGTGGAATAATAACAACATTTTACTTTTGTGAGGGAACAGCTTTGTAAATAGACTAAAGTCCACTCAGGATGAGGAAATTTATATGTAGACTTATGAACCTAGCAAAGTACTCATGACTAGAGAAGTCATTGACTCTATATGAAAACTTAATATGGTCATTTTCTTAAAATAATATAATTTCTAATTGTATCATAAATTCTTATCTTTATATGTCTAGATAAGCTCTCCCTTCTTACACAAGAAGCTACCTTCTAATGGGTAAGAGACTGCTATGAGAATAAATAACTGGTCAAAATGCACAGAATAAGTAACAGTAGAGTGTCCAATCACAATCAATAAATCTATAGTACACCCCCTACAGTTAAGGCTCATGTGGCAGAAAGATTGTATGAACAAGATGAACAAGATTTCTGTAGCTAGGTAGTATCTCCTTGACATGACAGCAAAACCATGTCAGGAAGTCTCAAAAATATTTTTTAACTAAACAAGACCCGCATGATGTGAATTTCAGTCTGCATCTAACTGTGGATGGGAGGAATGTTCCAAGGTATCACCCTAGATGAAGTGCTCTTTGTTGATTTTTTTTCTTTTCATACCTTTTTTTGTGTAGCAAATGAAAAAAAAAAATGATTGACAGCAATCTTCCAAAAATTTGATAAATTGTCCTTAATGTCAAGTGTCAGTACAATAAGAACATTTAATATAGCACATTTCTTCCCAACCTCATTCACATATTGTTTCCAAATATGCATCTTGGTGACATGTATTTTAGCTCTGTCTCAGATGTGTGATTCAGATGCTGTGACAGGCGTTTGCGCTTGTAATCATGTTCTACATGATGCCTTCCCACACCACTGTTTATTGCTCACCCTCTGTACACAAATTTGTAATTTACAAACACTTCAGGCCTGGTTTGTCTCATGGTTACTTTGTAACTCAGAAATAATAGTCATCTGACTTTCAGAGATATCAAAATTTCCATGATTAATATAAGCTGTAATATAAACTATATCTTTTCTTTCTCTCCTTTACAGTTGTGAGATCTCTCAGTGGTTTCTCATCCTAACCAGTATTTGAGTATGCACATTTATAACATGTAAGAATTAATAATATTAATCTTTTTATCTGAAAGATTTTTAACATTGTATCATAAAAAAGGTTGTGAATTATGATCCTGAAATGGAAGGGCTCACTCAAGTATGTCAAAGTAATTGCCACCATAACTCTGGGTATTGTTTCTGAATCCACTGTGCATGTCTTTTACTACTCCTGATCATAATAGAGTCATCTTAAACATAAAATTTAGTAAATCACTCTATTGCAAATATACTAAAACCTCCACAATGTGGAAACCATTACACATGACTAATAGGGGACATAAATTCTAGCATGCAATAAGGTTTCACTGTGCAAAAATACACCTGGAGAAGAGATAGATCTGAAAGTCAATTTTTAGGTAGAAATTGGGAATGCTTCTAAAAATGGTGTGCATTTGTTTGGATGAAGTGCTTAGGAGAACCCTGGGCTTGACAAATCATTCAGAGATAGAAATCTAAAGCAGTTCTTCCCCAGGAAGAATTTTGTAAACTAGGGACAGTGTAGCATTAAAAAGTTATAATGAGTGGATTTCATTGTATGCCAGGTCTCTTCAGGACAGGGTAGTCATGGTTACAAAAGGCCATGCTTTTACATCATCCAAATCAAGACACTGACTGCTTCTCAGAGAGTTTTGAATATCGCCTGATGATAAAGAGATCCAGTACATAGAAAGACACCAGCCACTAAACACAGCAGCCTTTCTACACAATCTTTGTCTCATTAACATTATTGCAGTAAAGCTGTCAGTAAAATTTCTTATCCTTCCTGTGGTTATTGTCAGCTTCAGTCTTATGCTAATTGTGTAACCATATTCAGGGAGGCTCAAATGTACACAAACATTTTCTTCACACCTCTTCTTCCTTTGTGAGATGGCAGAATGTGGCCATGACCCACTGTGTCCTCACACCGTTTAGTAGGGAAGGGAGCTGCAGTTCTGTCTGGAGTTATGGCTACCCAAAGAATGGGTGCATTAGACTAACAAACACATCACAGCTCATAACTCCACCAAGAGCTAAATGAGGCCTTTATTTTCTTCAAGACAAAAAGAAGCTCAGGCTCTGCAGCTGCTCCATAAAATATAGCTTAAAAAAATCACTCAGAATTTGAATAAAAAAGATATGGAACAGACCAATCTATTCACAGTGCATCTTGAGAAATGGCATGTGGTTTGAGTTAACATTAACAGAGACAAACTAATCTATTATCTTGAATCATCAAAATGTATTTTTTGTATGAAACATATACAAATAGCTTTTGATTATAATGAACATAGTTACATGCCTATAAAAATTATTTTTATATGATGTTCTATCAACAGTAAGAATTGATGATAAAGCTTTCCTAAAGGATGAATAGAGATAGAGATAGAGATAGAGATAGAGAAAGAGAAAGAGATAGAGATAGAGATAGAGATAGAGATAGAGATAGAGATAGAGATAGAGATAGAGATAGAGATAGAGATAGAGATAGAGATAGAGGTAGAGATATCATGAATAGCAAACTTAAGAAATGTTTGTAGGAACTGTGTGTACTTATAAGCATATAATTTTATTGAAAGTGATAATTTTTAATGAGAAATAAATGAAAGGTCATAGAAATAAAGTAATAATTGTCTTTGACTGGATCTTAACATAATGATACGTTGTGCCTTTTTATTTCTACTTATGAAATTGTGTATTAGTTAATAAATGTTAGTTTTTGATAAGATGTTTTATGACTCATTCTAGATATGTTTATTTTTATTAAATATTTTATTTACTAACATTTCTAATATTATCCCTTTTCTTGAGACACCCTCTCTGAAGTCCCCTATCCTATTCCCCCTCCCCCTAATTCTATGAGGGTATTTCCCCACCTACCCACCCACTCCCTCCTAACCTCCTTGGCATTCCCTACACTGGTCCATCAAGCCTTCACAGGATCAAGGGCTTCTCCTCCTCTTGATAGCCAAAAAAGCTATCTTCTGCTACATATAGGGGTGGAGCCATGGGTTCCTCTATGTGTACTCTTTGGTTGGTAGTTTAGTCCCTAGGAGCTCTAGAAGGTCTGGTTGGTTAATATTGTTGTTCTTCCTATGGGTTGCAAACCCCTTCAGCTCCTTCGGTCCTTTCTCCCACCTTGTGCTCAGTCCACTGGTTGGCTAGCACCTACCTCTGTATTTTTCAGGCTCTAGCAGAACCTCTCAGGAGAGAGCTATATCAGGCTCCTGTAAGCAAGAACTTGTTGGAACCCACAATAGTGTCTGTTTGGTGACTGTATATGGGATGAATTCCCAGGTGGGGCAGTCTCGGGATGGCTTTTATTTCATTGTTTGTTCCACAATTTGTCCTAATACTTCTTCCGTGAGTATTTTGTTCCCCCTTCTAAGAAGCACTGAAGCATCCTCACTTTGATGTTCTTTTTTTCTTGAGCTTTATGTGTTCTGTGAATTGTAAATTGGCTAGTCCGAGCTTTTGGGCTAATATCCACTTATCAGTGAGTGCATACCATATGTGTGATTTTTGTGACTGGGTTACCTCATTCAGGATGATATTTTCTAATTCTATCCATTTGCCTAAGAATTTCATGAAGTCATTGTTTTTTGTTTGTTTAATTTAATTTAATTTTACACTCCATATTCCATTCCCTGCTCCCCCATTCCCTCTCTGACTTCTCCACATCTCATATCTCCTCTCCACCCCTTTATCCACATGGATGCCCTCACCCCCACCCCACCTGACCTCTAAACTCCCTGGGGTGTCCAGTCTTTTGAAGGTTAGGTGCTTTATATCCGAATGAACACAAACCCAGAAGTCTTCTACTGTGTGAGTGTGGTGGGGGGGAGGGCTCATCTCAGGTGGTGTATGCTGTTTGGTGGTCCAGTGTTTGAGAGATCTTGGGGGTCCAGATTAATTGAGACTGCTGGTCCTCCTACAAGATTGATCTTCTCCTCAGCTTCTTTCAGCCTTTCTTAATTCACAACAGGGGTCAGCTGCTTCTGTCCATTGGTTGGGTGCAAATATCTGCCATCTGACTCTTTCAGCTACTTGTTGGGTCTTTTGGAGGCCAGTCATGTTAGGTCCCTTTTTATGAGCACCCCATAACCTCAATAATATTGGCCAAGCCTTGGGACCACCCCTTGAGCTAGATCCCACTTTGGGCCTATTGCTGGACTTTCTTTTCCTCAGGCTCCTCTTCATTTCCTTCCCTGCAATTCTTTCAGACAAGTGCAATTATGTGTTAGAGTTTTTACTGTGGGATGTCCTGTCTTCCTGCTCGAGGTAGGCTCTATAATTTCCCTCTCCCTACTGTCAGGCATTGCATTATTTTTAATAGCTGAGTAGTACTCCATTGTATAAATGTACCACATTTTCTGTTATCACTCCTCTGTTCAAGGATATCTGGGTTGGTTCTTTCCAGCTTCTGGCTATTATAAATAAGGCTGCTATGAACATAGTGGAACATGTGTCCTTGTTATATGTTGGAGCATCTTTGGGTATATTCCCAGCACTGATGGGGCTGGGTTCTCAGGTAATATTAGGTCCAATTTTCTGAGGAGCTGCCAGACTGATTTACAGACTGGTTGAACCAGCTTGTACTCCCACCAACAATGGAGGAGTGTTCCTCTTTCTACACTTCTTCAGTAGCATCTACTGTCACCTGAGTGTTTGATCTTAGTAACTCTGACTGGTATAAGGTGGAATCCCAGGGTTGTTTTGGTTTGCATTTCTTTGATGACTAAGGATGTTGAACATTTATTTAAGCGCTTCTCAGCCATTCTGTATTCTTCAGTTGAGAATTCTTTCTTTAGCTCTGAACCTCATTTTAAATATGGTTATTAGATTCTCAGAAGTCTAAGTTCTAGTGTTTTTTGTATATATTGGATACTAGTTGGATACATCCTCTGTTGGATGTAGGTTTATAAAAGATCTTTTCCCAATATTTGGGTTGCCATTTTGTCCTATTGACAGTGTCCTTTTACAGAAACTTTGCAGTTTCAGGGTTTTATAAGGAACAAAAATAATTATGAGTCATGATACAATAATCACATTGCAGTATTTAAGTAATGGGACTTCAGTGTTTTGAAGTCTGTACAGTCAACCCTTATCTTTGGTATGTTTACTTGCCAGTAGACCCATTAAATAAACTACTTGGAAGTTCTTATAATAAATATGTTTTTATAAATATTTGTTATACCCCAAATAAAGTCAACTTAATTGAGAAAAATCTTAATAAGTATAGTATTATATAGTATAATTGTTCTAGTATTCACCTAATAAGGTTTCTGGAACCCATGTTTACATTTTACAATATTTTCTATGCTATAAAAATATAAAATATTAATATCAATTTAATATTGCACAATTTTAAGGTATACTGAAAAATAAGAACAAAATTGAACATTTCTCCTACCCTAACCCTTACCCATATTCAGTCCATCCCCCTACCTTGCAAAGTCACAGTGCCCAAATTACTTAATATCTGTCTTCTCAACTATTTCTTTCCTGATTCCACCTTTATAAGAATCAATTTGAGTTACTGCTTTCATTACTTTTCCAAATAGTGTACATTCAAGAAGTCAATTACTTCTTACATTTGTTCAGGGGAACAATAGAAGGTTGGAGATTATCTTTCTCATGCCGATACCGAACTATAAATATTTCATGAGCATGCTTATTTCACATGGTCCAACATCACAATCATGAATTTTACACTCAAAATCTAACACACTGTTTATTCTTAGAACTTAATACTTCAACATTCTTCCATTGCTACTACAATATTTATGATGTTTTCTGAGAGCATTGCTAAAAAATTTGACCTTTCTTTACACATGATATCCTCTTGCTTCAGTCTTCCAACTTCTGAGCTTACAGTTGTGATATGAGTCCTGGCTCATCACCATCATCTTTTTACATTTATTGTTATTTACATTTCCTTCACAGTCTTGGTTGAATGGTATTTGGGTTCAGTCCAGGTGTTGCTGTGAGGCACTTCATGATCCAAGTTCCTATTCTTTATAAATTTCAGTCCCATGAGAATGAGCTACGTATAAATTGCTTGTTATTTCTCAGTATTAAAAAATCTGTATTAAAAGACTCTGATGATAAGTGTTACAGTTTTCTTTTCAAAATTCTTTTTTTATACTTGATTCTTCTCTTCTGCTTAAATGTTCTCCACTACTTTGCATTTGGTTCATGGATGCTTTTCCTCTATATGTGCCTAGACCCAACTTTCCTATGGCCCACAAATTCCTGAGGAGGACATCAGATCATATGAAATTCACTTTACAGACTCGTGATCCTCTATGCCAGTTCTAAGAATCAAAGTATGATCCTTAAAAGCACATTTAGTGGCTTCAACCAATGAGCTATCAGTCTGGCCCCATGAACTACCCCAATTCTCATAGTTAATTAATAGCAAAACCAATTCAAACCATGGTAGTCTAGTCAGGCTTTCATTGGGCTTGTTGTCTTTTGTTGATTTTCCTTACTTAGGCCCAGTGATCCTGACACCAGGTTTCTTGTTGCATGCACCAAAAGGGTAACCTTAGCCCAAACTGACATGCAGCACATATAAGAGTCTGTGATCTCTCCCTGAAAATATTTTATCATAGTCATTACTTGAAATGTATATTAAAAATAATGGTTAACAAAAATTTTAGACTATTTTATTTAATTTTCTCTCTTGAAAAAGTATTATGGAATAAGTTTGCCATGTTCACATCAGCATATGCAGGTAGCTGATACATTAAAGGCTATAAGTCTTTAAAACTTAACTTTTAATATATTGAATTTATTTCATAAAAATGTGTATATTTGACTTGTTACCTTAGAGAAAAATCCTATGTTTTAATTTAGTATTGTATTTTCAACTGCTATTCTATATTGATTCTATTTCATTTAGTGATAGGATTTTTTGAAAGCAGAAAACAATTTTTTAAGGATCTAAGCTTGAAAATGGATAGAGCCTACCCTGATGAGCAGTGGGTCGTAAAACATATCTCTTTAGTTCTTTTATCACAGTTTAAAATCCACAGTGGAATTGTTGAGCCAGTCATAATTGCTGGCAATAAAAACATTAATCATGAAAAATAGAATTCAGTAAAATAAAATTATTATTTTAGATTTATATAATAGTATGTAAATTAACTATTTTAGACTACTCATAAAACATAAGAAATAACTGGGCTCAATTTAGAAGAAAGGAATTGGGGAAAGTACTGTATCTGTGTTTACTAAAGACCATAGGTTGAACAATATAACCTGACATCCTGAAAAAATTCACCAAATCATGTAGGCAAGCATAAGAAACATGTAGCCTATTCTGAGAATTTCTTCCACACAGTTGGAGCAAAATGGCTATTAAAAATACTGTTTTGACAATAGTGTTAATAATTTTGTCTATTGGATATCTGTTAACATTCTTTTCCCATTGATGAAATCTAGCTCTCTCTCTCTCTCTCTCTCTCTCTCTCTCTATATATATATATATATATATATATATATATATATATTGAGTATGTGTTTCATTTAATAAGAAAATAACTAATAATATTTAAGAGAAATGAGCAATAAATTTTGCTCATCTACACAACTTAATTTTAACTTAAGAATCTCTGGATAAAATTAAGAAATAAATTTGTATAGCAATGGTTTTCACTGTCCTCGAGGATTCACTATACATGCAGTATCCTTCTTGCAGCATCTCCTAGGGTTCAAAGAAGCAAGTCTGCAAATATCACAACACACAATCTTATGACAAAACCAACCTGGGTTTCTGTAGACAACAGGCAGCATGGAGGCACTTCCTAAAATACTTCTGACTTTCTCTCAAGAGGAATTAACAAAACCTAATTTCTTTCTGAGCACAGATGCTACCTATTCAGCCCCAGTTTTTAACTACATGAATTGGAGATTAATACGTGCTTTAGGAAATAAATATGTAAGAAAGTGTGGAGTTTGCAGATAAGTTCATTATCTTTATATCTTGCAAGAAACATCGTTTCATCTTTTAAGGGGGAGGGCAGGTTTTTTTTATAATTATTTTATTAAATATCTATTTAAGTCTACTCCGAGCAAAGTGATTGGGCTAAAGTATTACAGTGACTGAAAAATATGAACCGTGTTAAAAGTTCAAAGTATATAAAATCTGAAGGTAGTTGTGTGCTTAATATGATGAAGGATTAATTATATATTAAAACAAGAGGAAACCAATGTTAATAGAAAGGATTGTCAGATAATTCTGAAGATTTGTTCTGCTGTAGATTCTGCCCAATTCTCACATTTCATTAAAGAACGTTTCATTAAAGAACAGGAAGTATCTGGTTCATATGTGAGAAAATATTATGGACCACAATGAAAACAATAATATAGAACAAGGATAGAGGTAAAGTTAGATATCTGGGATATGCAGTTTAACTTCTGTGGAAAGGGGTATTAATTGTGCTTAAAGCAATGCAATGGGATTATATCCAGACTATATTTGATATAGCAGGCATCAGGAGTGTTTTATTTTTTTGTAAAGAGGTAAAATATCTCCAAAATAAAAAAGAGAGAGAGAGAATGAAAAACATGGTTCATCTGAGCACATATCTAATTCTATAGCTGCCAACCCAAAGCTATATAGTCAGAGACACATGCATAACCCTAATAGCTGGGGGGAAACGTTCATGTTGGGTAAATACTAGATGCACAATATCAATGGATAAGCTATAAATTCATTATTAGTCTGTTAAGAGAGTGTAGAGTTGGAATTCATATGAAAATTCGTTTTAGCTTTCACATTAGGTTGTTTCCTATGATATGTACACATTGAATTTGTCTCAATTCTGGCATATTAAGATCAAAACCCCCTTGACCTCCTTTTGTTGTCGAATCGCTCTGGCTAGGACTTCAAGTACTATATTGAATAGGTAGGGAGAAAGTGGGCAGCCTTGTCTGGTCCCTGATTTTAGTGGGATTGCTTCCAG
>LR749740.1:1802964-1855913 GCA_902729485.2 Mus minutoides | reverse complement strand
AAAAGATCAAAACCCCCAAGGATCTCAGGAATGTTGACCATGCCATTTCTCAGTTCTTGCCAGTTCATTTCCAAACTCAGCCAACCATACACTGAGGAACACCCAGTAAATTATTTTGCTGTCATAGAATCACAATTAAGGTTAGAAGCTATATAATATAATCATAATATAATAAACTATATTATAAATGCTAGGCTTTAAGGTTATATTCATTCATTCATTCATTCATTCATTCATTCACTCACTCATTTGTTTGTCTGTTTGTTTCTCTCTCCTACTATGAAAGTATCTGTCCCCAAGTGAGAGATAATTATTAGTCTTTGTCTAATGTATATTTTAGAAACATTATGTTTCATGAGTTTCTACCTATATCTTTGTAGGAACAAGACCAATAAACCTATACATGTGATTAAAGGACAGCTACAAATTCTCCAAGTAGCTTACATTCATTTTCCACAGAGTCATTTTCACTTAGAGTTCTCATCCCTGAGACTCACAGGCTTAATATATGGGGAACATAGAACTATATAACAGCTAAAGATGTGGCTGCTTACAGCCAACCATTGGCCTGAGCATGGGGACCCCAAGGGAAAAGTCAGGGAAAGGACTGATTGAGCTGAAGGGGTTTGCAACCCCATAGGAAGAACAACAATATTAACCAACCAGACCCCCCAGAACTCCCAGGGACTAAACTACCAACCAAGTATTACACATGGAGTGACCTATTGCTCCAACTGCATATGTATCAGAGGATGGCCTTATCTGTCATCAATGGGAGGAAATGCCCTTGGTCCTGTAAAGGTTAGGTGCCCTGGGGTAGGGGAATGCCAGGGTGGTGAATTGGAAGTATGTGGATGTGTAGGGGAGCATCCTTATCAAAGCAGGGGAAGGAGGATGGGATAAGGGGTTTTGGAGGCAGAAACAGGAAAGTGAATAATATTTGAACTTTAAATAAATAAAATACCAATAAAAATTTTAAAAATCATAAAATAAAAGAAAAAATATTAGTTTTGTTTCATATTTTATGGAGTTTTAAAATTTACAATGTGTATTGCCAGTGGTAGATTTGAATGGATTATCAGTGAATGCTTAGGTCGCTTTCAATGTCTGGCTGTTATAAAAATACTGCTATATAAACATGTATATTCAATTGTTTCATGGAGATTCCCATGTAAATTATTTTCAATATCACTGAATTCAGAGAATTGCTTGATCATACTACCATGCTGTTTCTGTTTTAATTTTTGCACAAATTACCAGATTTTTTTTGCTATAAGTGCTGTCCCATTTTATACCTCTACTAACAATTTGAAAAAAAGCAATCTCAATATTATGCTAGTACATTTTATTTTCTACTTAGTTTGAGTTGGGTTTTGTTGTCATGGTTGTTGTTGGTGGTAGTCATGATTTTGTTGTTGTTGTTGTTGTTGTTGTTGTTGTTGTTGTTGTTTGCTTGCTTGCTTGCTTGCTTGCTTGCTTGCTTAATTTGTAATTTTATGAGTGGAAGTATATTTTCCAAAACTCCTACTCCAGGCATCTACCTCAGAAGTTCATGAGACTGATAATTAAGGTTTCTAAAAAGATGTCATAATCAAGTTTCATTACTGTACCTAGAATATAAGGAAATTTGAACACAGGTAAAAGAAAATAGATTTGAGGACATAGGAAATGGGTAGCCAAATACAAGGTAAAAGGAGCTTCAAGAAAATGCAAACAACAGCCACTTGAACTTAAATGTCTAGCCTCTAGAACCTTGAAGAAATGTTGTTGCCTTAGCAAATAAACCCACTGTGTAATGTATTTTGTCATCTCTAGCAAACATATATCGATAATCTTAGTAGATAAAAGGCATAACTCCATGTGTTTTTGATCTGCATTTCTGTAATTATCAGTGGCTTTGAAAATTTTTGTATATGTCTATTAGCAATTTACAGACTTTTTAGAACTTCCTGGTCCCTTGCCTACCTCGCAGTTAGACTGTTTTATCTTATTTTTTATTTTTTGTTACTTCTCATTTGTAAGAGTTTCTAGCATATTTCAGACACTAAATTTTCACCAAATACATAACTAGCAAATCTAGTCTTTTATATTTTTTCTTGCTTCTCCTGATTGAATAATCAAGATTTCTGTGGCTGCTCCCATTCCTATGAATGAATTTAATCATGAGCCAAATTTTACTTTATATTGAAAGTTGTCTGAGTTGTTATTCTGTTGCTATGAAGAGATTCCATGTTCATAGCAACTTTAAAAAGAAAGCAATTCTGTCTGTTGCTGTACCAATAGTACAGCAACAGACAGATAGTGAATGAAATAGAATTGAAGACCCAGAAATAAACCCACACACCTATGGTCACTTGATCTTTGACAAGGGAGCTAAAACTATCCAGTGGAAAAAGGACAGCACTTTCAACAAATGGTGGTGGCACAACTGGCTGTTAGCATGTAGAAGAATGCGAATTGACCCATTTTTAACCCCTTGTGCAAGGCTTAAGTCTATGTGGATCAAAGACCTCCACATAAAACCAGAGACACTGAAATTTATAGAGGAGAAAGTGGGGAAAACCCTAGAAGATGGCACAGGGGAAAGATTCCTAAACAGAACAGCAATGGCCTGTGCGGTCAGATCAAGAATTGACAAATGGGACCTTATGAAATTGCAAAGTTTCTGTAAGCCAAAAGACACAGCAAGACCAAAAGGCCACCAACAGATTGGGAAAGCATTTTTACCAATACTATATCTGATAGAAGACTAATATCCAACATCTATAAAGAGCTAAAGAAGCTGGACACCAGAAAAACGAATAATCCCATTAAAAATGGGGTACAGAGCTAAACAAAGAATTCTTAATTGAGGAATTCCGAATGGCTGAGAAACATCTGAAAAAAAATGTTCAACATCATTAATCATCAGGGAAATGCAAATCAAAACAACACTGAGAATCCACTTCACACCAGTCAGAATGGCTAAGATCAAAAATTCAGGTGACAGCAGATGCTGGTGAGGATGTGGAGAAAGAGGAACACTCCTCCATTGCTGGTGGGATTGAAAGCTTGTACAACCACTCTGGAAGTCAATCTGGCGTTTTCTCAGAAAATGGGATGTAGTACTACCAGAGGATCCAGCAATACCTCTCCTGGGCATATACGTAGATGTTCCAACTGGTAAAATGGACACATGCTCCACTATGTTCATAGCAGCCTTATTTATAATAGCCAGAAGCTGGAAAGAACCCAGATGCCCCTCAACAGAGGAATGGATACAGAAAATGTGGTACATTTACACAATGGAATACTATTCTGCTACTAAAAAAAATGAATTTATGAAATTCTTGGGCAAATGGATGAATCTGGAGGACATAATTCTTAGTGAGTATTGGGTTAGTGTTTTCTTCAGTAACCTATACGCGAGTGACTATTTACCTATAATCGGGTCTTTGAATCTTATGGGTTCTATGTTAGACGTTTTGTGTTCTTTTAGTTCTTCTTTCTAGTCGCACACCTATGAAGTAAGGAGGAAACTTATCCTTTGTTTTATGGGTACTTTCCTCAATATCTCTGTTTTAAATCTCGAAAGATGAAAGGATGGACCATACAGAGACTAACCCACCAGGGATCCATCCCATAATCAGTCACTAAACTCAGAAACTATTGCATAGGACAGCAAGTGTTTACTGAAGGGACCCTATATAGCTGACTCCAACAGAAGTGGATGCTCACAGTCATCCATAAGAGGGAGCACAGGGCCCACATTGGAGAATCTAGAGATAGAACCCCAAGAGCTGAAGGGGTCTGCAATCCTAGAAGAGGAACAACAATATGAACTAACCAGAACCCCAGAACTCCTGTCTCTAGCTGCTTGTATAGCAGAAGATGGCCTAGTCAGCCATCATTGGGAAGAGAGGCCCCTTGGTAATGCAATCATTATATGCCCCAATACAGGGGAATGCCAGGGCCAAGAAGTGGGAGTGGGTGGGCAGGAGAGCAGGGAGGGGGGAGGAGGGAGTTGGGAGAGGACTTTCAGGTTAGCAATTGAAATGTAAATTAAGAAAACAAAGCTTCTGTAAGGCAAAAGATTCTGTCAACAAGACAAAAGGGCCAGCAACAGATTGGGAAAGGATCTTTACCAATCCTAAATCTGATAGGGGACTGATATCCAATATATATAAAGGACTCAAGAAGGTGACACCAGAAAATCAAATATCCCCATTAAAAAGTGGGGCACAGAGTTAAACAAAGAATTCTCAACTGAGGAATACCGAATGGCTGAGAAACACCTGAAAAAATGTTCAACATCCTTTATCATCAGGGAAATGCAAATCAAAACAACCCTGAGATTCCACCTCACACCAGTAAGAATGGCTAAGATCAAAAAATCAGGTGACAGCAGATGCTGGCTTGGATGTGGAGAAAGGGGAACACTCCTCCATTGTTGGTGGGACTGCAAGCTTGTTCAACCACTCTGGAAATCAGTCTGGCGGTTCCTCAGAAAATTGGACATAGTACTACNAAATGTGGTCTCTTTGCCCCTTCCTAGAATTAAGAACAAAGCACACATTGAAGGAGTTACAGAGATCATGTGTGAAGCTGATCAAAAGGATGTACCAACTAGTGACTCCGGCTCCCAGGGATCCTTCCCATAATCAGCCACCAAAAATAAACACTATTGCATATGCCAGCAAGATAATGCTGAAAGGGCCCTGATATAGCTGTCTCATGGGAGGCTATACCAGTGTCGGGCAAACACAGAAGTGGATGCTCACAGTCAGCTATTAGTTGGAACTCAGCACTCCCAAGGAAGGAGCTAGAGAAAGTACCCAAGGTGCTGAAGGGGTCTTCAACCCTATAGATGGAAGAATAAAATGAACTAACTAGTTCCCCCTGTCCTCATGTCTCTAGCTGCATATATGGAAGAAGATGGCCTAGTTGGCCATCATTGGGAGGAAGGCCCCTTGGTCATACAGACTCTATATGCCCCAGGGCCATTATGTGGGAGGAGGTGGGTAGGGAAGCAGGGAGGGGATGAGGGAGGGTATGGGGAAATTTCTGGTTAACACTTGAAATATAAATGAAGAAAATATCTAATAAAGAGAAAAAAAATAGAAAACACCTAAAAAAAAAAAAAAGAAAAAGAAAAGATCTAATAAAAAAAATTGAAAAAAAAAAGAAAGCAATTAATTGGGGGTTGCTTACAGTTTCAGTGGCTAGCCCATGATTATGATGGTAGGGAATGTGGAGATAGGAGAGGAAGCCTTGGTGATGGAGAAGAATCTAAGAGCTTTACATCCTGATCCACAGGCAGTGGGCAGAACGTGAGTATACTAGGCCTGAAATGGATTTTTGAAATCTTAAAGCTCATCCCCAGTGGCACATCTCTTCCGACTCATAAACCTATGTCTTGATTTCTAATCCTTACCAAAAATTTACAGTAACTAGGAAACAAGCATTTAATATAGGAGCCTGTTGGCGCTATTCTTATTCAAATCACCTCAATAAATGATTCTGATTTAGGCAATTGAATAGCAGTGTTCCTTTTTTAGTTTATGATACATTATGCTAATATAATTATTCATAATATGTTTGGTTGGTTATTCCTGTAAATTTTTCATCAGATTGTCCCATTGTATGGCCTTTGATGTGAACTGTAGGAAATATATTGGTCCACTATCTTGTGAAGTGCATTTGTACTCTGGGGTATTTTCATTTTATCGGACATTTTCTATTTATTTACTAAACTTATAAGTTATTAGAATTTAGCTATGTAGTCATAAATGTTTCATGGTGAAACCGTCAGTATCTTGAAGGGTATATTAAGGTCTTATAACTATTATTTGAACTCAAGATCATCTTGATAAACAAAATAAGGCCAATCTATTTCTCTTATATATGTAACCTCCAATATCTCTTGCCTTTCAGTTTCTTAGTCTGCCCATCTAAATATCAAAGCCTATTTGAAAAATGACCATAAACATTAAAAAGAAAAAAATGAGCACAGAATGGAGAACAAACATCAGTTCAATAACTGTCTTGGCTTCAGGATGGTTTGATAATCTCCACATCTCTTACACACTTTCTCTTTCTAAGGAAAGTTTCTCTTATGGCTGGCTCAGGCTTAGGTTTTCTCTTCTCCCAGCATTAAATTCCTGTGGGAATTTCAAATTTTTCAGTTCTATTCTTCCAATAGTCTTTTTTTATTTTTTTATTTTTATTTTTGGTTTTTCGAGACAGGGCTTCACTGTATAGCCTTGACTGTCCTAGATATCCTAGAACTCACTCTTTAGATCAGGCTGGCCTCAAACTGAGAAATCCACCTGCCTCTGCCTCCCGAATCCTGAGATTAAAGGCATGCGCCACCATACCCAGCTTCTTCCAGTAGTCTTATAAGTAAATGAGAAAAAGCTTTCTTTAGAATATGTTCATTCCTGTCAGGCCAATTAGAAAAATGGATAAACAGAAAAAAAATAGAAATTTTGGAAATGATTCAATGAAGCAAAAAAACAAAAACAAACAAACAAAAAAACACAGACTAACATATGCAACAATAGTCTATACCGAAATAGAAGGATTGTTAAGGAGGGCAGAAAAGGTTGAGGAAATACTATTTTAAAGTATGAATAAAGAAACAATAATAAGTAATACTATAAACAAATAAGACCATAACTTTCAGAAACTCTTGCAAGTAATCATCAGAACAAATCTAAGAAAGAATCAAGATAAAATTACAGATGTGCAAAATCTGTTCAACCAGATTATAGTAGAAGAGTAATAAAATATAAAGAAATTGAAATACATATAAAGAGTTCAGAAACTCAAACACAAATTGTTAGAGATATTATAACAAAGTCTAGTCAAGAATTCAAATGTAGGAGCTAGAGAAAGTATCCAAGATCCGAAGGGGTCTGCAACCCTACAGGTGGAACAACAATATGAACTAATCAGTACCCCGAGAGCTCCTATCTCTAGCTGCATATGTAGCAGAAGATGGCCTAGTTGGCCATCATTGGGAAGAGAGGTCCCTTGGTCTAGCAAACTTTATATGCCCCAGTACAGGGGAACGCCAGGGCCCAGAAGTGGGAGTGAGTGGGTAAGGGAGCAGGGCAGGGGGGGGGGGTATAGGAGACTTTTGGGATAGCATTTGAAATGTAAATGAAGAAAATATCTAATTAAATTTAAAAAAAGAAAAACTGAGATCATCACAATAATGCCAGTCTTCTCAGAAGACAAGCTAAAATCGACAAAACAAGCAGTAATATATTGTAAGCCTTGAAAGTAAATAATTGTCAATTGAGACTGCTAAACTTGTCAAAATTTTCTATTTATACTGATTGACAAAGAAATAAAGGTATGTAATTAAAACAACCAAGCTAGCATTGCAAAAGTTACTTAAAGACCTCAGGAATACAGAAAAGCAAAATAGAAACTTTTGCTTTCTGTTTTTGTTTTTGTTTTTCGAGACAGTGTTTCTCTGTATAGTCCTGGCTGTCCTGGAAATTACTTTGTAGACCAAGTTGGCCTCGAACTCAGAAATCCGCCTGCCTCTGCCTCCTGAGTGCTGGGATTAAAGGCGTGAACCACCACGCCCGGCGTGAATAGAAACTTTTGATGATGAGACATAAAAAAAACCCTAAATCTCATGGGAAGAATTGTTGAAATATGAGAAACAAGAAGGAGTCAGTAATGTCAAAGCCTGAGTACAGAGACAGTAGGAAAGGAAAAGAACAGAATTCAGTAAACCAAACAAGGAGCGATAGAGAAAGCAAGCATGTTATTTTATTTGATGAATAGATCACAAGTCAAAATTTGTCATAAGACAAGAAGACCATTATAAATCAAAGATAGAAAAATATATCAAGAACATGCAATAATTATGAACATATTACCAAAGGTTGGAGCTCCTAATATGAGACCAAATAGAACAAGATTGCATATTTTAGTACTCTGTTTTCACCAATTATGTTAGTCAGAGTATTGTAGAGGAACATGTATGTGTATATGTATATATTAAAGAGGCCAGCAGTGGCAGTTTTCCAATGGAAAGGCCCTTTTATTGAATTTGGATAACTTTGAAGATTTGAAAATACTAATACTCTGAGAATTTTTAGGATAGATCTGAATAAATTTGCAACTTCTGCAAGAATCTCTGGATTTATTTTCTTTTAGGTCACTTTTAACAAGGGCAGGATTCCATGCAGTGAGCTACTCAGGTCAAGTGCAAGATCTCTGCTGAGCTTGCAGCAGCTACATGAGAAAGAACTATTCTTAGCCACCAACCTAGTCAATTCTTCAGATGTCTTGAGCACCACCTGCCTCCTAAACTATATCTGCAGGAAGGATTCAAAATGGAAATCACCTTTCCAGTCCTTGATAACAGCATTAACAATGATCATAGAAATGTTATCTTAAGTGGAGGAGATCTAGAGTGACTTGCTCTGCAGCAAAAAAGGTCTTTGAACCAATGCCTAAAACTCAGCACAGAAGGCTGAAGAAAATGATTTGTTCTTGGGCTTTGGTGAACGTCTTTTCCCTCAAAAAGTTTCCTTTCCTGGAGACCTATAAGGCCATGACTAGTCCATTGACATTCTTTAGAATATTATCAATTCTCTTGTCAATGAAAATGACTATTCCTTGAATTTCAACACAGGATAATGAAGATAAATGAAGATAAATTTAAATAAATTTATACAAAACAAAAAGTACATATGTAGTTGTACTATCACCATTCCAAACCTCAGGTAGAAAAAGTCACGATAAAATAAAACATGCATATTTACTTTATATTGTTTTCTGTTGAATAAGCACTAATGAGAATCGTCTTATCATCTATTTCTATAAAAAATATTTCACAATCAAAGATTGAAAAAATAAAAACTCCTAATATATTAGATATAATATAGGTCTAAACAACTGGATAAATGTGCAATTATTATTTCCTCTTAATTTTTTTATTCACTGTATCATAGTTTTAGAACCTTTTATAAATAAATTTGAATCATTGCCTGCTGCGGCAATTATTTTATGTCAATCTAATCATGTTTTTCATGTAGTATGAATAAAGTCTCAGAACATAAAATATAATTCTAAATAATGTCAGGAAGAAACTATTTTATTGACAAGTTATGCCAAATTCTTTAAAAGCTGTAGAATCCTTAAGCTTTCCATGCACTGAATTGGGCTTATGTGTAAATAATGACAATATCTTGATTAGGTATTTGTTTTTCTTTTTTTTTTAATTTTATTTAATATTTTTTTACACTCTAGACTTTATTCCCCTCCCAGTCCACCCTCCGACTGTTCCACATCCCATACTTCCTCCTCATCCCCTGTCTCCAAAAGGATGTCCCCACTCCCACCCCCCACCCCCACCCCCAGTTTTTGGGGGTTAGGTGAATCTTTTCTGGCTGTATGTGTGTTGGAGGCCTCATATTAGCTGGTGTATGCTGCCTGGTTGGTGGTCCAGTGTTTGAGAGATCTTGGGGGTCCAGGCTAATTGAGATTGCTGGTCCTCCTACAACTTCTCCCTCCTCTTCAGCTTCTTCCAGTTTTTCTTAAAGCCCTTTCCTTTCTTTGGTTTTCTTTCTAGTATAGCATGCCATGGTCTAGCCATCAGTTATGAGTTCTATTATGGAGTTTCTGCTTTAATCCTATGGTTTTATCCTAAATGTTCCTGAATTTCTTTTTGAAGTATGAACCCCAAGTTACATGCTGATCCTATACACTGATTTCTTTGCATAGTGGGAAAGTTTTGGCATGTGAGTTAACTGGAATCCCTTGGCTTTCAACGTGGCTCAGAGCAGATGGTCCTGACAGAGAGAGCAGAAACACAGCTCTGGGCCTGAAAATGTTAGTGTACACATGATGTCTCCTCCCCTAAGGACAAGTATGATTGATGGGTCTTTGGAACTAAAAAACATAGGAAAATGTATTCTTTATAATTGACTCTTTGCTGAGAAAAATATAGAGAGTTCTTAGAAAAGAGTGGGTAACACTTCAATATTTCAGTGCCATATAACAATCCTCCCCATATAGAATGACTTGTCTCTGAAAATAAAGCTTTATATTTGCCGAGTTTACATGATCCCATAATAAATATAAGGAAAACTTAAAAATTGCTTAGTTGGAAAACCATTTAACCATCCTACAATTCAGAAGACATAAAATTTTCCTTAAAATCCTGCTTTGAAAGTAAAAGAAAAGAAAAAATAAACTGTTTAAAATGGTATATATTAATATTAAATCATAGCTTAAAAGTGTCAAAAGCTTTAATTATAAATAATTAGAATGGAGCCTTTACATTGTCAATATCATTATGTTTTGTGCAGGAATATAAATACATATGCATGCATGTGGATGTATGCATAAAACACAGTTGTGGGAAAGGAAGCGAAGGAAATATTAAGGCCAATTCTTCATTTTATCAAAATGTATGCCTTTAAATAAGTAATGGAGACTAATGTGTTTTAAAGGGCAAATAAAGATTGTACTGGTATTTCAGAATCAAAAAATGGGAATCTATTAGTTACCTTTCTCACTGCTGTGATGAAATACCCATAACAAGGAAAGAATAACTTATTTTGACTTTCTATTGAAGGTGAAGTCCATCATGATATTCAGTGGCTAAGACACTGAGGCTATAGGTGGGCTAGCTGACTACCACTGTAAATGGTCTGTAAGTAAAGGGATCCATCAGAATTAGTACAAGTCTTTAATGGTGTTTTGCAAACTTAAAATATAGTACTATAAAGGGCCATGTTCAAGTTAAGTAATATGTTAAATGAAAATATAGTTTTGGAAATCAGAACCAGAGCACAGTCTTGGTATATATAAAGGTCCCACATTCCTGCACTCAGTCATAACTTTTTCTCTTGCTAGTCATAACTCTATCCACACCTCTTAGAACAGTAACTGGTAAGTAAGAATATATGTTGCATGGAATATACAGTAATTGCTTTAAAAAGGAAAATTCTAATAATAGAGCAAGATTGTGAAATTATTTTGATAATTTTATATGTTATATGCTCATTAAGTGATATAAAAATAAAGCTACAAACTATATGCTTTTATGTAAAGTGTGATATTATAGTAAAATTATGTTTTAAGTGAACCTGATTCATTCAAAACTAAAATATTCCTTCATACATATACTTAGATAATCCTAAATCTGGAACTAATGCACACTTCCCAAGGGGTCCCACTTCCTACTTAGAAGGTCCCTTTGCATTAGCAGTAGATATCTCAAAAAAATGAAAATTCCTTTCTTTGTTAAACAATAATCAATTGTGTTTTACTATTGAAATCAATTTATAGTTTTATATTTTAATTTCATAACTATTCATCAATATATAGTTAAATCCAATACAGTATGCATCCAGATTAGATTTTTTGTGAGGCAATAAAAGGGTAGAGGAGATCCCCAGCACTTGGAAGGCAGAGGCAGTCGGATTTCTGAGTTCGAGGCCAGCCTGGTCTACAGAGTGAGTTCCAGGACAGCCAGGGCAATACAGAGAAACCCTGTCTGGAACAAACCAAAAAAAAAAAAAAAAAAAAAAAAAAAAAAAAAAAAAAAAAAAAAAAAAAAAAAAAAAAAAAAAAAAAAAAAAAAAAAAAAAAAAAAAAAAAAAAAAAAAAAAAAAAAAAAAAAAAAAAAAAAAAAAAAAAAAAAAAAAAAAAAAAAAAAAAAAAAAAAAAAAAAAAAAAAAAAAAAAAAAAAAAAAAAAAAAGCAAAAACAACAACAAAAAACAAACAAACAAACAAATAAACAACAACAAAAAAAAGGGTAGAGGAGTTGACCTGGATTCTCCAACATAAGGGGTAGTTTTCTGTAAAACTATTTGTACTGTTCTAATGAAGAAAAAAATTAAATGTAGAAAAATCTATAGTTACATTTTAAAAGTATTTTGTAAAGTAAGAATGTCAGGGACATAACAAAGAAGATTTGGTCATGAAATAAGGATAATGCTTAGGAAAAATTAGAAAGTTCTAACCAATGGTCAGGAGGAATATCAGCTAACAGGACATATATTTTTAAAGAGCAGAAAACTAAATATTTTATGCAGGAAATAGCAAAAATAATTTATGTTATGTGAGAGAAATATCTATATTACTTTAAGATTAATAATAAACAGTATTTCATAAATGCACATATTCTACTAAACTATATTCTAACTCTAAATTATAAATCAACTTTTCCATAAAGTAACTTTTTCTTAGTGTCTGATTAATCTTCCTCTTTCTCTAAAGTGAAACAACTCTGTGTGCCCTTCCTTAATTTTTGCCAGTTTGGTCCATGTGAGTACATATTTTTATTTTTAAAGTTAAACTAGGAATTTGAGAAATGAGATAATTAGAACCCTATTAATTTTTAAATTAATGGTAACTGTGAAGTGTCAGTGGTTTTCTGATAAGTTATTGAAACAAGAGTGGAGTCACCCTGACCACAAGAGTAAACTGCACCATTCCTCTAAGGACTCTCTGATCTACATGAGACTGCCACTAAATAGTGGCAAGTGTGGGGGTGGGGTGGGGGGCATCATGAAACAAACTTTGCTAAGTATTGCCATTCTTGAGGTACTGAATGAATAAGTGATGTCCTTTTGCTCAGAGGATGAGGAACTAAACCCAGGATATTTTGAATGAGTGTCTCATATTGAGCAGTTTGAATTGAGACAGTTTCTCTAAGCTGCTCAAGCTGACTTTTTACTCTCTGTGTACCTCAAGCAGACCATGAATATGTAATTGTTCTCCAGGATTATGAGTAAATAAAACAAATGTATGTTTTTGCCTGTGAATGAATGTCTGGTTCTTGGTGTTTTTGTTTTTGTTTTTGTTTTTGTTTTTGTTTTAATTTGGGGGCTAGAGAGATTGCTAATTAGTAATAGCTACAGGAAACTCAAGTTTTCTGGCCTCTACAGGTATCCATGATCATATGTACATATAACACACACACACACTCACATAATTATAAATAGAATAAATCTTTTTAAATGTTAATAATTTAACCAGATATTACTGATTAAGATTGTGAGTTCTTTATCTTTCAATTTGCTTTCCATGTTGTGCCTACTGACATTTCAAGATTATAGGCCAACACTACATTTCTAGGATGTATGAACAAATTACATGATCATTATATGTATATTCTATATGCCTTCCAAAGTGCAGTAAATATATTCATATGTTCTGATAAACCTATATTACATAATTGTTTGGATACTCATTAACCACAATGAATACAACAACCATTTTCCCAGGGGCTGACCAGTCTACCTTATACCTGTGCAAGGCAATGAGGAAATGGAGTTGTCTCTATAGTCATTTCAGTTTTATACAGTCAATGGATATCCTACTGAATCGGTATCCCCTCGCTAAGGATACAATAAAGATGCTGAAATAGGACAAGATCATTGCTAGGCACTGTTCCACTAGTGCAGGTATTTTGTTTGTTCAGTTTCACAGTTACATTCACATTGTCTCAAGGCCAGAATTCCCACGAATAAGGAAGTTAACATTTATGTTCAAATGTTTGTAAATACAAATGTTTCATTTCATTATAGAGCTAAATGTAGAATGGTTGGGTGTGAAAAGTTATATGTTTATATGTTTTTCCTTATATGAAAGTGTGAAACTGTTTCCCAAAATGTTTGTATAATTTTACAGTCCAATGAGTGGTATTCATGGGTTCCAGTTGCTCTATAGACTTGCCAGCATCTTGGGCTTTGCCAGTCATTTACTATAATTATTCAATGTGTGTGTGTGTGTGTGTGTGTGTGTGTGTGTGTGTGTGTGTGTGTGTATGTGTGTGCAAGCTTGTCATTCTGGTGTCAAACTGCAATTTTTTTCTGATGACTGACATTGAACATTTTTTCTCGAACTTTATGACTTCTCTTGTACTTCACTTTGTCAAGTGTCTATTAACATAATCTGTTCATTTTCTTGGGCTTTTTTATTTTGAGTTTTAAGTTTTATTGGTACATAGCTATTGTAATGTGAGTTGCAAATATTTTTTTTCTTATTTGTATATAAATTTCTTATTTTGTAAAGAATCTGTGTTCAGACCTTTATGAACAGATAACAAATTTCATTAGAATGCTCAAATTATCTTCAAATATGAATAAAATTTAAAGACTAATATAAGAGCTTATTCACCTTTTGTTCATTTTATATGCTAATCTTTCGTGCTAGGACTATGACTTACTTGCTGTAAAAATATTTATATGATGTTATTCATTTAATGACATATATACATGAAGTTTTTAAAACAATTTTGGAAACATAGAATTTTCTACTAAATTTATTTCTAAACATCAATTAAAATAAAAATCAAAGGTCTTCTAAATTCAGATTCATTCTGTGTTCTCTCTTTTTTATTATATTGCTTGTATCTTTTTTTAAGATGAACTATATCATTTCTTCATTGTACTATTTCGGATGACTTAATAGTCAGCATGATATCTCCAGGCCTTTGTGAATTGAATTGTAATTACTTGGTCACTTTGTGTCCTTTTACTTTGACATAACTAAAACATTCATGTTACAATTCTGTTAAAAATATGCATTCTTGTTACTGCAGAGGGAGCTCAGCAATTAAAAACACTTTGTTTTGCAACGGACCAAAGTTCAGTTGCAAGTACCCTTGGCAATGGCCCTCCACTTCCCATAACTTCACCTTCAGGGGATCCAATTCCATAGGTGTGATCCAATGATCTGATGTGTGAGCCTGGCATTCATAGCCACACACACAAACATGAGCACAATTTAAAAAAATAAATTGTTTGTAAATGTGTGTGTGTGTGTGTGTGTGTGTGTGCGTGTGTGCGTGTGTGTGTATTCTGGGGCTATAAAAATGGTTCAGTGAGTAAAATACATGACACAAGAGTATAAAGACCTGATTATGAATCCCCAGTACCCACCTAAGTTAGAAGTTAGTTGTTATCACAGGACTGTTTTCACACCGGCTCGGGGGAGCTGAATAGGTAAGAAGTTCACCATGTTTCTGCCAAGCTAACCTAGACGTTGAGTCTCAGGTTCGAAAAAAGTATTGTCTTCAAAGATATGGTGTGGAGTGTTAGAGGAAGACACCAGACTTCAGCTTCTAGACATCTGCATACACAAACCTATGCATAGTACATCCCCACATATACGCTAGACATGACACCTACACATGCCACCACACACATTTCATTTAGTGTCCTTGATAGTATAAGTTGTGTCCATATATCAAATTTCTAATTGACTAACTTCTTTGAATACTTAATTTTTATTGCTTTCTTTACCAAGTTGTGAATGTAGAGTTTCAGATTTCATAAAAATATAAAAATTCTAGTCAGCAATTCTTTAAATATCGTTTTCTTTTACTTTATTCACTCTCTTTATAAATTATTTAACGATAATTGAATTTTTAGCTTTTTCTTATGTTTTTTAGTATGATTTATGGCTTCACTTTAAATATAATGTATTAGGATTTTATACTCAGCACTGTTTGTCAATAAAACATGCAATTTATCTATTTAGTCTCCAGTTGCGCTTTAATTTTTATTTACATTTGGCTCTTTGTGTCTGAGTTTTAACATTTGAGTGTTACCTGGAGTGTACCTGGAGAATGGGTCCTCTCCTTCTTCCACACTGGGATGGTGTGTGTAAGGGAGAGATGTCCAACCCCCAATTGAAGCATTGGCTTAATTAGTTACAGCTTTGTTATTGAGCTCAATCTGGTAGTGCAGATACAGGAGAGCTGGTGGGCTAACCAACTCAGCTACCACCCAGGCCCAGTTACAGGACTCTGATTTGGCACACCCAGCAACTTCTACCTAATCTATCAACTGCTGCAGCAGGTGAAAGGGCCAACCCTACATATTCAAAGCTGCAGACTCTCCATGACACAGGCAACAATAGGACTCCAGGTTCAGATCTGGCATTGATAATGTGGCATAAGCCAGAGGCCTAAAAACATATCAATGATTCATTGCAATGAATTTTTGCAAGGAAATATGTGTGAACAAAAGAGTTCACTGTGGGACACACTGTAACACACTACAGCCTATATACCAAGATTTTTAAATTCTATTTTATTTTGGGAAGAGAGGTTACAAGTACAGATGGCAAATATGAAGGAAGGGACAGGGAGATTAATGGGGATGGTATGTATGATGTAACACCCACAAAAAAAAAGTCAACAAAATTGTACAAAAATATACAAATTATTCCCTATAAATGCTTAAGAATTTGTTCTTTTCTCTGTAAGGATGTTTTGAGTGTAAAAATTAACTTAATTTTTTATCTGAAAATTTTTTTTTCTGTTTTGTTATATATTTTTTGTCATTTTTAAATTTACTTATTCTTTTACACTCCACATTTTATTCCTCTTCTTAACCCCTGGTCCACCCTCTGACTGTTCCACATTCCATACCTCTTCCCTACACCCCTGTCTCCAGGAGGATGTCCCCAACAACCATCACCCACCCAACCATTCCTCTAAATTCCCTGGAGTCTCCAGTCTCCCAAGGGTCATGCCCATTCTCTCTGACCTAACCCAGACTGGGCAGTCGTCCACTGGACATGTGTTGGGGGTCTCATATCAGCTGGTATAAGGTGACTGGTTGGTGGTCCAGTGTCTGAGAGATCTCATGTGTCCAGGTTAAATGAGACTGCTGGTCCTCCTACAGGGTCGTCCTTTCTCCACAGCTTCTTTCAGTCTTTCCCTAATTCAACAACAGCGGTAAGCTGCTTCTGTCCATTGGTTGGGTGCGGATATCTGCATCTGACTCTGTGTCTGGTTTTGGTGGTTGTTTATGGGATGGATTCTCAGGTGGAACAGTCTCTGGATGGTCATTCCTTCAATCTCTGCTTCACACTTTGTCTCTGTAACTCTTTCCATTGGTACTTTGTTCTCCTTTCTAAGAAGTATCAAAGTATGCACATTTTGGTCTTCCTTCTTGAGTTTCATGTGTTTTGCAAATTCTATCTTGGGTATTCTGAGCTTCTGGGCTAATATCCAGTTATCAGTGAGTACATATCATGTGTGTTCTTTTGTGATTGGGTTATCTCACTCATGATGATATCCTCCAGATCCATCCATTTGTCTAAGAACTTCATAAATTCATTGTTTTTAATAGCTGCATAGTACTGCGTTGTGTAAATGTACCACATTTTCTGTATCCACTCCTCTATTGAGGGATGTCTGGGTTCTTTCCAGCTTCTGGCTATTATAAATAAGGCTGCATATAGGCACAGGGAAAAATTCCTGAACAAAACAAGTATAGCTTGTACTGTAAGATCAAGAATTAACAGATGGAACCTCATCAAATTGCAAAGCTTTTGTAAGGCAGAGGACACTGTCAATAAGACAAAAAGGCAACCAACATGTTAGGAAAAGATCTTTACCAATCCAAAATCTGATAGAGGGCTAATATCCAATATATATATAAAGAAATCAAGAAGTTAGATTCTAGAAAACCAAATATCCCTATTAAAAAATGGGGTATTGAGCTAAACAAAGATTCTCAACTGAGGAATACAGAGTGACTGAGAGCACCTAAGAAACTGTTCAACATGCTTTTTCATCAGGAAAATGTAAATCAAAACTACCCTGAGATTCCACCTTACATCACTCATAATGGCTAAGATCAAAATTCAGGTGACAGCATATGCTGGCAAGGATATGGAGAAAGAAGAACACTCTTCCATTGCTGGTAGGATTGTTAGCTAGTTAAATCACTCTGGAAAACAGTTTGGCAGTTCTTCAGAAAATTGGACATAGTTCTACCAGAAGATATAGCAACATCACTCCTGGGAATATACCCAGAACAGGCTCTTCTTCTTTTCCATCTCTGCAGTTCTTTCAGACAGAAACAATCATGGGTCAGAGTTTTGACTGTGGGATGGCAGATACCTCCCTCACTTGATGACCCTTTGTGCTGGAAGGGACACTCTACAAGTTCCCTCTCCCCATTCTGAGGCATCTCATCCATAGTCCATCCCTTTGAGTCCTGAGTGTCTTCTATCTCCCATGTCTCTGGTGCACCCTGGAGGGTCTCCCTCCCATCAACCTCTTACCTCCCAAGGTTGCTTGTTTCCATTATTTCTACTGGTCCTAGGACTTCAGTCCTTTTTCTTCACCTAATACTGATCAGGTCCCCCCCCGCCCCCGCCCCAGTACACTTTCCCTCACAGATCACTCCCAGGTCCCGCCCTCCCTCCCTCTCCACTTGTGATTGCTTTCCTCTCCCACCCAAGTAGGGCTGATTTGTCCTCACTCATTGATCTTTTTGAGTTCTATGCACTCTAGATATTCCATCCTTTTTCATTTTAGTATTATTATTTTGTTGTTAATATCCACTTATTAGTGAGTAAATACCATTCATGTCCTTTGGGGTCTGAGTTACCTCACTCAGGATTATATTTTCTAGTTCCATCCATTTGCCAACCAAACTCAGAATGTCCTATTTTGAAATAGCTGTGTAGTATTCCATTCTGTAAATGAAACACAATTTCTATATCCATTCTTCTGTAGTGAGACATCTGAATTGTTTCCAGTTTCTGTCTAAAACAAATAAGGCCACTATGAACATAGTGGAACATGTATCCTTGTGGCATGGTGGTCCATCTTTTGGGTATATTCCCAAGAGGTATTGCTGAGTCTTCTATTTCCAATTTTCTGAGGAACCTCAAGATTGATTTCAAGAGTAGTTGTACCTCTTTGCAATCCCATCAACACTGTAAGAATGTTCCTCTTTCTCCTCATCTTTGCCAATATGTGCTGTCACCTGAGCTTTAGATATTAGATATTCTGATTGGTATAAGATAGAATCTCAGGTTGTTTTGATTTGCATTTCTCTGATCACTAAGGACATTGAACATTCCTTTAGGTGTTTCTCAGCTATTGTAGATTCCTCTGTTGTGAATTCTATTTTGTTCTGTATGCCATGTTTTGATTGGGTTGTTTGGTTTTTGGTGGTTAGCTTCTTGAGCTCTTTATATATTTTGGACATTAACCCTCTATTGGATATGGGGTTAGTGAAGATTTTTTCCCAATCTGTAAGTTGCTGACGTGTCTTATTGATTATGTCTTTTGCCTTACAGAAGCTTTCCAGTTTCATGAAGTCCCAGTTATCAATTCTTGACCTTAGAGCATGAGCCATTGGAGTTATATTTAGGAAATTTCCCCCTATGCCAAAGAGTTCAAGGTTCTTTCCCTCTTTCTATTCTATTAGATTCAGTGTATCTGGTTTTATGTTGATTTCCTTGAACCACTTGGACTTGAGCTTTGTGCAATGTGACAAATATGGCTCTATTTTCATTTTTCTATGTAAAGACAGCTAGGTAGACCAGCATCATTTATTGAGGCTTTCTTTCTGTTGTATATTTTTAGTGTCTTTGTTAAAGATCAAATGTCCATAAGTGAGTGGTTTTATTTCTGGGTCTTCAATTCTATTCAGTTGATTAACCTGTCTGTCTCTGTACCAATACCATGCAGTTTTGATCACGATTGCTCTGCAGTAGAGCTTGAGGTCAGGCATGGTTATTCCCTCAGTCATTCACTCATTGCTCAGTACAGTTTTCCCTATTCTGAGTTTTGGGCATTTCTATATGAATTTGAGAATCACTCTTTCTACATCTTTGAAGAATTGGGTTGAGATTTTTATGGGGATTGAACTGAATTTGCAGATTGCCTTTGGTAGGATGCCTTTTTTACTGTATTAATTTGCTAATCCGTGAGCATGGATGATCTCTCCATTTTCTATTACCTACAATTTCTTTCTTGAGAGACTTGCATTTATTGACATACAGGTCTTTCACTTGTTTTGTTAGAATTACCCCAAGATATTTTGTATATTTGTGGGTATTGTGAAGGAAGTTGTTTCTTTAACTTTTTTCTCAGCCTTTTTTAACATTTATATAAAGGAAGACTATTGATTTATTTGAGTTAATTTTATATCTGGCCACTCTGCTGAAGTTCTTTATCAGCTGGAGAAGTTCTCTGGTAGAATTTTTGTGGTTGTTTATATATATTATCATACCATCTACAAGTAGTGACACTTTTATTTCTTTGCCAATTTGTATCACCTTGATCTCTTTTATTGTTGTTGTTGTCTTATTGTTCTAGCTAGCACTGTGAGTACTATTTTGAATGGATATAGGAAGAGTGGGCACCCTTACCTGGTCCCGGATTTTACTGGGATTGTTTCAAATATGTTTCCATTTAATTTGAAACATCAGTCTCACACTTTCACTTGCCTCCTTAAACATATGAGTTCTATTTATAGTAGTCATTTACTCAACTAACAAAATCCACCTATATCATAGGTTTATGTTTTTGCGATGTCTTTTATGATACATATTAAGGTATTAAGTTATTGGTTAGATATTTGTCTTGTTTGCTCAAGGGGGACCCACAGAGCCCAAAGCTCTTGCCTCTACAGGAGCTATATTCTTCTAGCTGGGATGTCTTGTCTGGGCTCTGTTGGAAATGATGTGCCTAGCTTCCCACAGATATAATGTGCCATGGTGGGGGGATTTCCAAGGGTGACCCACCACCCACTCAGAGTAGATGGTGAGTTATGGGGGAAAAGATTGTGGGAGGGGATGATCATTAGGGGGCAGTGATCAGGATGTAAATTGAATAAGTAAAAAATAATAATTTTTAAAAAGAAATTGAAAACAAATATAAGTGGATAGATTTGACCAAAAGTTTATTTTAAAATTTAATCATAACTTGAGATTCAAATTTGAAAAAATATTAACACAATTTGATTATTAAAAGTAAGAACACAGAAAAGAGTAAGACTTTAAATATTGAAGTTTTTGTTATTTCCTATCCCTATAGTTGAATACCAAATAATATTTGTGAAGAATAGATAACATTTGAGTTTTATTGAGTTAAGTAGTGAGCCACAGAGGATCAGTAGATGACTATCTCAGCACGTAAATGGAACTTTTGTTCAGCTCATGGAATTGTCCTCTGAGAGACTTACTGCTCAATAAGTTCATCCTTTCTAGTTCTTTCTGAACTCTGATTGGCTGGTTCATCTCAGCTATTCTGACACAGATTCTTCTCTGAGCTGAAATGATTCAGGCTGGTTTCTTTAGGCTTCTCACTGAATTGCTCTGATTGGACTCAAACTAACTGAAAATATGTTCTATTCTGGCTTCTTCTTATTCTCTTCCTTTTTGGGTCTTCACTTGCACCCTGTCCCTGTAAAGTGGTTCTGGAAAAGCTACTTCTGAGTTCCACAAACTAAACTATACTTTCTCTGATTCATCAATTAGACTGTCCCACAATTAGAGGTCACTTTCAAATGTGGCTGCTTCCTTCTAAAAACTAACCTTACCTGTATTATTTTGGATTAAAGGTTTTGTTTTTTTGTTTTTTTGTTTTTTTGTTTTGTTTTGTTTTGTTTTGTTTTTGATTTTTCGAGACAGGGTTTCTCTGTCTAGCCCTGGCTGTCCTGGAACTCACTTTGTAGACCAGGCTGGCCTCGAACTCAGAAATCCACCTGCCTGGATTAAAGGTATGTGCTAAGGGTGTGTCTGTATTCCAGCCAAATCGTTCTGTAATCCTGGGACAGATCATGTACACATAGAAGGCCTTTTTTATGGGTTCCCGGATATGTAGGGACTTTAATCCAGAAATATCACTACTCTGGCAAGAATACAGACCAAAGCATGCAGCTTTAATCTCAAGCAATGAAGGTAAAGTTAGTTTGTAAAGGGCAGAAGCTACATTTGAAAGTGATATCTATTTGGGTGGCAGACAGAGCAACAAATCAGAAAAAGATTTGACAGAATAAGATATGCTCACCCCACACAAGTACAGAGAAGAAATAGAGGTCACTTAAAAGAGCGCATCAAGGAGGGAGAAAGGAGGGACAGGTTAAAGAGATAACAAGCTAGATACAGATAACATTAGAATGATCCAGAAAATAAGAAGGAGCCAGAAAATTAGAACATTTTTCCAAAAGGTAATATGAGGCCAACCCAAGAAATTCAGTCAGAAGTTGAAAGAATCCAGTTTTAGCCAGCTTGGAGAGGAGTTTTGAGCCAGGCAGCTGGGTTGAACCAGCAACTCCAAGTTCTGAAAAAACTAAAAAGGGTGAGCTTCTGCAATAGTAAGTCTCAGAGGCTAAAAACATTCTAGGCCTAAATTAGGCTTTGGCAGCTAGAAGCTTTCAGGACTAGGCCAAGGTTATTAGACTGAGGCAATGACCCTTGGAAATGACAAATTACATCAGGCAAATAAAAGATACTTTAACACACTAGCTGTATTAATTTTTAAAAAATCTTCCTCCTTTGTATTTAGGCTAAAATTTATACACAGTTTAACTATTACAACAGAAACAATTATCAACCCATAAATTTGGTAGTCTGAATGTCCTTATGAAGATCTCTTGATGCAATGATCCTTCCTAACTGTAGTCCTAACCACATGTCCTTCAGCAAATGTTCATTTCAGCATCAAAGTTCTCTTTTCTTTCTTTTTTTTTTATTGGATATTTTCTTTATTTACATTTCTTTTTTTTCACTTTTTTAATTTATTATTAGAGAGTTTCTTTATTTACATTTCAAGTGTTATCCAAAAGTCCCCTATATCCTCCCCACACCCTGCTCCCCTACCCTCCCTCTCCTGCTACTTGGCCCTGGCATTCCCCTTTACTGGGGCCTATAAACATTGCTAGACCAAGGGCCTTTCTTCCTAAATAATGGCCAACTAGGCCATCTTCTAATACATATACAGCTAGAGACATGAGCTCTGGGTGTTCTGATTAGTTCATATTGTTGTTCCATCTATAGGGTTGCAGACCCCTACAACTCTTGGGTACTCTCTCTAGCTCCTACATTGGGGATCCTGTGTATTGCCCTATAGATGATTGTGAGCATCCACTTCTGCATTTGTCAGGAACTGTCAAAGCTTCCCAGGAAACAGCTATATCTGGGTCCTTTCAGCAATGTTCTGCTGGTGTATGCAGTAGTGTCTGCGTTTGGTGGCTGATTATGTGATGGACAACTGGGTGGGGCACTCTCTGGATGGCCCATCCTTTCATTTTAGCTCCAAGCTTTGTCTCTGCACATCCTTCCATGTATATTTTAATCTCTATTCTAGGGAGGAGTGAAGTATCCACGCGTTGGTCTTTCTTGATTTTCTTATGTTTTGGAACTTGTATCTTGGGTATTCTAGATTTCTGGGCTAATATCTGCTTATCAGTGAGTGCATATTAAGTGACTTCTTTTGTGATTGGATTACCTCACTCAGGATGATATCCTCCAGATACATCCATTTACTCAGGAATTTCACAAATTCATTGTTTTTAATTGCTGAGTAGTACTCCATTCTGTAAATGTACCACATTTTCTGTATCCATTCCTCTGTTGAGGGACATCTGGGTTCTTTCCAGCTTCTGGCTATTATAAATAAGGCTGCTATGAACATAGTGGAGCATGTGTCCTTGTTACCAGTTAAAATATCTTCTGGGTATATGCCCAGGAGAGGTATTGCTGGATCTTCTGGTAGTACTATGTCCAGTTTTCTGATTTCCAGACTGATTTCCAGAGTGGTTGTACCAGCTTGCAATCCCACCAGCAATGAAGGAGTATTCCTCTTTCTCCACATCCTCGCCAGCATCTGCTGTCACCTGAATTTTTGATCTTAGCCATTCTGACTGGTGTGAGGTGGCATCTCAGTGTTGTTTTGATTTGCATTTCTCTGATGATTAAAGATTTCGAACATTTTTTAAGGTGCTTCTCAGCCCTTTGGCATTATTCAGTTGAGAATTCTTTGTTTAGCTCTGTACCCCATTTTTAATGGGGTTATTTGAATTTCTGGCGTTCAGCTTCTTGAGATCTTTGTAAATATTGGATATTAGCCTCCTATCAGATTTAGGATTGGTAAAAATTCTTTCCCAATCCGTTGGTGGCCTTTTTGTTTTATTGACAGTATCTTTTGCTTTACAGAAGCTTTGCAATTTTATAAGGTCCCATTTGTCAATTTGTGATCTTACAGCACAGGCCATTGGTGTTCTGTTTAGGAATTTTATCCTTGTGCCCATATGTTCCAGGGTTTTCCCCACTTTCTCCCCTATGAATTTCAGTGTCACTGGTTTAATGTGGAGGTCTTTGATGCACTTAGACTTGAGCTTTGTACAAGGAGAAAGGAATGGATCAATTCACAGTCTTCTACATGTTGATCATCAGTTGTGCCAGCACCATTAATTGAAAATGCTGTCTTTTTTTCCACTGGATAGTTTTAGCTCCCGTGTCGAAGATAATGTGACCCAATGTGTGTGAGTTCATTTCTGGGTTTTCAATTCTATTCCATTGGTCTACCTGTCTGTTGTTACACCAGTACCATGCAGTTTTTATCACGATTGCTCTGTAGTACAGCTTAAGGTCAGGCATGGTGATTCCACCAGAGGTTCTTTTATTGTTGAGGATAGTTTTTGCTATCCTAGGTTTTTTATTATTCCAGATGAATTTGCAGATTGCCCTTTCTATTTAAGTGAAGAATTGAGTTGGAATTTTGATGGGGATTGTGTTGAATCTGTAGATTTCTTTGGGCAAGATAGCCATTTTGACTATATTAATCCTGCCATCCATGAGCATGGGAGATCTTTCCATCTTTTGAGGTCTTCTTCAATTTCTTTCTTTAGAGACTTGAAGTTCTTGTCATACAGATCTTTCACTTCCTTCGTAAAGTCACACCAAGGTATTTTATATTATTTGTGACTATTGTGAAGGGTGTTGTTTTCCTAATTTCTTTCTCATCCTGTTTATTTTTTGTGTAGAGAAAGGCCACTGATTTGTTTGAGTTAATTTTATATCCAGCTACTGTGCTGAGGCTGTTTATCAGTTTTATGAGTTCTCTGGTAGAATCTTTAGGGTCACTTATATATACTATCATATCATCTGCAAATAGTGATATTTTGACTTCTTCCTTTCCAATTTGTATCCCCTTAATCTCCTTTCGTTGTCGGATTGCTCTAGCTAGGACTTCAAGTACTATATTGAATAGGTAGGGAGAAAGTGGGCAGCCTTGTCTAGTCCCTGATTTTAGTGGGATTACTTCCAGCTTCTCTCCATTTACTTTGATGTTGGCTACTGGTTTGCTGTAGATTGCTTTTATGTTTAGGTATGGGCCTTGAATCCCAGTTCTTTCCAAGACTTTTATCATGAATGGGTGCTGGATTTTGTCAAATGCTTTCTCAGCATCTAAGGAGATGATCATGTGATTTTTGTCTTTGAGTTTGTTTACATAGTGGATTACATTGATGGATTCCGTACATTAAACCATCCCTGCATCCCTGGGATGAAGCCTACTTGGTCATGATGGATGATCATTTTGATGTGTTCTTGGATTCGATTTGCGAGGATTTTATTGAGTATTTTTGCATCAATATTCATAAGGTATATTGGTCTAAAGTACTCTTTCTTTGTTGGATCTTTGTGTGGTTTGGGTATCAGAGTCATTGTGGCTTCGTAGAACGAATTGGGTAGAGTACCTTCTGTTTCTATTTTGTGGAATAGCTTGAGGAGAGTTGGAATTAGGTCTTCTTTGAAGGTCTGATAGAACTCTGCACTAAACCTATCTGGTCCTGGGCTTTTTTTGGTTGGGAGACTATTAATGACTGATTCTATTTCTTTAGGAAAATGGGACTGTTAAGATTGTTAATCTGATCCTGATTTAACTTTGGTACCTGGTATCTGTCTAGGAAGTTGTCCATTTCATCCAGGTTTTCCAGTTTTGTTGAGTATAGGCTTTTATAGTAGGATCTGATGATGTTTTGGATTTCTTCAGAATCAGTTGTTACATCTCATTTTTCATTTCTGATTTTGTTAATTCGGATATTGTCCCTCTGCCCTCTAGTTAGTCTGGCTAAGGGCTTATCTATCTTGTTGATTTTCTCAAAGAATCAGCTCCTGGTTGGGTTGATTCTTCGAATAGTTCTTTTTGTTTCCACTTGGTTGATTTCTGCTCTGAGTTTAATTATTTCCTGCCATCTACTCTACTTGGGTGAATTTGCTTCCCTTCGTTCTAGGGTTTCTAGGTGTTCTGTCAGACTGCTAGTATGTGATCTCTCTAGTTTCTTTTTGGAAGCACTCAGGGCTATGAGTTTTCCTCTTAGGACTACTTTCATTGTGTCCCATAAGTTTGGGTACGTTGTGGCTTCATTTTCATTAAACTCTAAAAAGTCTTTAATTTCTTTCTTTATTTCTTCCTTGACCAAGGTATCATTGAGTAGAGTGTTGTTCAGTTTCCACATGAAAGTTGGCTTCCTATTATTTCTGCTGTTATTGAAGATCAGCCTTAGTCCATGGTGATCTGTTAGGATGCATGGGATAATTTCAATCTTTTTGTATCTGTTAAGGCCTGTTTTGTGACCAATTATATGGTCAGTTTTGGAGGAGGTACCATGAGGTACTGAGAAGAAGGTATATCCTTTTGTTTTAGGATAAAAAGTTCTATAGATATCTGTTAAATCCATTTGTTCCATAACTTCTGTTAGTGTCCATGTGTCTCTGTTTAGTTTCTGTTTCCAGGATCTGTCCATTGGTGAGAGTGGGGTATAGAAGTCTCCCACAATTATTGTGTGAGGTTCAATGTGTGCTTTGAGCTTTACTAAAGTTTCTTTAATGAATGTGGCTGCCCTTACATTTGGAGCATAGATATTTAAAATTGAGAGTTCATTTTGGAGGATTTTTGCCTTTGATTAGTATGAAGTGCCCCTCCTTGTCTTTTTTGATACCTTTGGGTTGGAAGTCAATTTTATTCGATATTAGAATGGCTACTCCTGCTTGTTTCTTCGAGCCATTTGCTTGGAAGATTGTTTTCTAGCCTTTTACTCTGAGGTAGTGTCTCTCTCTGTCTCTGACGTATGTTTCCTGTAAGCAGCAAAATGTTGGGTCTTGTTTGTGTAGCCAGTCAGTTATTCTGTGCCTTTTTAATGGGGAATTGAGTCCATTATGATAAGAGAAATCAAAGAAAAATTAGTGTTATTTCCTGTCATTTTCTGATGTTAAAGATAGGAATCTGTTCTTGTGGCTGTCTTCCTTTAGTTTTGTTAAAAGATTACTTTCTTATTTTTTCTAGGGTGTACTTTCCTTCTTTGAGTTAATGTTTTCCCGTTATTATCCTTTGAAGGGCTGGATTCGTGGAAAGATATTGTGTGAATTTAGTTTTGTCATGGAAAACTTTGGTTTCTCCATCTATGGTAAATGACAGTTTTGCTGGGTATAGTAGCCTGGGCTGGCATTTGTGTTATCTTAGTGTATGCATAACATCTGTCCAGGATCTTCTGGCTTTCATAGTCTCTGGTGAGAAATCTGGAGTGATTCTAATAGGCTTGCCTTTATATGTTACTTGACCTTTTTCCCTTACTGCTTTCAATATTCTGTCTTTATTTAGTGCATTTGTTGTTCTGATTATTATGTGTCAGGAGGAATTTCTTTACTGGTCCAGTCTGTTTGGAGTTCTGTAGGCTTCTTGTATGTTCATGGGCATCTCTTTCTTTAGGTATGGGAAGTTTTCTTCTATGATTTTGTTGAAGATATTTGTTGGCCCTTTAAGTTGAGAATCTTCTTTCTCATCTACTCCTATTATCCGTAGGTTTGGTCTTCTCATTTTGTCCTGGATTTCTTGGATGTTTTGGGTTAGGGTCTTTTTGCATTTTGCGTTTTCTTTGATTGTTGTTTCCATGATCTCTATGGAATCTTCTGCACCTGAGATTTTTCTCTTCCATCTCTTGTATTCTGTTGCTGATGCTCACATCTATGGTTCCTGATTTCTTTCCTAGGGTTTCTATATCCACTGTTGTCTCTCTTTGGGTTTTCTTCAGTGTTTCTACTTCTATTTTTAGATCTTGAATGAATTTCTTCAATTCTGTCACCTGTTTGGATGTGTTTTCCTATAGTTCTTTAAGGGATTTTTGTGTTTCTTCTACATGTTTATCAGTGTTTGCCTGTAGCTCTTTAAGGGCTTCTGCTTGTTTAGCGGTGTTCTCTTGTGATTCCTTGAGGGATTTTTGTATTTCCTCCTTAATGGCTTCTACCTGTTTAGCAGTGTTCTCCTGTAGTTCCTTGAAGAATTTTTGTTTTTCTTCTTTAAGGGCTTCTGCCTGTTTAGCATTGTTCTCCTGTATCATTTCTTTAAGTGTGTTAATAAAGTCCTTCTTATAATCTTCTACCATCCTGATGAGATATGATTTAAAATCTGTGTCTTGCTTTTCAGGCGTGTTGGGGTATCCAGGACTCGTTGTAGTGGGCATACTAGGTTCTGATGATGCCCATTGTTCTTGGTTTCTGTTAGTGAGATTCTTCCATTTGCCTTTCGCCATCTGGAGATTTCTGATGTTAATGTCCAAGCTGTCACTGGATTGGGATTGATCCTCTTGTGGTTCTGTTAACCTCTGACAGCACTTCTTTTTTTTTTTTTTTTTTGTCATTTTTTTTCTCTTTATTAGATATTTTCTTCATTTACATTTCACATGTTATTCAGAAATTTTCCCTTACCCTCCCGCGTCCCTGCCCTGCTCCCCTACCCACCCCCTCCCACGTAATGGCCCTGGCATTCCCCTGTTCTGGGACATATAGAGTCTGTATGACCAAAGGGCCTCTCCTCCCAATGATGGCCAACTAGGCCATCTTCCATATATGCAGCTAGAGACATGAGCGCAGGGGGAACTAGTTAGTTCATGTTATTCTTCCACCTAGAGGGTTGAAGACCCCTTCCGCTCCTTGGGTACTTTCTCTAGCTCCTACCTTGGGAGTCCTGTGTTCCAACTAATAGCTAACTGTGAGCATCCACTCCTGTGTTTACCAGGCACTGGTGTAGCCTCCCACAAGACAGCTATATCAGGTCCCTTTCAGCATTATCTAGCTGGCATATGCTATAGTGTTTATTTTGGTGGCTGATTATGGGAGAGATCCCTGGCAGCCGCCGTCACTGGTTGGTCCATCCTTTTGATTCAGGTTCACACATGATCTCTGTAACTCCTTCAGTGAGTGCTTTGTTCTTGATTCTAGGAAGGGGCACTGAGACCACATTTTGAACTTCATTCTTCTTGAGATTCATGTGTTTAGTAAGTTGTATCCTGGGTAGTCTAGGCTTCTGGNTGTCCTGGGGTGTGGATATCGCAGGAAAGGCCCTAGCTGGGTCGCTGGGCTCAGAGGAAAGATGGTGGGGTGGGGCGGAGTTCTTCGTTTTCTGCCCCTGCGGGCAATCACTCCCCCACTGCTCCCAAAACCACTCCTGCACTCCACTCACAAGTAACCCCGTAACCCAGATGCGATCCTAAATTCCTGGGCTGTGGGGAGCACAGGAAAGGCCCTAGCTGTGTCCACTGGGCTCAGAGGAAAGATGGCCTTTATTTACATTTCAAATGCTATCCAGAAAGTTTCCCTATACTCTCCACCTCCCTCGCTGCTCCCCCACCCTGCTCCCCAACCTGCCCACTCCCACTTCCTGGCCCTGGCATTCCCCTGTACTGGGGCATATAAAGTTTGTAAGACCAAGGGGCCTTCCTTCCCAGTGATGGCCAACAAGGCCATCTTCTGCTACATATGCATCTAGAGACACGAGCTCTGGGGGTACTGGTTAGTTCATATTTTCGTTCCACCTAGAGGGTTGTAGACCCCTTCAACTCCTTGGGTAATTTCTCTAGCTCCTCTATTGGGGGCCCTGTGTTCCATCCTCTAGATGAATGTGAGCAACTCCATCTGTATTTGTCAGGCACTGGCATAGCCTCACTCGAGATAGTTATATCAGGGTCCTTTCATCAAAATCTTGCTGGCACATGCAATAGTGTCTGGATTTAGTGGCTGATTATGGGATGGATCCCAGGATGGGGTATTCTCTGGATGGTCCATCCTTTAGTTTTAGCTCCATTCTTTGTCCCTGTAACTCCTTTCATGAGTGTTTGAGTGTTTTGTTCTCTATTCTAAGAAGGAATGAATTATGCATATTTTGGTTTCATTCTTCTTGATTTTCTTGTGTTTTGCAAGTTGTATCTTGAGTATTCTAAGTTTCTGGGCTAATATTCACTTATCAGTGAGTGCATATCAAGTGACTTATTTTGTGATTGGGTTACCTCACTAAGGATGATTTCCTCCGGATATATCCATTTGCCCAAGAATTTCATAAATTCATTGTTTTTAATAGCTGAGTAGTAAATGCACCACATTTTCTGTATCCATTCCTCTGTTGAGGGACATCTGGGTTCTTTCCAGCTTCTGGCTATTATCAATAAGGCTGCTATGAACATAGTGGAGCATGCGTTCTTATTACAAGTTGGAAGATCTTCTGGTAATGTGCAGGTCTGAAGAATGAGCTGTTCTTTGTCAGCCAGTTTGTTGAACTGTCCCAGCACAGGGATCATCAGCTTTCTGCTTCATCTACATTGATTTATGTGTGTCTTCCTTCCTTGAGTGACACCTTTCATGTAGAAACCTGTCTTGCTTATAATTATATTGATAGATTCAGAAAATATAATAAAATCATAAGAATTGCATATGGGTTTTATTTTACTTAACAGAAGCTTATGGGTTTGCAGTTACTGTACTTATATTTCCTGACTTATAACCTTTACATGGCTGGTTTATGTACACTGGTAACATGTAGGAGATTCAGAAATTGGTGTTCCTTTTACAATATGGGAAAAATATGAATAGTTCATTTTAAATATATGAGCCAGTTGCTTTGAGGATATTTGTTGTTAATTTCTCCCAAATAATTGCTACAAAGTTATTGGCAGTCTTCATTAATTGCCCATAATGAGGTAATTTCAGCATTAGGATGAGGTACTATGTTTTCTGTTGAATCTGTTTCTGATAATTAACCTAGATTTTTCCTGCTTTTACAATTAGATCAGACACTTTTTCAAAAAAAAATTTTCAGATATTTACTTTGTTTATGTCCTAAGAAGATCCATTATAAAATATTGTCTTCCCTGCATAATGAATCTAGTACTAAAATGAGGACAAGGAAAGATAACTAGAATAGAGTTAAATTTGGCATGGAGGCAGTTCACATGGTCATCCTGCAATTCTGCTCTACCTGAGTCACCACTTTGTCTGCTTCAGTTATTAGTTGTCTAGGACTGCGTGAGTATGAATTACATTGTCAAGTTTAAATAAATAAATTAGTCAACTCTTTTTTTTTTCTTTAAACTTTTTTTTTTTACAGTGTAGTCATTATCCCCATTCTTGTGTACCCACCAAGAGTTCTTCATCCCATTCCTCTTCCTACCTCTCCAAAAAGATATTACCACCCCCATCCTATCAGGCCTTTCTACTCCAGGGAGTCTCTTAAGGGTTAGGTGCATCTTCTCTCACTGAAGACCAGGCAGTCTTCAGTGTATATGCTGTATGTGTGAAGGTCCTTGGACCAGCTAGTATATGCTGCCTGGTTGATGAGTCAGTATCTTAGAGATCTCAGGAGTCCTGCTTAGTTGAGATGGCTGGTTTTTCTATGGGATTTCCCCTCCTCAACTTCTTCAAGCATTTCCCAAATTCAACCACAGGGTTCCTGTCTTCAGTCCATTCAGTATCACTCAGCTGCTTGTTGGACATCTCAGAGGGCAGCCATGCTAGGCTATGGTCTGTAAGCACACCCTAGCATCAGTAATAGTGTCAGGACTTGAAGCCTCCCATTGAGATGGATCCCAATTTGGGAGAGTTGCTGAACCTCCATTCCCTCAGTCTCCTCTCCATTTTTTCCTTGCAGTTCTTTTAGACAGGAACAATTCTGGGTTAGAGTTTTTGACTGTGGCATGGCAATCCCATCCCTACACTAGATACCCTGTCTTTCTACTGGAAGTTGACACTACTGGAAGTTACCTCTCCCCACTGTTAGGCACTTCATCTAAGGTCCCTTCCTTTGAGTCCTGAGAGTCTCTCACTTCCTAGATCTCTGGTATAATCTAGAAGCTCCCCATACCTTCGAACTCCCGAGGTTGTCTGTTTCTATTAATTCTCTAGGCCCTCATGTCTTTAGTACTGTTTCCACCACTCACTACCTGATCATGCCCCCTGCTACACCCTGGTTTGGTTTTCTCTCTCTCTCTCTTACAAAGGTCCCTCCCTCTCTCTGTGCCCTGTAATTAATTTCTTCTCCCTCCCAAGTGAAAGTGAATGCCTCACTTGGGTTCTTCTGCTTGTTAACATTTTGTGGATTATATCCTGGACAGTCTTTATATTTTTTGGCTAATATACACTTATTAGTGAACATATTCCATCCAAGTCCTTTTGACTCTGAGTTACCTCACCCAGGGTGATATTTTCTAGCTCCATCCAAAGCTCATGATGTCCTCATTCTTAATAGTTGAATAGTATTCCATTGTGTAAATGAACCACATTTTCTATATTTTGTATATAAATTCTTCCATTGTGGGACATCTGGATTGTTCCTAGCTTCTCATTGTCACAAATAATATTGTTAAAAACATTGTCGAGCATGTGTCCCTGTGGCATGGTGGGGTATCTTTTGTGGGGTATCTTCTGGTTATTTCATATTGTTGTTCATCTTCTAAGGTTGCAGAACCCTTCAGCTCCTGGGGTTCTATCTCTAGCTTCTCCAATGTGGGCCCTGTGCTCCATTTTATAGATGACTGTGAGCATCCACTTCTGTATGAGACAGCTATATCAGGGTCCCTTCAGTAAACACTTGCTGTCCTATGTCATAGTGACTAAGTTTAGTGACTGATTATGGGATGGATCCCCGGTGGGTTAGTCTCTGTATGGTCCATCCTTTCATCTTAGCTCTAAACTTTGTCTCTGTAACTCCTTTCACGGGTATTTTGTTGCTTTCTTACTGACCAGTCTTTTTCCTCCTCCTGATCTGCTGTCTAACTTTTCTTCATCCCATAACTACTCCCCTCCTTGTCTCCAAGATGACATCCCCACTCCCAACTCCCACCCCACCAAACTTCCCCACGGTCCAGGGCCTCAAGTCTCTCAAAGGTTAGGTTCATCTTCTCTCACTGAGGCCATCCCAGGTTGTCCTCTGCTGTGTACGTGTCAGAAGCCTCATATAGGCCGGTGTATGCTGACTAATTGGTGGCTAAGCATCTGAGAGAGATCTCTCCACTTTCTGACATCTTCTTTGATCTCTTTCTTGAGATGCTTGAAATTCTTGTCATACAGATCTTTCACTTGTTTGATGTAGAGATATCTCAGCCATTAAAGGCTAGGCTCACAACCAAAAATTAGTCAACTCTTAAATAGTTAATCCAAAAATAGGCCATAACCAATTAATATCTCCTAATAATTTATGTCATTAAGAGTATGATTAAAGCCACTAAAATAAATACTATAGCATATGCCAGCAAGATAATGCTGAAAGGGACCTGATATAGCTGTCTTGTGGGAGGCTATACCAGTGCCTGGTAAACACAGAAGTGGATGTTCACAGTCAGCTATTAGTTGGAACACAGGATTCCCAAGGTAGGAGCTAGAGAAAGTACCCAAGGAGCTGAAGGGGTCTTCAACCCTATAGGTGGAAGAATAACATGAACTAACTAGTTCCCCCTGCGCTCATGTCTCTAGCTGCATATATGGAAGAAGATGGCCTAGTTGGCCATCATTGGGAGGAGAGGCCCCTTGGTCATACAGACTCTATATGCCCCAGAACAGGGGAATGCCAGGGTCATTACGTGGGAGGGGGTGTGTAGGGGAGCAGGGCGGGGACGCGGGAGGGTAAGGGAAAATTTCTGGATCACATGTGAAATGTAAATGAAGAAAATATCTAATAAAGAGAAAAAAAAGAGTATGATTAAGAGTAACTGTTCTTTTCTGATCTGTATCTTTTGTTGGTGACTATTTTATTGACTTAATTTAAATCCTATGTAATTTAGAGAATCTCCTCTCTATTTTTTCAGAGCCATCTCTAATCCTCAAATAGTTAAAATTCTTTTTTACTTCATTAAACATTTCTGCTAATACCTTTTCATTGAATTGGGCAACAAGATACCATTCATATAATGGTAAATTATGGATTTAGGAAATTGTTTATAAATTATTTCTAGTGGCTGTTGTACAAATTAGTAATATAGAATTGGACTACTTAACATTTCTTGAGGAATAGTTTTCCATTACTATCTTTTCATAGGTTGAACATTGTTAAAAGTAGGTATTAAAAAAGCAAAAGTTTTTCTATCCTCCTTTTGTAGGAAAATAATAAAGAATCAGGCTTTTAAGTCAGTTGCTATTAGAGGCCATGCTTTTGTTAATAGAGAATGTAGAAAGACTGTAGTCTGTAATGGTTCAATACATTAGATCACTTTATTTACAGTCTGTAGGTCAGTCAACATCCTTCAATTTCCAGATTGTTTTTAGTGACAAATACAGGAGAATTCCAAAGACACATGGTCTGCTTTCTATGTTGAAATTCCAGCTAATCTTGTAATTACAGGCCAGTCTTTATCCTCCTCCTGATCTGCCCTCTGACTGTTCCTCATCCCATAACTATTCACCTACCTGTCTCCAATACTATATCCCCACTCCCCAACTTCCATCCCACCAGAAATCAAGTGTCTTTTTTTTTTTTTTTATTCAAGGCCCATTGCTCAGAAAGGCTTGTCAGTTAACCATTTTAAATATAGAGCTGTTGGTTTTCTGATATGTTCAGTAATTCTTGTTCTATCTAGTGAAGATGTTCTGTCCTTGATTAAAGGACTATTTGTGGCTAAGTTCAGAACAGTGTTGCCCTCTGTTTTAGTCCTTAGATCTCCAGTCCTCAGCTTGGATGAGCTACTCCATTGCTGACAGGAAATTCTTGGCTGGTGGTGTTTGTTGTCAGGATACAACTCCCACTTTAGGGGTCTCCAGTAAATAAGGTATTACCTTACATATGTCTTGCTGATCTACATTCATTAGTCCAACACCTACACTTAGCAAAACTACAATTTCTGAAGTGCTGAGATCTTCTAGAGAAGTATATAGGAATGCTTTGCCTACAATTAGTTTTTAAATGACCATGTCTCCTACAGCAAAAACAACAAATATTTTAATATCTAGGATTACTTGCGATTGATTGTGAAATTACATGGTTATTTCCCAGAGTGCATACAAAAGAAAAATGTGGTTTGGTAAAAATTTGTAAAAGAAAACTGAATTTAATATTAATTTTAGGTATATACCCAGGAGTGTTATAGCTGGGTCCTCAGGTAGAACTATTTCCAATTTTCTGAGGAACCACCAGCCTGATTTACATAGTGGTTGTACAAGCTTGAAATCCCACCAGCATTGGAGGAGTGTTCCCCTTTTTCCACATCCTTGCCAGCATGTGCTGTTACCTGAGTTTTTTATCTTAGCCCTTCTGACTGCAGTATGGTAGAATCTTGAAATTGAAAGTAGGTTTGTAGTGTTGAAGAGAGAGAACTAAGGGTATCTGCTAGAAATTCCCAGATGCCAGGAACCCAAGAGGCTCCCAGGATCCAAAAGGAAGGACTTTAGCCAAAATATCCAACAAAGGGAAGGTAGAACCTGTAGAGACCATATCCTTTGGATAGGCATGGCCCCCAGTTGAGTGATAGAGCCCACCCACCTCAAAACTATAATCCCGAGTTCCCCCTGTCAAAATGAAATGCAGGGACAAAGACTGCAGTAAGAAGAGACTAAAGGAAATGCCATTCAGAGACTGTTCCACTTAGGGATCCAACTCATCTACTGATACTAATCCCAGACACAATTGCTGATGCCAAGAAGTGCTTACTGGCAGGAGCCGGGTATAGCTGTCCCTGAGAGGTTCTGCCAGAGCCTGACCAACACAGATATGGATGCATGCAGCCAAACATTGGATTGAGCTCAGGGACCACATGGGTAAGTTAGGGCAAGGAGTGTAGGAGCTGAAGGGGATTACAACTTCATGAGAAGAACAATAATACCAACCAACCAGACTCTCCTAAGCACCCAGAGACTAAACCACCAAACACAGAGTACACAGCGGGTACCCATGGCTCCAACTGGATATGTAGCAGAGGACTGCCTTATCTGGTATCACTGGGAGGGAAGCCCTTTGGTCCTGTGAAGGCTTGAAGACTCAGAATAGGAGAATGCTAGGCTGCTGAGGCAGGAGTGGTTGGGTGGGTGGGAGAACACCCTCATAGAGGCAAAGGGGAGGGAAGAGGGATAGGGGGCTTGTGGAGGGAAACTGGCAAGGGAGACAACATTTAAAGTGTAAATAAATAAAATAACCAATAAAAGATGAAAAGACAGTGATCAACATAAACTCACATTTCTAAAAATAAGTATTCAAATGGTTAATGTAAACATAAAATATGTGCTAAATATTACTAATAGCTTAGAAAATAGATATCAAAATAACAATGGGATATCACATCAATCCAATAAGAATGTCTAATATAAAAATATTTATAAGACTGAAAGGAAAAAGAGCTGATAATAGTGCAATAAAACAAGAGTTTTGACCCACTTTTAGCACCATTCTCATTTGTAGATGCATTATTTTTTAATAATGACATGACAATTTCCTTAAAATTCAAAAAGGTTTTTCCACAATTACAGCAGAACCCAAAATGGATATACACATAAAGGAAATAAAATCAGTAAGTCAGCATGTGATGAGTGCATTTATTCCCATATGCACTGTACCCACAAGTTCGTCTCAACAATACACCTAGAAGCCAATAATGGAAACACACAAAGTATACAATTAATGGAAGTGTTAATGGAATTTTAATCTACAATCAAAAATAAAAAACTTATCATCTTCAACATTGTTTCAAGCTGTATTTTATTATTAAGCCAGGCACATTAAGATGGGCACCACACAATTTTACGTTCATAAAGAATCTAAAATATATTGATCTCATGGAAATTTAGAGAGGAATGATGGTTAACATAATGGAGGGACTGATGAATATGGAAACACTTTGTGTCTGTGATGTGTCTGTCTTTGTCTTTGTGTCTGTCTCTGTCCCTCTGTCTGTGTATTGAGCCCAGTTAGGATTGGCATACTACTCATGGGTGTAGAGTCTTCCCTTTGGTATGAATGATATTCAAGAACCCAGAGGTCACAGCATTAAAGAAAATCAAGTCTGCCCATTTCAGCAGCTCTTAAATTTCTGTGGCTTCTCAATTAAGGGTGGAAGTATGTGCCCACATGTATACCCTCACTTATGGTGGGAATTTGTCTGGCTTAAACTTGTGTATATCTTGTGTATGAGATGAATATATATATATATATATATATATATATATATATATATATATATATATATATATATATGCATTTATGCATTTTTGTGTCCAGAAAACAGCTTTCTTTATGTCTTCTACCTCTTCCAGTTCTTACAATTTTTCTGCTCTCTCTCATGACAGGATCCTTGAGTTTTAGCACAGTAGTGTGTTATAGACAAACTTTTTCGGGCTGACTTCTACAAAGTCTCTTATTCTCTGCACACTTGACAGTTGTGAGGTTTTGTGTTAAGCTCCATGGACTACAATGAAAATCTTCTCTCATGAGTGTGTTTTTTTTTCCTTCTGTAATTTTTCTTTTTTTCCAATTTTTATTAGATAATTTCAAATGCTATCCCGAAAGTCCCCTATAACCTCCCCTATCCCCCGCTCTGCTTCCCTACCCACCCACTCCCACATCTCGGCCCTGGCATTCCCCTGTACTGGGGCATATAAAGTTTGCATGACCAATGGGGCCTCTCTTCCCAATGATGGCCAACTATTTAGCTGTGTTCTTAATGAAGTAATCTTTAACAGAATAATAGTAGTAAGCTATTTACTAGTTCCTATGATCTCTCAAGCAGAAGTTCTTGGCCTTATTCACAATGCTGCATTCCATCTCACTGAGCAGCATTTAAATCGAGTCAAAAAGTAGTAGGTTACCCCATAATATTCACACCACTATTACACTATCTAGAAGGATACTGTTGTTGCTACCAATGTCCATGATTGGTGAGTTGATAAGTTGTTTCCCTCTGTGTGCATGCCTAGCATCTTATAGCAATGTGAAAGTTAGCCTATAGTGATGTGGGTTAAAGATTAATACACACTTTATTTCTCCATGTCTTTGACTCACATATGTGGTGTTTTCAGGATTAGAGTCTTACCTTTAAGTTCTAGAGGATAACCAAGGAAGTTGTAAAGATCCTGCAATGTTTGCGGATTGATGGGACCCTGGCCAATAACTTTAAAAGAGGTAACCCATCCCTGGCATTAGACTTTTCACCTGTAGAGAGCAGTGTCTTATTTTGTCTTGTCTTCTTATTATAACTCCACCTAAGTTATAAAAAAAATATAGTGTATTTACATATTCTATCAACTACTCCCAGATCGCACTCCCTAGTCACAAAAGTTCAAATTTTTCCTGTCTTAAAAAAAAAAGATAATAGAGCACAGAATACAGTAAAATGAAGCACAAATATCATTTGGGTGGACTAATTACTCCTGACGTGCTCTGGAGAGTGATTGATATAACCAGTATCAGTTCATTAAGAAAAAGCAATTTTGTGTTTCCCAGAAACTATCAATTGAAAATACCTTCTTGCCTAGGGGTAGAGCTTTGTGGCCACTTCCACTCTCTATAATTGTTTTATGTCTGGCTTGAACTTCTACAGTTCTGTGATTTAATATATGCATCTCTTGTCTCTAGCAAACACTGCTTCCTTGGAGGTGTCAGCCAACCCTGGCTCATATGATCTTTTAGCCTGCATAGATTTCTGAGCTTTAATAGGAGGAGTGTCATTGTAATGTCCCTCCCCAACCAGCCTGAGGCAGGCTGATGCACACACCAGCCATGGGAAGCCACGTGCTGTGTGGTGTCCATTGTCTTGCTAAAACAATCACATCTGAGCTACTCTAGTGTCCTCTTGTCTGCTGCTCTGAGACATTCCAGAGCGCCCTGGACCCTGGCTCCTCCCAATTCACCTGCCTACAGCAGGAACATCCCACAGTGCTCCAGGCTTCCCGCCAAATTCCAGCCGCCTGCACAGACCAACTGGGGGGCGGGGCCTTCCCCCTAAAACCTAAGGAGAACCAAAAAATAAAGTAGACGCTTTGATCGGAATGTGTGTGTCGACTTGGCATTTGTCTCTTCTCCCACCCTAGTCTCCTTTCAGCCCCGGACCATGTTCCAGGTGACCCAGTCTGTAATGGGAGTCAACTGCAGGCGGTAGACCCGAACAGTCATAAAGTCATGCCATTTAGGACTGAATGGTCGAAAGTTTCATCCTCTGTGTATTGTCAAGTTGTGAGTCTCTGTGTTAAATTACAATTTCCGACAACAACAAGTTTCTCTGATAATGGTTGAATAGTACTGATCAATGAGAAATGCAATTTGTAATAAGACTCATTTTATTGAATATTCTTTTAGCAGAAAACTAGTATAAGATTTTCCTCTAGGGATCATGTCCTAGGTAGTTTCAGATTCATGACTTCATCAATAATGTCCCAGATAAGGTTCGTTTCATGAAACAAGCCTTAAATTCAAACAAATATATTTTTAACTACATTCATAATATTTTATCAATGTTCTCTCTATATAGATAAGTATATAGATAGAGAAATAGATTGATAGATTCCAAATCATTTATTGTGCATAAACATTCAAAGATCATATTCCCTAGCATTATATATATATATAATTATAGCATTATATATAGCATTATATATATATATATATATATATATATATATATATATATATTATATATAATGTGTGTGGAGAGAGAGAGAAAGAGAGAGAGAGAGAGAGAGGGGGGGGGTCAATTTGTAGGTATCAATGATGCAGCTATATGAGATTGCTTGCTTTTCTCTTCCAATAGCAAATACAATTTCAAATATCTTTCAATACTATTAACACTAGAAAGTTGGGACAAAGCTTACAGTTGATCACCATCTTAATCTCTCCACATTCCATTCTGTAAATGTGCACATATCCATTACCCATTCCAATTTCTGGCTATTGTGAATAGTGCAGCAATAAACATGGATGTGCCAGTGTCTTTGTAGTGAGATGTAGAGTCTTTTGATTATATATCATGAGTAGTGGAGCTATAACTTGAGGTAGATCTATTTCTATTGTTTTGAGGAGTCTCTGTACTGATTCCCATAATGGTTACATCAGGTTACACTCCTGCAAGGAGTACATGCATGTTCCTTTTCTTTATGTTCTCATCAGCATCTACTGCCTGTTTTGTTTTGTTTTGTTTGTTTCTGTTGGCCATTTTGACTGCATGAGATGAAATCCTAAATTAGTTTTTCAATTTCCTTGATGACTGTGGATGTCGATTATTTACTTGTAGTTCTCATCAGCCATTTGTGTTCCATCTTTTAAGAAATCTGGTTAGTTCCATGTCACATTAGTTTAAATAAGATGGCTTGCTTTCTTGATATTTCTATCTTAATGTTATTAATATCTTCTTGATATTAATCTTTTGTTAGATGAATAGAAGGTAAAAATATTTCCCTACTCTGTAGACTATTGCTTCACTCAAATTATGGTGTCCTTCGCTGTACAAAGTTTTTCACCTTCCTGTCATTTGCTTTATCAATTGTTGGTTTCAATGCGTTACTATTGAATGTTACTCAGAAAATTATTTACTGTGCATAAAAGTTCAAGAATCCACCAGGCATGGTGGCACACACCTTTAATCCTAGCACTCAGAAGGCAGAGGCAGGCAGATTTCTGAGTTGGAGGCCAGCCTGGTCTACAGAGTGAGTTCCAGAACAGCCAGGGCTACACAGAGAAACCCTGTCTCAAAAAATCAAAAAAAAAAAAAAAAAGTTCAAGAATCATATATTTCTAGTGTTTTACACACACACACACACACACACACACACACACATATATATATAATATATACATTATATATTATATGTACTGCATATACATCATATATTATATGTAATATATTATATTATGTATATGCATATATAAAATATTGTCTATTAATTTTGTGAGCATTTTTTACTATAGCATGTGTCCATATAAAATCACACATACTATGGAACACATATAGAGAACAGGGGACAACTTGAGAGAATTTCTGGGTCCCTGAAATTGATGTCAGTTCAGCAAGCTCAGCAGCAAGAAATGTTACTTTCAACTATCATGCTTACCCATTTTAAAAATTTGTATTTGTGTGTGTGTGTGTGTGTGTGTGTGTTTGTGTGTACACCTACATGCATGTTTGTTTGTGTACTCCCACACAGGTGCGTTGGAAAAGGAGTGACATGACTCAGCCCATATATAAAGGCTAGAGTGCTACTCTGTAGAGTTTTTTCTTTATTTCCACATTTGAATTTGGTTTAAAAATCAAACTGAAGTCATCAGGCACACATGACTTAGCATGAAATACCTTCTGAGCCAATTCTCCAGCCAATATTTTGTAAATATGTGTATTACTTTTAAAATTTATTTCTGTATTCTTCTTTCATATATTACATGTCAACTCCTAACTCCCTTAGTCCAACTCCCCCACATCACCCTTCCCCCAGATACACTCATCCATTTCTCTTCAGCAAAGGGCAAGCCTCCCAGGGATATCAACCATGTGTCCCTGCTTAAGCACTCCTTGTTACTTAGCCTTCATGGGTCTCTGGATTTTATCATGGTTATCCTTTACTTTACAACTAATACCTACTTATAAATGAATACATACTATGTGTGTTTGTTTTTCTGGATCTGAGTTACTTTACTCAGGATGATTTTTTTTTTCTAGTTTCATCTATTTTCCTTCAAAATTCATGATACCATTTTGTTTTAAACAGCTGATAAATACTATATTGTGTAAATGTAACACATTTACTTTATCTATTTGTTTGTTTGTTTGTTTTGGATGAGGGACATCTAGGTTGTTGCCACTTTCTGGCTATTATGAATAAAGCTGATATGAATATACTTGAACAAATGTCCTTGTGGCAGGATGGAGTATTTTTTACATATATAACCAGGAGTGGTAAAATTGGGTCATGAGGTAGATCACTTTTACAATTTTCTGAGAAACCATATTGATTTTCAAAGTATTTGCAAAAGTTTGTACTCCCAGTAGCAATGGAGGAGTCTTCCATTTCTTCACATCTTCATCATGACCTGTTATGGTGTTTTTGATATTAGCAATTCTGACAGGTGTAAGTTGGAATATCAAAAGTAATTGTAACTTGAATGTCCCTAATGGATAAGGATGTTGAACATTTCTTTAAGCCATTTAAAATTGCACTGATGGGAATTTTCTGTTTAGGTCTGTACTCCAATTTATTTTGTTTGTTTATGTCTAGTTTCTTAAGTTCTTTATAAATATGATACTAAGTCTCTGTCTGATGTGGGGTTGGTGGAAATCTTTATATGTTCAATATACTTTCATTTTGTCCTGTTGATGATGTTCTTTGACACATAGAGCTTTACAGAGATCACATTATTAGTTAGCAGTTTCACTGCCTGTAATATTCATGTTCTCTTCTAGAAGTTGTTTCCTGGAGCTGTGTGTTCAACGCTATTTCAAACTTTCTCCTCTAACAGTTTCAATATACTTGGTTGTACACTGGGTCTTTGATACATTTACACTTTAATTTTATGCATGGAGATACATATGGATGTTTTTACATTTTCTCTATATGCTGACATCTAGTTAGATCAGTACTATTTGTTGAATATGATTTCTCTTTTCAATTATATTTTTCTGGCTTCTTTATCAAAATCATATGTCTATAGGTGTATGGATTTATGTCTGGGTCTTCAGTTCAATTCAATCTTACACAAAATAAAAATGGTTTTTATTACTATTGCTCTATACTACAGCTTGAAATCAGGGATTATGTAACATCCAGTTTGAACAATCCTGCATTCTTTGTTTTAACACATGAAGTTGATACTGCTCTTTCAAGGCCTATAAAGAATTGTGTTGGAATTTTGATAGAATTGCATTGAATCTATAGATTACTTTTGGTAAAATGGTCATTTTTATTATGTTCATCCTTGTGATCCATGAGCATGGGAGATCTTTCCATCTTCTGAAACCTTCTTCAATTTCTTTCTTCAAAAAATGTTCTTTTTTATTCCTGCCATGACCCAGTTTTTATTCAATAGAGAGCTATTCAGTTTTCATGAGTTTATAGGGTCCCTATTGTTTCTATTGTCATTGAAATTAAGCTTTATTCTTTTCTGATCTGATGGGATACAAGGGAGTATTTTGACTTTTGTGTATCTGTTGAGACTTGCTTCATGGTTGAGTATGTGGTCAGTCTTAGAGAAAGTTCTGTGAGGTGCTGAGAGCAAGGTTCATTTTTTTTTTTATTTTGGTGAAATGTTCTGTACATATCTATTAGTTCCATTTGGTTCATAACATTTGTTAGCTTCATTATCTCTGTTTAGTTTTTCTCTGGTGATTTGGCTTTTGGTGATAGTGGAGTATTGAAGTTTCTCACTACTAATAATGTTGGGTTTGATGTGTGATTTAAACTTTAGTACTGCTTCTTTTGAAAATGTGAGTACCCTTTTATTTGGGGCATAGTTGTTAAGAACTAAGGTGTCATCTTGGAAGATATTTTATTCTTTGATGATCATAAATTATCTTTCACCTTCCCATTTAATTAATTTTCGTTTAAAGTATATTTTGTAAGATAGTAGAATAGCTATTCAAGTTTCTTTCTTCAGGTAATTTTTTTTTTAATCTTTTTTAAACCTTTGCTCTGATGTAAAGTGCATCTTTGATGCTAAGGTGTGTTTCTTGTGTTCTTGTATACAGGAAATGATAGAACCTGCTTTCATATACATTTTGTTAGCAAGTATCTTTTTATTGAGAATTGAGTCCACTGATATTGAAAAATATTAATGACCAATGATTGTTAACTACTGTTGTTTTGTTGTTTTCATGGTGGTAGATAATGTGTGTGTGTGTGTGTGTGTGTGTGTGTGTGTGTGTGTGTTTGTCACTTCTTTTGGTTTGGTGGTATGAGATTATTTACTTCCTAGGTATTCATAGGTGTATTTAACACCCTTAGATTCAAGTTGTCCTCCTAGTGCCTTCTGTAGGGGTTTATTTCTATAAAGATATTGTCTAAACTTGACATTGTCAAGGAATATCTTATTTCTCCAACACGGGTCATTAAAAATTTGCTGGGTATCAAATTCTAGGCTACCATCTGGGGTCAATTAAGGTCTACAAGACATATGTCCAGGCCATCAAGGCCCCTTTCCCTTGTAGCTTGATTACTATGTGGCCATTGGACTACAGGCCAAGTTTCCTGTACCTTTATAGGCGTGTCCTTATTTAGGCTAGAAAAATTTTCCTCTCTGATTTTGTTAAAAAGAAAATATTTTCTTCAGTTTTTGAGCTGGAAGTCTTTCTTCTTCTACTCCTATTATTCTAGGTTTAATCTTTTCATAGTGTCTTTGGAGTCAGATTTTTTTTTTCTTGTAATTTAACAATTTTTTTTCTGCAAGTTTATCTATTTCTTCCATTATATCTTCAACGCCTGAGATTCTGTCTTCCATGTTTTTTTTTTTTTTATTCTCTAGGTGATGCTTCTGTCTGTAGTACTTGTTCACATACCTAGATTTTCAATTTGCAGAACTTCCCCATTTTTTATTACTTCCGTGGCTTCTATTTCCATTTTCAAGTCTTTATGAGTTTTATTTATTTTTAAAATGTTTGTTTGTTTGTTTGTTTCATGGCTTTCTTTAAAGGATTTATTCATTTCCTCCAATTGCCTGTTTCTTTATTCCCAGCTTTTATTAAAGGATTTATTAATTTCCTCTTTAAAGAACTCTATCATCTCCATAAAGTTGGTTTTTGGTGTTAGTTTCTTGTGTTTCAGCTATCCTGGAATATTCAGGTCTTGCTGTATGCATTAGGATAGCAGGGCTCTTGTGTTAACATGTTGCCTTGGTTATTTTTGCTTATATGCTTACATTGGCAAGCCAGAATTAGTGGTTGTGATTATAGGTCTTGGTATCTTATTCTAAATTTGTCTTTGTTGGATGAGTATTTTTCCCTCTTTTGTCTTTTTCTGGTCTTTGTGGCCTGGGTTTCTGGCAGCTGGTGTGACCTGTGGTACAGGAGAAGTATCTGTCTGAGTTGGGGCTGAAGTTCTGGTGACTATTGTGGCCTTTGATTCATCAGCGTTCTCCACCTCAGAGTATAAAATATGGTGATGAGGAGGTTAGTGGGACTAGGGATATAGTGTCAGAGGATATAGTGTTATTGTGAGATTGGAGAAGTTCTATGTGCAGGCTACCTGTCTGGAATTCTGGTGGTCTGTAGGGCCTCTGGTTCTGCTGTCTTTCTCCACTTGACTTTGCCAGTCTATTCTTCTGACTGGTGTGGACTGTACAAGATCTTCTCATAGCCATGAGCAGAGCATGAATAGTGAATATCTGTCCAAGTTGAGGGGAGGAGCATTGCAGTGGGTACAACCAGGGGGGCAGGAAGGAATAGTAATAGATTGGATGTTTGTGAGCCCAACTGAAGACATAGGAATGCAGGCAGACTAACAGCCTATCTGTTTTTCTGGTTGGCCTTATTTTGTTTATTAATTATCAATCAGTTGAATCTTTATCATTCATGTAACTTTTGTGTGAGATATGAAAGTTTCAAATTCAAATTAACCATATATAAAACTACATTTGCTGCACTAACATTCTTGTCCACAATCTGATCAAATCAAGCATTTCCTGATACTATATAATTAAACATTAAATCAAAATTATCCTAATTGTAATGAATTATATATATATATATATATATATATATATATATATATATATATATATATCTTCTGGGTATCCTCATAGAGTCATATGGCCATTACATTATTATTCTGAAGAAACAGCAACGAAAGTCCAATAAAGAGCTTTAAACTGCTAGTGGAGAGACATACTGGCACACATAAGTTTTATTGAATAACTCTCTGTATCAGCAGAATACAGAGAGTTATTCAATAAAAGCATCGGGGAATTTTTGACTGATAATTAAATGGAGACAGATATAACTGAGCTGATACATCAATGATTGTACACTACAAAAAATGCATTCATGCATTATTGTTTTAATAGACTATCACCAATAAACCCTGGGTGAGAAGGGAGAAGTCAGGCTTGACCTAACAGGAAAAAAATAATTGGTGAATTTGGAGATAAATCAATACAGTGTATGCAGTCTCAGAAATGTGAAGAAAATAGGTGTTTAGGGGATAGCTTATTTTGCAATGTACTGGTGCTGCAGCATTAAGACTTTGGCTTGCCAGTACCCATGCAGAAACCAGAATGTGGTTGCATGCACTTGCCATCACAGTGCTGGGGAGAGAGAGACAAAAATGTACTAGAGCATGATTAGCAGCCACCTTCATCTATGAGTTGCAGTAAATGACTATCCTTAGAATAAATGTGGGAATTTTCTGAGGAATCACAAAGGAGAGTAACCTTCTAGCATCAATATGGACATGCACTGTACCATATACATAACTTTTGTATGCATGTATACCTGAAAACACTAGAAGATGCACTACCTGCACACATGAATGAACATACACACACACATGTGCGCATGCACACACACACACACACACACACACACACACACACACAGAGAGAGAGAGAGAGAGAGAGAGAGAGCTTTATAAGCTAATGGAATTTACCATAAAGTACTTAGGACCTACTTGAGCCTGCCTTCCCTGCTTTTTTATTTTTACCTTGAAGACTGGGAGCATTTATCCATTCCTGCCACCACACTGTAGTTTAGCAGGTCGGGTTCACACATTCAGTCCTACAGAAGAAATTTTTACCTAAATCTAATGGCTGAGAAGCACCTAAAGAAATGGCCAATATCCTTCATCATCAGAAAAATGCAAATCAAAGGACCCCGAGATTATACCTCACACCAGTCAGAATGGCTAAAATCAAAAATTCAGGTGACAACAGATGCTGGCAAGGAAATGGAGAAAGAGGAACACTCCTCCTCTGCTGGTAGGATTGCAACCTGGTACAACCACTCTTGAAATTAGTCTGGTGGTTCTTCAAAAAACTGAAAAGAGTTCTACCTGAAGACCCAGCTATACCACCACTCCTGGGCATATACCAAAAAGGTGCTCCAACATGTAATAAGGACAATACTCTACTATGTTCACAGCAGGCTTATTTATAATAGCCAAAAGCTGGAAACAACCCAGATGCCCCTCAACAGAGGGATGGGTATATAAAATATTGTAAATTTACACAATGGAGTACTGCTAAGTTATTTAAAAAGTGACTTCATGAAATTTGCAGAAGAATGGATGAAACTAGAAAGTATCATTCTGACTGAAGTAACTCAGTCACAAAAGAATATACATGGCATATCCTTACTGATAAGTGGATAATTATCCAAAAGTTTGGGATACCCATGATATAACTCACAGACCATATAAAGCTCAAGAAGAAGGAAGTCAAAAGTGTGGATAGATCAGTCCTATTTAGAAAGGGTAACAAAATAACCATGGAAGGTAGAGGAAAGGAGAGACCTGGGAGGGAGTAAAGAGGGAGAAGGAAAATGAGGAGCAGGATTATGTGTTGGAGAGAAGTACAGAGGATCAGGAAATCTAATGGAGGCATATAGCAGTGGGGGATGGAGAACTAGGGGTAGCCACCAGAAAGTACAAGATGCTAGGGCAGCAAGAGGTTCCCAGGACCCAACCCAGATGATATTAGCAGAGATTCCCAACAAAGGGGAGATAGAACCTGTTGAGACCTTATCCATTGGATAGTAACAGCACTCAGTTGAGGGATGTGGCCACCCAGCAATCTCAAAAGTTTTAACCCGGAATGGTTCCTGTGTAAAGGAATGCAAGGACAAAGAGTGGATCAGAGAAAAGGCCATCCAAAGACTGCCCTACCTAGGAATCCATCCTATCTAAAGACAACTAACCCAGACACTGTTGCTGAAGTCAAGAAATACTTGCTGATAGAAGCCTGGTATAGATGTCCCCAGATAAGCTCTGCCAGAACCTGACTAATACAGATGTGGATGCTTGCAGCTAACCGTAAGACTGACCATGAGGACCCCAACGGAGGAATTAGGGTGAGGAACAAAGGAGATGAAGGCGAAGGCATTTGCAACCCTATAAGAAGAACAACTACATCAACTAACCAGAATCACATGATCTTCCAGGGACTAAATTACCAACCAGAGAGTACACATGGAGGGAACCATGACTCCAGCTGCATATGTAACATAGGGTTGTTTTTTCTGGCATCAATGGGGAGGGGAGCCCCTTGGTCTTATGGATGCTCAATGCCCCAATATAAGGGAATGCTAGGTCAGTGAGGTGATAATTAGTGGTGGGTGAGTGAAGGCATACCTTCATAGAGACAGGGGGAGGGGATGGGATGGGGGCTAATGTATTGGGTTTTTTGTTTTGTTTTGGTTTGGTTTTTGGTGTTTGGTGTTTGGTTTTTGGTTTGGGGTTTTGGTTTTGGGTTTGGGGTTGTTTTTGTTTTTTGTTTTCTGTTTTGTTTGTTTGCTTGCTTGTTTTTTACTTTGGGCTTTATATCTAAAGACAGGACCATTTCTGGTTATGAAGGCAAATGAACTTATGTGGCTTGTGAAACATTCTTATTTTTTTTATTAAATATTTTCTTTATTTACATTTCAAATGCTATCACGAAAGTTCCCTATACGCCCCCCCCCCACTCTACTCCCCTACCCACTCACTCCCACTTCTTGGCCCTGGCGTTCCTCTCTACTGGGGTATATAAAGTTTGCAAGACCAAGGGGCCTCTCTTCCCAGTGATGGCCGATTAGGCCATCTTCTGCTACATATGCAGCTAGAGACACGAGCTCTGGGGGTACTGGTTAGTTCATATTGTTGGTCCACTTATAGGGTTGCAGACCCCTTCAGCTCTTTGGGTGACATTCTTATTTTTGATGAAACCAGCAGACAAATACTAAGTATATAACCATTCCCACTCTCAAGTCATAGTTGAAGAACCAACCTCTAAGAGATAATGATTCAGAGAGGCTGTCTGCAAGCCAGGAAATCTCTGTCAGGACTTGATCATGCTGTATTTTGACTCTTGGATTTCTCTTCCCTATCACTGAGAGAAAAGAAATGTCTCCTATTTCCATCTATATTCCATGGAGTTTAATACTGCCCGAAAAGCTACCACTAACTCATCAGTATTTGCATTTTTGATAAGAATAAATGAGATTTGTATCATGTCTCAGAATTAGAATTTTGTTGAATACTGTTTTATTCGATTCAGTTGAAGAAATAAGTTTAAATTTAATAAATAAGAACAATGTAAAGATTACTTGAATGAGATATTTGATGATTCTTGTTCATTGGTAAACCCTGTGTTTTTCCTAGGGTAACATTAAAAATAGCTAGCATGTTTGTCTCAACCAACAGATAAACCACTGTCACCTTTCCTTTTGCCTGATTTCCCTCATATAGATATTAATGGTATGAGGTGCATGGTAATATTTTTTAACATGGAATCTTTCTCCTAGAAGGATAATGACTCTTCACAAACCTAAACACTCAAGTAATTCCATATTCCATGAAAATGATAAAAACCCACTAACCATGGCCAGTGAACTGGCCTTGTAATATACAGTGCCTTTGAAGTTAGATTTCCTGAGATATTCTTGTTCTAGTGTTTTTCACGAGCCATGAAACACAGTTGTCACTGTCTGAACCATCTTTACTGATCAGCCTGAACTGATCAATCCTTCAATCCCCAACCTGTCAAGAACATCTAATGAACATCTCCTTTAAAACCTTCTCACCTTTGGATTAGTGCCTTCTAGACCCAGACATGAGTTTTTGTTTTCTCCTTCTATTACAGTGGGTTGTTTATATAGATATTTACCACACAGTGAAAAAGAACATGCCATATATCCTTTTTTTGCCTATTTATATCTCTATATCAAAATGCACATAAAACATAGCTAATGCTTATTAAACACTGGAGTAAACTGTAAGTAACTTATCTATTACTTAAATTTCTGCTTCTTGTGGAAAAAGAAAGTCTTACAAAAATTCAAGCATAACATTCCAAATAGAGCTTTAAACTTTAAGCACATTCCCTGGATTCTCATGAGAGTTTGTGCCTGAAATATATTTTATGTGAGTTTATCACCTTTAAACTCCTTATTAGCATGAGGTCTCACTGAGTTGCTAGATGTGAAGGTCATTTTTTAAATCACCCAGCTATTACACGGTTCCTTTAAAAATAAATTGAAAATATGTGATAAGAAAGAAATCTAGGGGACGTTAGCTGTGAGTCCCAGCAGTCCTGATTTACGTAGTGGTCACAAAGGCTCAGAACATGGCTGATTGGAGCAGGAGGCAGTTAACACGATGCTGATTCTTTCCTTGTTCTGCCTGTTAGATATGACGCATGCACGGCATGGGACTCCAGCAATTTGTGAGGCAATAATATTCTTTTGTTTCCAAGATGTATGGTGGGGGTTTAGAAGTCAAGAGTTGTAAAATGACAATAGGGCTCTAAATCACTCTGCTTTGAATGGAGAGATGGGAGCACATTGCGCTCAGATTCTAATCTTGGCAGAGAGCAAGCGTGTTCCTTCACCTGAATGCAGATTTACTTTGCAGTGTGTAAAGTTCTATACATATGAAGTAACTGCTGTCTATGGTTGGAAGTTGGCTATGAGTGGTTAAAGTTACAATTAAATGTTGTAAAATAAGACAGAAAGTTATAAACCATCATATGTAATTTATGAACACTAAATATTGTAAAATATGACAGAAATTTATCAATAATCCAGTAAGAAAACAGTGGCAAATAGCAATAAGAGCACTTTAGTTTTTGCTCTGTATTTTGTTTTATAAATACAAAAAATGTGAACATTCATGTGTTTGGGTGTTTGAGGGCAATAATGTAGATAGCCATACCAAACCTGGTGAATGCTAGTAAACTGTTGTACAACTGAGATGTATTTTTTTAACATACAATATATGTTTCTTAAGCCGGGTGTGGTGGCGCACGCCTTTAATCCCAGCACTTGGGAGGCAGAGGCAGGCGGATTTTTGAGTTCGAGGCCAGCCTGGTCTACAAAGTGAGTTCCAGGACAGCCAGGGCTATACAGAGAAACCCTGTCTCGAAAGACATATATATATGTTTCTTAGATCAATAACATATATATGTATGTGTCGACATATGTGTATCCCTACCAATCATCTCAAAATAATGACAAAGCTTATCATATCCCTTATTTTGTACAGTTTAGGATTATTCTCCTAGTATTTGACTCTCCATGTCTTATGAGTATTAATTTGTTTTCTTCCTTGATTCTTTGAATATGTATACTTTCCATTATTTAGTTAAAATAGGTTAGTTGGCAATATATATATATAATGTGTTTATCGACATTCTGTACATATTATGGGTATTCCTTTTTCCAAACAAATTCAAGCATTCATGATGTACTTGATGGCAAGCACCTCTCATGAGCATGCTCCCTTTGTGCAAAATATTCATGTAGCAAAAAATTAAATAGTGAGAAAAGATAAAAATTTATGTCGGAACAGATGTTGTCCTCAAGTGAAAATCTGAAGTTGGTCACTTGGCATCATCATAGCCACTTCTATGTGCTGTTACCTTTTTCCTCCCTAGTACTAGGTGATCTGTGCTAAATGATCTGTTAGGTTTAAAAGGTCAGGGTGATGAAAGAGTTAAATTCTTTCTTTTGCTTTTCCTTTCTGATTCAATGGTCAGTTTTATTTCTCATTTTTAAAGTGATAGCTGCTTCTATCCTCTGGATGACTTATTTGATGAGCACTTGCATCACTTTTGTAGGTCTGCAGCTTGTAGATCTGCCTCAATTATTCCACAGCTTTTTAACTGTCCTCTGCTACTCCTTTTAATCGCTTGTTATAGGTAACAAGCCACAGAGTCTTATACGTTTTATGAGCTCTCTTCTTGACAGGAGAGAGTGGTTTAAAATGTTGATGAAAACATTTTAACAATGTGGAATAATGAGTAACTGTATGCAAAGTGTGACACCAAAATATTTTCCACCTGCTGGATGATAATGACTTTGGTTTTATGTTTCTAAGTGACCTTAGCTTTTCAAGAGCTTTCAGTATGGAGTCACAGAACTGTTCCACTGTGATCACCTATATCATTTTTGAGAACTGGGTCTGTCACTTGTACATAATGGGAGGGTTTCATGTAAACTTTTATTTTGTTTTCAGCCTCAAAGTGTGTTTTGACCAACTGTTCTAATGATTTAAAGTTAGCACCACTGGACAGGAGATAACCAGCATCACTAAATGGAACCCAACCTTGGTTAGCTGCTTTCATCTGCACTTACACATACTGTTCTCTGCTACCATTATGAGAATTTTCTATGATGAAAACCATAATTCGTGAATCTGCCACTCTGTGGAGAGTCTTCAGTGTCCTGAATATATCTTATTGATCACAACTAAGGGGAAAAAGTGTTGGAATGCCAATACGGAGCTAAAATAAAAAATAAAAAAACCTAAAAAAATATATTATTGTGAGTTAAGAATTTTTACTTCGTTATGAGCACATAAACAGAAATGGCAGGGATAAAATTAGGGAACTAAAAATTGTAAGCTGCAATTGTCTTGAAAAAAAAAACAAATAAAAGAAAGCATTAGCAGACATTCACCTTAGGGTAATATAAGTTTATTATTTTTATTCTCTTGGAGTTGTATTTATTTACATAAGATTAAAATTTATTTTGTGTTTTATATATATATGCCTCTGTGTGTGCCACATAGATCCGGGAACCCGTGGAGATCAGAAGGGGCATCTGCTCACCTGGAGCTGGGACGAACTTGCCTGTGAGCCTCCCTAGGAAACAGCTGTTGCAAAATGAGCTACAAGTCTTTAGAAGAGCACCCACTGGGGGCTGGTGAGATGGCTCAGCAGGTAAGAGCACCCAACCTCTCTTCCGAAGGTGATAAGTTCAAATCCCAGCAACCACAAGGTAGCTCACAACCATCTGTAACAAGGTCTGGCACCCTCTTCTGG
>LR749740.1:1753366-1797812 GCA_902729485.2 Mus minutoides | reverse complement strand
TAATAATAATAATAATGAATCAGAAAGGAAGGATGAGGTGAGATACATAAAATAATACAGTACTTAAGATAAAAAGAGGATATGGAAGTATGAGAATATTCATAATGGAAGAGACAATGAAGAGATTAGAAAAATGAAGAAATGTGAATATGAATTTGCTTCCAAATTACATATATTCAGTTCCTCCCAAAATTTATTTTACATTTTACTCATGGGATGTTAAAATGTCTTCTAAGATACTCTTCTTTTTTTCATTTTGTAAAATATAAAACAAATGAGGGCATAATTAGAAAGCTGCATGTTCTCCTCTCATATAAAAAATTGTTACAAAAAATTGTACTGATCAGAACTTGAATGAATCTTACTTATAGGGTATATTTTGCTGATACTGCAAAATAATACATATAAACTAATTTTATAGTAAATAAGATTTATCTAACATGACTCCAGTGAACTGAAACAATGTAGTTTGCTTCCTAAAAACCCATATGCACAAATAATTTTCATAATGATTACAGAAATGACTTCAGCAGAAAACAGTCAGGGGTTTGAATACTGACTATCATGTGCTACTATCATGTAGTTTTCTATGATGTCTAAATCTCAGTTTCTTCAGTTGAAATTTTGAGTTTGTGTATGTTTCTACTCTGAAACGATAGTGTTCTACCATAGGTGATATTGCTTTCAAAGTAGTTCTAAACCTCTCCACCAATCTTGGTTCATTTTTGTCTGTTGTCATACACTTAGAATTTTTTACCAATAAATACCACTATATGCCATAAGCTTTGAGATATATATATATATATATATATATATATATATATATATATATATATATGTGTGTGTGTGTGTGTGTGTGTGTGTGTGTGTGTGTGTGTGTGTGTGTGTGTGTGTATTGCTGCCGGTTTGCCTGATTTTAGCTATTTTTTTCCAAGGGTGATCAGGTGTTACAGGATTTTAAAGTAGACCATACCCACTCACCCCCCCCCCCTTACAAAAAAGCAGAAATATGGTCAGGGATTTAGAAACAAGACAGAGTTCACTTTTTTTTTTAACACTGCCAGGAATTGTCCTAAATGCATTACACACAGACTTATGTTAGCTTGCATGAATTCTGTGCTAAAACGGAATACAGCAGATGGAATATTATTATTAATAGTTCTCGCAAACAATGTCTTAGAAATAACAGTAGTGCAGGGAGTTCTTTCAGATAGGGGAACCTTTGAAGTTAAAGCACAGACAAGATTCTAGCATTTCCAAGTACCTGCAGCATTATAGGGGATTGTGACCCTAACCTTTTGGGTGTGTTTTAAAACACAGGATAAACAATCTCTCAGTACAGGGAATGGACATGACAAATGGTATTTGTGAAAGGGGAGAATAGCACAGAATAGCAGCTAGAGAGAGTATGGTTAGAGTAGCAAGCTTGGAGCCTAGAGTAGTGAGGATGGCTGGGTTCTAAGAATGGTGAGGAGTTGTGGGAAGGGGAGGGCCAGGAGCCTGGTGTGGGGCTTGGAGATGCAAACCAAGTACTTGTATGAAGGAACTGACTGAGCCTGGAGGCTAAAATGGATATGTCTTATGCTGATAGAAACACGGGTATATGCTAACTGGAGAGCCATATTTCTACTTTGACTGCCAGAAGGTAAATGACTAGTTTTAGTAGATAGGACCAGGCTTCACAAGTTCCTGGAGAATGCTGGCTTGTATCAGACAGAAGTCTTCTTATAGTCCTGATTAAATTTGTTTCTGGATATTTGGACTGCTTTTTGGAGTTTGGGGGATTGGAGTTTTCTTTAGACCTGACAGATAGTAATAGGCCATTAGTTATATAGCAGAGTTGATTATAATTACGGTAAGGGTTAAGTTTATGGGAAAAGAGATTCTAGTTTGAAAGTAAACACCTTTTCAGAAAAATTGCAACCTTACAGATGAAATAATTCTCTATCAGCTTAAAAGTTTGCTTCCAGGACAGTCTAAGGAAAACGGAATGGCAAATACCTGTCCCTGGCTAGAAGCTAAGCTTACATTGTGTGAGAAGGAATACAGGGTCCCTATCATTCTGTGTGGTGAAATCAGTAGGGGGTGCCCTGCCCTCATTCTCACTCTCACTCCTCCCATTCTTGTAATAGATTAACTTCATCTTTCCTTTTAATCAAGCAATAAACAAGAGCCCAATAATTGTAATGGACATTATATGTAGATCTTGTCACTTACTTCTCTGTTTCAAAGTTCATTCATTAGATTGCATAAAATTTACATTGCTAACATTGAAAGTTAGGAGCCATAATTCAGTTAAAGCAATTTTCTCTTTGTTATAGTTTTAAATATTTTCCTCATTTAGTGTGTGTGTGTGTGTTTTCATATCCTTTGGCACATCTGGGACTCTCATATGACCACTTGTGGGAGTCAATTTTTGCCATTCTACCATGTAGGTACTGAGGAATGAACCCAGATTTTCAGTCTCAGACCTCTTTGCCCACTGAGCCATTTATCATAATAGATAGATAGATAGATAGATAGATAGATAGATAGATAGATAGATAGATAGATAGATAGATTAATGTTAAGTATGTATCAGAATAAGATAGAAAGTAAATTCCATAAAGAAAATGTTCGTCCTATTTTCTTAAATTTACCATATACTTGGTTGTGAAAAGATGCATTTAAAACAACAATGGAGGTTAAAGGATGAGTTCAGATAAGCAAGCACCTTAAACAATTTAGGAAATATTCTACAAGTTACCGATGGTTAGCCAAGGATACAAATTAAGCCTTTGGATTTGTAGCTCTGTAATCATAGTGCTAATCTTCCAAGTAGGCTGTGTGAACGACAGAGAGGTGGAGGGAGGCAGAGACAGGACAGTACAAGAGTGTCCTGAGGAGTTACACTTGGCATTCCATAAATAACTCTTTCCTCGGTGTTCCCTTAATCACACAAGCATGGATGAGTAACACAAAAAATGCATTTAGTTTTATGAATATAAATCAATAATTATTTAGTGAAAACATTAAATATCTCAACATTTTCGTAGAATTGGTCTCATAAGCACAGCAGCCACTGAGCATGTGCTCTGAGGCCCATCAATTCACCCAATCCATCTCCTGCCTCTGCTGTTTACCCAAGTGGCTCATGTTTCAACAGCTCCTTGGAAGTCTATATTCAGAATCGGAATGCAGCCTGAGAACATGTCTGTGGGCTGAAGAGTGGGAGGAAGGTTCACACTATGATCACAGCCCAGTCTGTGCCTGCTTCTGCTCCAAGGACAGGAGCTTGCACTAAACCTGTATAGGAAAACCTGTGTGTTCCACAGCAGATGGGAGTAGGAGGGAAATCGTTTCTCTCCTTGTGTACTCCACGCAACCAATATTGCTCTTCTATGTGTAACAAATAAATGCGCTCCCCAGTAAAGTGGCATAGGACTGCCCACATGAGTAAGTCAGAATGTGGGTCAGTGCCAACTGTTTCCTATACTGTGATTTTAGTCTAAAGAAGTGTATGTTCACACCTACGGGGCTGTCAGCTTCAGGCTATTTCTCTGCATCAGTGGAGATTAAAAACGGGGGTGAAGAATGTCTTCTTGCAGAGATGACTACAACCTTAAAAGTAACAAAAAATTAAATATCCAAACGTTGTAAAGTGAGAAATGCGTTGTAAACTCACTCTGGGCCTTGGTATAGGGGCATGATGTTTTGTGAGGCCCGCTCAGCTGCTTTGCTAGCACTCTGTTATTAGAGGCTTTCACTGTTGGAGACCCAAATAAACACCTCGCAAACTTTGTCTTGTGGGGGAAACTGTACTGAAACATCATTACCAAAGATTTTAAAACTCCATAGCAAATACTCATAGAGAAATATGACCAAAGGTGATGAAGAGTTACATTTGTAACATCGATTAAAAAAAAAAAAAAAAAAAAAAAAAAAAAAAAAAAAAAAAAAAAAAAAAAAAAAAAAAAAAAAAAAAAGACATTGCCAGACAAGCTAGAGATAACTCATTTATGCTTTGTTTGGTCTTTTGGCCTCAGGACTTCCCCAATTCGAGAATGAGAGTCCCCTGAGATGAATTATTTGCCAAGCGAGGATTCAAATGTTAAAGTAGACAGTGTTTGGGTTTGGTCTACATACTTCTACTATAAATAGAATACTTTAGAGATAATGTTTGAGCTATTCGAATAAGCTCCTGTCAGTAAGGCTGACTGCACAATAACGTTGGACTGACTGACAAACAGGGGTTCATTATAGATGGACACATCTTGATGAACTCAAGCTATAACCCGCAATCTTTAATTGAAACTAGTCTCTTATCTGGTGAAGGTAATGATTTGTCATGCAGCTTATTCATTTCCTGCTAATCACCAGTATTCGAGAGAGTCTGAAATCCGCGGCATTCAGAAACCTGTAAGAGGATTCCTGCACGTGTTCCACTTTGTGCGGCAGATTTGCAAAACAATGAGGCCGGCAATGATGCGAAAGATTGAACTGGCTCTCCTAGTGTCTCCTCTGTCTGAACTGATTGTTATTTGTAAAGAAGGATCTTTGGAAGCCTGCTGTTCCCACAGGATGAGGAGCAGCCAGGCACTGGGAGCAGGGTGACATCCGATGTCAGGGATCAGAAATCAGTCAGTTAATAGCTTTGCACTTAAAATTGTCTAACATTTTTTTTCTTTTTCTTTCTTTCTTTCTTTTTTTTTTTCTTTTTTTGCTTTGTTACAGGCCAATTTTCTAACACATAAAGTCAGTTTCACATCCTTGATGTATCATAGACTGCACAGTTCTTTGAAAATAGCACCACTTTAAGTGATTTCTTTTTAAAGAAAAATAATTGGCTAAATATTTTATGCATCTAACCACTTTATAATTTATGTTGTTAAAATACAGACCCAGGAAACAAAAATGAAAACAAAACAAAACAAAAAAAGAACAGTTCTCTAAAAAACAATGACACTCGGTAGTTGAGATTATGTTACAAGTGCTGTTATAACAAGAAATTGTTTTAGGTGGGGGTGAATCAGTCTTTTCTCTCATTGCTAGAAAGGTTAAATTGGTGCTTTTTCCAGTGTATAAAAGCTATTTTCAATATCCCAAGAAAGTATGGAAATATGATTATTCTTCATGTCTTTTCTACTTATATCACAAATAGATATGTACTTAATTCAAGTTTTGAAAACTTAAACATTTTACCAAGGTAAAAACTAAAGAAATTTGAATAAAACTCTAAAAGCAATATAAACTGGCTAGGGAAGTATTTAGAAACTGTCAGCTAATTATATTCCTACATAAACATCCACACACACACACACACACACACACACACAAACACACTATTCAAAATGAAATTAAAAAAAAAATCCCTTCCATTTGAAAGAAAAAAGCCAAATAAGTTTCAAGTAGTAAACTGTTAGCAATGGATAGGAGAGAGAAGGAAAGAAGGAAGGGAGGATTGGGTAGGAGGAAGGCAGGCTCAGGGAAAAGGGTAAATAATGGCATCTTCTTTTATATTCTAAGTAGAATGTATTCATTTCATGATTCCTTCAAGGCTGTCTTTAATGAAACAGCTAAAAAAAAAAGCCATTAGCCATTCATCAAAACTCCAGACCTATGGACTAAACAAAAAAGGGTAGACAAAAACAGAGAAGAAAAAGAAAATAATTCTATCATCACTTTCTTTCTCCTCCTCCTCCTCCATTTCCTCCTCCCATTCCTCCTCCTCCTCCTTTTTCTCTTCCTCCTCTCCCTCGTCCTTCTCTTTTCCTTCCTCCTCCTGCTCTTCCTACACAGCATCTGGACTCCAGCTCCAGTTGGACTCTTGTAATCTGCCCATTGTGAATTAAGCACATATTTGGCAGTTTCTCCTTACCCACGGGGTGGGTGATATTATTGGCCTGTGTGACACTGAGTCAGATCTGCTCAAATCCCTATCTCTGCCAGTAACTACCATCACTGGTGAAGCAGGCCAGACTGCAGAACCAGAAACAGCAGCGGGTGCTGCATCTGCCAGGAGGGACCAGAGTTAAGGAGTGTGGATGACTCAGTGACAGCTCTATTTGATGTTTTTTACCCCTTTTGGGGGTGAGGATATGATGCAGAAGAGATGCCTCTGCAGCGCTTGCCTCATGGCAACCAGCTCTGCACTGTACTGTTATTTTTAGCTTGGTTCACGAAGTGTGAGGCTGTATTACTAATAATGATGCATTGTTCATTTATAGATTACTGTTGGGGGACCCAGTTGCTGCCACCTGCTTAAATGTGGATGCCAGGACATGCAGTTATTTCCTAATATAGTTTGTACTTACTTTCTAAATTGATTTTTAAAAACAGCATGAATGTCTGGAATACCTTCAAAGCCTTAGAGCCTCCTTTGTTTCTAATCCTGTGACTCAGCATTTGCTTGTTTTCAAAGATTAAAGACTGCTTTTTTTTTAATATTTCCTATTTTCTTCTTAACTTAAAAGTAATTAGAATATTATTCTGTCATACTATTTACTATGAATTAAAATAAATTTACAGGTTGCATTTGTCTCTGTTGATTGGATGTGCCCTAATTGTTATGTCATTAAACAATGATTCAGTACAAATATCTTAAATCTACCAGGAAATTCCTGTTGTTTCAAAACTTGGCTGCATATACAAAAAGGCACAATTCAGCTTGCCCAAGAAGATATTTTTATTTTTAGCAAATTCTAAAGCCAACACACATGTTTCATCAATAAACAAATTCTTTTTTTAATGGAATAGCATTTCCTAAAACCTTTATTTTATTTTGGTGAATGAACATTCTCTTCCCTTGTCTTTTGTTATATTTCATGAGTCTTCTTCCTGCAGGAGATCAGAACATTTGCTAATGTTAATTCACTAATATCACTACCTTGTGTCAGTAGCTTTAGTGGTGAACTTTTATTTACAGTCAAACATTTATAAATTAGATTCTAGATTGATTAGATTGATGGACTTTCATCACTTTTATCACACCACAAAGGTTATTGAGTTAGACAAACATAGTACCTTAAGAAAAACAAACCTAGCTTAGCAGTGGTGGTGCATGCCTTTAATCCCAGCACTTGGGAGGCAGAGGCAGGCAGGTTTCTGAGTTCGAGGCCAGCCTGGTCTTCAGAGTGAGTTCCAGGACAGCCAGGGATACACAGAGAAACCCTGTCTCAAAAAACAAAACAAAACAAACAAACAAACAAACAAAAACAACAAGAAGACAAAGAAGAAGACGAAGAAAAAGAAGAAGAAGAAGAAGAAAAAGAAGAAGAAGAAGAAGAAGAAGAAGAAGAAGAAGAAGAAGAAGAAGAAGAAGAAGAAGAAGAAGAAGAAGAAGAAGAAGAAAGGAAGGAAGGAAGAGAGAGAGAGAGAGAGAGAGAGAGAGAGAGAGAGAGAGGAAGGAAGGAAGGAAGGAAGGAAGGAAGGAAGGAAGGAAGGAAGGAAGGAAGGAAGAAAGGGAGAAAGAAAGAAAGAAAGAAAGAAAGAAAGAAAGAGAAAGAAAGAAAGAGAGAGAAAGAAAAACCTAGTGTCTAGTTCAAGCTAGGGGCAAAGAGTTTAACAGATCAGTATTCTGGGTATTCTACATATAATGCCTAAAGTATGAGTTATCTCAATGGCTTCATTTTAAAGTGAAAGAAGCTAGGTTTTAAAAGTATAATTAAATTGCTTAAAAACTGAAAATACTGTGGGATAATGCTGAGATAGAAACCCATGCGTTACTGAGTCAGATGGCAGACTGCAGATTTTCTCAGAGCACCAGGAGTCATCTGAGATGACATGTTCAGCCTCAAAGACATAGGATTACATCAATTGGTGTAACAATTTCAATGAATAACAGTTCTAGAGACAATGAGTTAGTATTGTTCAACAATGGAAAAAAAAAAGCAATGTACATACAGAAACTAGGGTCTTCTTAACTGGAACAAATTCCAACACGTAGCTAGGTAGGCTGAGAGTCCAACACGTAGCTAGGTAGGCTGAGAGATGGTAGTGATTGTGACACAGGTAGGTTGTGCTTGGTATAAAGGCAAAACTATATTCCTCAATGCAAATGTATAAATGCAAATTGATACTTAAACAAGTAAATAATTTAATGTGACAAGCGTGCTCGCATGCACTCGTGTGTGTACACACACACACACAAACACACACACAAACACACACACACACACACACACACAAACACACAAAACCATGTTACACTATTGTGAAATACATTTTATCAACCTGGAAATGTATGTATCTTAAAATACTGGCTATAGCTGAAAGTGCTGCCTAAAGTCTTAGCACTCAGGAGGCTAAGGTTTTTTTAGTTTGAGAACTAGCTTGGTTCCATAGTGAAAGTTGTCACAAAATGCATGGGATGGCTGTTGTTGTTGAGGATGATGGTACCTCTGAAATGTCTACTTTAAATCTTTGTCTACTTCTCCCCTCACAAAATACAGCCTGGAAACATTTGTTCTCAGTCTGAATTCTGTAGCCATGTAGTTTGTAGAAGAAGCACAGTTGACTTCACCTTTTACACTTACACAGTGGACTTCACCTTTTACGCTTACACAGTTGAATTTACCTTTTACAGTTACACGTTTACTTCACCTTTTGCACTCTCCTGTTACAATGTTAAAATAAGAATCTTTAATCATCAATGTATATACATCACTCCCACTTCCAGGAATTAGACAAATTTCTAAATTTGAATTACTGGGTATAGAGGTTTTGAAATGTCTTTATCAAACACCTAGAAAGGGAGTTTCTAGCAATGTACATTATTCCTATGCAAAAAAATCAATAAAGTAAATAAAATCACTGCTGAACATTATATAAAATGCACCACTCATTCACTTATCAAAGTCCTATACTTCCCTATCCTCAGGTACTAAAGAGACCTGCCTTCCTTTCATTTCAGTGGCATGTTACATGTTGAGCAGCCATGCAGCCTATGGCCCTTCTTACATTCATTTCAGATTTATGGCATTCGATTTGGAAATGTGACTCTTTATGAAATGCAGCCATGCCCAACAACTGTTCATTATTGCTTTTCTGTCCACACATATTTCACTCAGATATTTATTTAGACATTAATGTATTCAGTAAACTGTGGGCTTTGTATTCTTCACCTTCTGTGTGTTTCCATTTCACACACATGGAGGATGTACTATTATTCTTTTAATTTATCATATTAAAATGATTATGACATAAACATCCATGAAGCCTTCAAGGTTTAAAGTTCCACCATTCTTGTCCTACTTGCTCATCCTACTTCCTAGATCTTATCTATAGGTATAATTTTACCACTTTTGAACTTAAAGTATTTCTGCTTAATATTATAATTTGATCCATGCTATCTACTTAATGCTATGGTATATCTATTAGTAAATGTTTAAATTTATTTTTATTTCAACTTTAACATTTTTAAATGTTAAACTCCCCCAACTTCTCCAATATCTTCCCCTCTTTCCACTCACCCAAACCCACACCACTTCATTCTTTCTCTCATTAGTATACAGACAAATGAGATATGATAATAAAGAATAATTATAAATAATGATAATTAAAAAGTTACATAAAATGAAACATCCATTAAAAACATAAAACTGGAAGGTATAATATATACACAAAAACCATGTAAGAAAAACCTCAAACAAAGCATTATGAGACAGAGAATCTACAAAACTTTCATTGAATTCATATAGTGTTGGCCATAAACTCCTTAGCATGGGATCTGACTTTAAAAGTGGTTTGGATACCCAGTGAAACTCTGAAGGAGAGAACTTCTTGTTTCTGTGTGGTCATCAGATGGAATATTTTGTGGTTAATGATATGGGCATAGGTCTACGTCCTTTCTCAGTGCTTAGACCCCATTAGGTCCAGACCTGGGTAGTCCCTATGCTGGCTGCCAGTTTCTGGGATTTTATATGTGCATCAAGTGTATGTGTGTAGAAGGCTTGTATCCCTGATATCTGCTATCCCTTCTGGCTCTTATACTCTTTCATACTCTCCTCTAGGATTCTCTGAGTCTTGAGCTGCAGGAATAGATAGAGACACTTCATTTAGGAATACGAGTTCCAAGGTCTCTCACTCTACATATTTTCCAGTTGTGATTCTCTCTCATAGTTCCCATGTACTGCAAAAGAAAGCTTTGGACCTGCCACATTGATTTCTAAAGTGGCTTTACAAGTTTGCAATTCCAGAAGCAATGGAGGAGTGTTACTTACTCCACATTCATCCCAGTGTGAGCTCTTATTTGTTTCATTGATTTTTTTTTCCCGTCATTCTGACTGGTATAAGATAAAATCTCAAATTAGTTTTGATTTGTATTTTCCTGATGAGTAAAGATGTTATACATTCCTTTAAAATGTGTTTTCACTTTTAGAATACTTTCAGATCTGTTCCCCTTTTTTAATGGGACTATGTGTTTATTTGATACCCAAGAGTTATTAAGTTCTTGATATACTTTAAATATTAGCCCTCCATTGGATGTGTAGCTGTTAAACAGTATTTGATACTGATAAAAAACATAGACATGGCGAAATGGAAATATAATAAAATTAACAGAGTCTCAAAGTTTGTGTTTTATATTTTCTTTATTGTTGAAACAGAAACATAATAGGATGTATAGATAATGGTTATAGATATGTACCTTGTAATCTTAGTGATAACATGAGTCAAATTTTAAAGATAAAATATTATACATTTCCAGAAATGGAATTATTTAGTATGTAGAAATGATATTCATATTTTTCTTGTATGTTTTCCTGATTTATTTAATACATCAGTGAATTCCCTGTTGTATTTTTATATCATAGTGCTAGCTAGCACTTGTCTTCTATGTAACTCACGCTGAGCTTTACCTTTCTAATAGCAATGTGTTCTTCCTGTCATTCCATCAACAATAATACTTGCTAAAAAGTGTTGAAGGCTACAAATCTCAGCCAGATGCTTGAGAAACAAAGTAGATAAAGTAGCAACATATAAAATACTCCCACAATGGACATCATGCCAGAATGCTTCTAGCTAATGAATTCTTGGGACTGCGATCTTTACACAATGTCAAAATAAGTAGAGGTATTTTTAGAACGTGGATGGGGAAAGCAACTACATCTCTCCAATTTGTCCAGTTTAGTCCATAGGCAGCCTAGCTTTCTATACTACTAAGCCTAACTAAAACTTTTCTCCCATATGGCTTTGCTCCTGATTCAAAGCTACGGGAAAGTGGCACTCCTCTTTTGGAACTCTGTTACTGTGTACATTCAATCTGAGAGAAAAATGTTTCTAACTGAGACAATGAAGATTTTCTCTATGGCACTCTTTTATTCCCTTCATGATTTTTTTAGGGCCATTTAGGGTCGGTCCATGGGCTTACTGTCTGGTGTGGGAGATAATGGCCCCAGGTATCACATGTGAATGTGAAAATACCCTAACAAGTATCCAGTTATCATGATGAAGCAGGAATCTGGTGCACGCTCTTATAGAAAATGATTAATGTTCATTTTTTCTAATCATGACAGATTCCAAAAGAAGAGCATATTACTACCCACAAACCTAAGCAGGGCCCATGTGGATTACTGGAAGGACCTGAAAGCCTGCGCAGAAACACCACTTGCTACAGTGTTTCACAAACCCCAGCTATTCTAAAGAGACTAGGGTCAATACAAATGAAATAAATGGAGGCTTAGATAAAATATGTCAGAAAATTTGCCGAAAGGTTATTTTAAGGTGGCCTGTTAAAAACAATAATGGGCCATTAAGCTGTCTTGTTAAAGGCATTAAAGTTATAGGCACATTGTGTGAGTCACATGGGTAATATTTTCCTCTTTATACAGAAAAAATGCAATATTGAATTTCTGGTAAAAGCAAAATGTTTAGTGTTTCTGTGTATGTTATTATAAATATTGTACATATATTGTAGACACAGAAGCAAGCAATATATTTAGCTTCTCCAGAAACATGCAAGCAAAATAGTCCACATAAAAATTAATTTTGGCATGCAAGCTTCATTATGTTTTCTTTCTTTAGAATTTTCTGTATGTTTTTCAGTTTTGACCTGTTTTTTATAGACAGGAGCATGAATTTCCTCATTTACAGTATTAGTAATAAATTACAGTTTTAGAAACACATCGTTGCATACTTTGAATAGTATAGATTTTAGAGAATTTCGGTCACAGATGAATGAGGAAGGGCTACCTTCTGTGTACTTGATGAGTTTGTAAGAGCAAGAAGTCACCTGTTTTCTTCACTGCTGAGTAACATTAAAACCAAGCAGGATATGTTACAGAAGCTTATATTTAAAAAGTTAATTGTTATTGATTTGAAAGGAAAATGAGTAATAGACTAATAAAGCTATTTTCTGATTTTGCATGATTTGGAATACTGTATCGATTTCCTCCATTGATTTATTTAATTTTTCAATAATTGTCATGAAATCATGACTTATTTAATTTAAATGGAGCTGTTGGTGATAAATAAAATTACTTTTAAAGAATAAGCAAGTCTGTGTGGTTAACATACTTGTCTAAGTAAAATTAGGCTCTTCTTTATGAATATTTGTTTATGTATTATTTTTAATTTTTGATTATTTGGGGTATGACATCAAAATATGATATAGCCAGAGACATTTTTTTATTTGAAGGCATCCTTTTAGGTCACTGAGCTCAAGTTATCTGCTTCTTTGCTGTGACAATGTAATATCTTTAAATGGATCGAGCTATTCTAATTAAATGCACAGTGATTTTTTGCTTACATTGTTTTTGGTGCCAAACATTACCTACTTAATTATTTTGCTAATTTTTTGTATTGTCATATTATTTAAACATTAAATTAATTGAAAATATTTTTTCATCTAGAAGTGCTAAGGGGTTTAGAGAAGAGCTAACTCCTGAGGCCCATGCTGGGAACCTGCAGTGTCAGAGGGCCTGGTGCTGTACTGCACATGCTTTGGGGCTCTAGAACACAAACTCACATCATTCATGGAGTTGCTATTAGGTGAGTAAAAAGACAAAAACAAAGCAACACAACAGCATGTCAGAAGCCTCACATACAAGCTTTGGTAGGTACTTTGATTAAAAGAAACTCATAAATTAGGTGAGTATTCAGACCTGGATGTCTGAACAGAAAACACAGGAAACTCAAGTTTGCAGATGCATCCAGAAAACCATAGACAACCCACTGGGCATCACTGTCCAAATTTTTCTGATTTTATCTCATTTACAGGGTGACTAAACAAGGCATATGTCACCTCTAATTTTTGTTATTTTGGCTGCCAGACAAAATCTTTCATGGCTATTTTTGTGGCACACACTTTTAGAAAAGTCTGTGATTTCTCCTGCTCTACAGCATATATAAATATTCAATGGAGGTATCAAATGAAGAAAAATAATATGCTATGTATCTGTGATTCTCTGGGGATAGTTGTTCCATCCAATATTGTTGCTGAAAGTCAGCTAGAGGTACTGCTACCCAGTATACCAGCACCTAGCCATGACCACAGTATGGGTGATGAGAATCCATTTTCCTGGTGGTGGTAAAGAATTTTCAATAGTCCCTGAAAGAATGAGAGGTTCCATGTATGTTGCTATTTCAAGCAATACAAAAGTCAGAGGCAACCAAACTTGTTAGTTTCTAGAAACACTTTTTTTTTAAAAAAAATTTTACATTAGCATAATAGGGAGGAGAAAACTGGAGGTTAGTGAATCCAGTGGGGCATGAGGTGAAGAGGGCGAAGTTTCAGTCAAGACAACAAGGGAAGTACAAAGAATGCCATTTCTCTTTCATGTGCTTTGATCATTTTCCCTGTTTTACCCTTAACGAATGCTTTCACGATACTAAAAATAAAAAGCTGGTTTTTAAGAAGCTCTGTCCTCCTGGGGAATTCTCAATTAGCATGTGCTTATCTATGAGCAGGGTTGTTTTCATACATAAGGTTTACATATAAATTAGTGTGTGTGTGTGTGTGTGTGTGTGTGTGTGTGAGAGAGAGAGAGAGAGAGAGAGAGAGAGAGAGAGAGAGAGAGAGAGAGAGAGATGATAAGACAAGGAGGGAAAGAAATCCAGTAGACACCTAAATAGCAAGTGTTACTTTCCCTAGACAGTTTTATGATGATTTAATGTCACTGACCAAGGGCTTAGAAAGAACTGCCAAAGATTATGGTGATAGGTTAAGCTCACATATACACAAGAATCAAGAAGAGAACAACAGAAAATACCTTTACAGCCCTGTGCTCCCAACAACAAACACAATCTCCTACCAGAATGCAGAAAGATGAAGTCATTTACTGAGGTAGAGAAAAGGATTTCATGACAAAAGACAAGAGTCAGCACATGTGTGTTCCGGGCAGTGAATCCATTCTGGAGAGTGTGGAAAGAAAGCCTTATACTAGTGTAACTAGGAAATAAAGCTTGATCTCAGCAGACTGGAGAATATTCACAGAGGCCACACACATATGCCTGATGGTACTTTCACACACACTATCCAGTGCTATTCAAGGTTTCAGGGGCTAGCTAGTGTGGTATTATTTAAAGAAATGACCTCAGTCATGTGAGAAAGAGGGAAATTTGTTCATGGTCAGTGGGTAGGCACTGCACTCCAGCTTCTCCACCTGACTGATTTAAATAATCATATTAAAAAGTACATGATCTTCATAGGTACAAGTCACCTTTTCTCCCACACTGATGCCTTTGATTACTTTGACAGATTAAGATATGCTAATGATATAAATTAGGAGCACAGAGAATTAAAAAGGGTGTTTAACTCTTATTCCAGGCTGTCAATTTCCTATAGTGCTACCAACTTACAGATAGATGATTAAAATTGTTTCTTTTAGGAATTTTGAATATTTTAAAAAATTGAATGGCTTTCTGGAGGAGGAAAAAAAAAAGAAAAATCTGTGCTTAGCTAATTAGACGTCCTATCTAGTTGAACAATAGGCCAGGATTGTTCTAAGTATGGAGAACTTCTTGCCTTAATACAGGGTCTTACAGTTTTCAAATACATCTTTTCTCACAATGTTGCTCCAATTCCCTGTGTTCAATATGATTTAAGTATTTCCTTTGACTGTAAACTTATAAAGAATCCTAGATATTTATTCTTTCAGGTACCTTTTATTACAATAATTTCAAAATCAGAATTTTTTTTATCTGTTTAAGCTTCTAAGAGCGAACACTCTATTAATAATTAGCTATGAGCATGGAGGAATCTCACGGATCACAAAGTAACTGTAGTAGTTTGATTGCATGGAGACTTAAGTCTGATGGCTACTTCTAGCCTTGAATTAGACACAGGATAAATGCATCTACGTTGAATGTTGATTAATCTGCTTGACTGTGAGTTTTCATTGTATCATATTCAGAATAAAAAATTAACAATAGACTGTATTTCAGAAATGAGTGAATACTGATAATAAATATGAATTATGGACTAGTTTATATTATGTACTGTAATGATACAGTGTTTATGCTAATAACTCATATATCTCTATGATTTGATCAATTTTCTTGCCTAGCCCACCCTCTAAGAGAAAAGTAGCTTTTGGTCAGCACTGTTTCCAATTCATTACTATGTCCTTACATATGCATAGGGAGCAGTATGAACCTCATTATGTAAATGGACAAATAAAGTAATGGAAGAAGGTTATCCTAATCAAATCTTTGAAATATAGCTGGTGAAAGGCTCTAGTAAACTTGGGCATCCTTGTCCTTTTTGATGGTCACCTTCACCTTTAGACATGCTGTTGGGAGACTGTGCAAAGAGCCTAGGAGAAAGTACAAGCTGCAGAGATGACATTCTGACTGAACAGACTTTGAAGGTCAGTGGATAATATACTACTTACATCAGATAATTTCATAGGATAAGTGTTTAGCATATAAAAGCATCACAGAAACCAGTTGCTGAGACCTAAAACAGGAGGATGAGGGTGAGAACCACTCCACACAGTAGGCTAGCTTTGCAGGCTCACTCTCAGCCCTTAGTCACTGTAAGTATCCCTTCTGTCATCAGTAGACAGAGAGTGAAGAAATCAATAGCCTTCAAACTCATCCGATTCTGAGTTCTGAGATAAGTCATTTAGCTTCTATCAGATTTGGAGGAATGGAACACAGTTGCTTCTGTTTTCTTACCACAAGAGGAAGAGTGGCTGGGTGGGTAAAGAAACAAAAGAAAAGAAAGTGAACTGATGACCCTCAGCCAAACAGCAATTTCTACCTTTCAGTGATATTTTATAATTAATTTATAATATATTAATAAGTATAAAACTACCTCAATGAGCAAAGGAAAATAGTATAGAATTCTAGTAGTATACAGAAAAGGATTTTTTTTTCAAATTTTATCAGATATTTTTTCATTTACATTTCAAATGTTATCCCAAAGTCCCCTAAACCCTCCCTCATCCCCTGCCCTGCTCCCCTACCCACCGACTCCCACATCTTGGCCCTGGCATTCCCCTGTACTGGGGCATATAAAGTTTGCATGACCAAGGGGTCTCTCTTCCCAATGATAGCCAATTAGGCCATCTTCTGCTAAATATGGAGTGAGAGACATGAGCTCAGGGGATACTAGTTAGTTCATATTGTTCTTTTACCTATAGTGGTGGAGACCCCTTCAGCTCTTTGGGTACTTTCTCTAGCTCCTCCCTTGGGAACCCTGTGTTCCATCTAATAGCTGACTGTGAGCATCCACTTCTATGTTTGCTAGGCACTGGTATAGCCTCACAGGAGACAGTTATATCAGGGCCCTTTCAGCAATATCTTGCTGGCGTATGTAATAGTGTCTGTGTTTGGTGGCTGATTATGGGATGAATCCCTGGCTGCAGCAGTCACTGGTTGGTCCATCCTTTTGTTTCAGCTACACACTTGATCTTTGTAACTCCTTCAATGTGTGCTTTGTTCCTAATTCTAGGAAGGGGTGAAGTGTCCACCCTTTGATCGTCTTTCTTCTTGAGTTTCATGTTTTTAGCAAATTGTATCTTGGGTAATCTAGGTTTCTGGGCTAATATCCACTTACCACTTATCAGTGAGTACATGTTATATGAGTTCTTTTGTGATTGAGTTACCTCACCCAAGTTCATCTGGAAAAAAAAAAAAAAAAAAAAAAACTAGGATAGCAAAAACTCTTATCAACAATAAAAGAAACTCTGGTAGAATCACCATGCCTGACTTCTAGCTATATTACAGATCAATTGTGATAAAAACTGCATGGTACTGGTACAGTGACAGACAGGTAGATCAATGGAATATGATCGAAGACCCAGAAATGAATCCACACACCTGTGGTCACCTGATCTTTGACAAGGGAGCTAAAACCATCCAGTGGAAAAAAGATAGCATTTTCAACAAATAGTGCTGGCACAACTGGTGGATATCATGTAGAAGAATGCGAATTGATCCATTCTTATCTCCTTGTACTAAGGTCAAGTCTAAGTGATTTAAGGAACTCCACATAAAACCAGAGACACTGAAACTTATAGAGGAGAAAGTGGGGAAAAGCCTCGAAGATATGGGCAGTGGGGAAAAATTCCTTAATCGAACAGTAATGGCGTGTGCACTAAGATCAAGAATTGACAAATGGGACCTCATAAAGTTGCAAAGCTTCTGTAAGGCAAAAGATACTGTCAATAAGACAAAAAGGCCACCAGCAGATTGGGAAAGGATCTTTACCAATCCTAAATCAGATTGGGGACTAATATCCAATATATATAAAGAACTCAAGAAGTTGGACACTAGAAAATCAAGTAACCCCATTAAAAAATGGGGCACAGAGCTAAACAAAGAATTCTCAACTGAGGAATACCGAATGGCTTAGAAGCACCTGAAAAGCTGTTCAACATCCTTAATCATCAGGTAAATTCAAATCAAAACAACACTGAGATTCCACCTCATACCACTGAGAATGGCTAAGATCAAAAATTCAGGCGACTGTAGATGGTGGAGAGAGGAACACTATTCCATTGTTGGTGGGATTGCAATCTTGTTTAACCACTCTGGAAATCAGTCTGGCAGTTCCTCAGAAAATTGGACATAGTACTTCCAGAGGATCCTACAATATCTTTTCTGGGCAAATATCCAGAAGATGCTCCAACTGGTAGTAAAGACACATGATACACTATGTTCATAGCAGCCTTATTTATAATAGCCAGAAGCTGGAAAGAAACCCAGGTGTCCCTCAACAGAGGAATGGATACAGAAATTATGGTACATTTACACATTGGAGTACTACACAGCTATTAAAAACAATGAATTTATGAAATTCCTAGGCAAACAGAAAGGGATTTAATGAAACTAAACCAAGATCTTCTTCTTTAGATAAAGAAAAACTACACTTTATTTAAAATTTTTGATTTCTAAATGAATACATTAATAACTGTTAGACTATTTTTTTTTTCTTACGAACTTTATATGCCCTAGTACAGGGGAATGCCAGGACCAGGAAGTGGGAGTGGGTAGGTGGGGGATCAGAGTGGGGAGAGGGTATAGGGAACTTTCGGGATAGTATTTGAAATGTAAATAAAGAAATTATCTAATAAAAAAAATAACTGTTAGACTATTAAACTTTTAATGGTGTGTCACACTGATACTGTTATCCTCTTCACTACATAACCTGTGTTTGTGGGGCGGGGGAGGCAAGAGAGGGGAAGGTCAGGGGAGTGGGGAAGAGGGAAAAAGATAGGGAAGGGGAGAGGAAGGAAGGGAGAGAGAGATCTTAGAGAAGGAGATACTGATATGCTGAACATCTTTTTTGAACCTCCAAATCCACTGTTCACATTTTTTCATTTGCCCAGTTAGACTGAGTGTAAGCAGACATGTTAAACTGGAGAAAGAAGTATATCACAAAGTATCTTAAAGTTACAAGGACAAGCAAATGCATATAAAGTTCTGTATAAGTCATATATATTGATAGATTGCAAATTAAATTTTTAATTTAAAGATCATCATAAACACTGTTACTTTTTTCAATGCACATCCTAACTGTCTGCACTTATGTAGATCATACAATTCCAGGATTCTTTATACCAAGTATATTAGTTACTTTTTTTGTTGATACAACAGGATAGATATAATTGACAGAATGTAAAGTTGGGAAGAAAGTATTTACTTTAGTTCACAGATTAATAGAAGGCATCATAGAAGGGAATGTATGATAACTGTCAAGAGAGGCAGGGAAGAAACTGGCATGTCACATTTCATGTGCACACAGATGCAGAGAGGAAGAACCAGAAAGGAAGTAGGTTGCAAACACACACAGAAACTCTGCTCTCAGGGGCATACTTGTTCCAGGAAGCCTCTACCCAAAAAGCTTCCATGACCTTCTCAAACAGTTCTCATGCCTAAGACCAAATATGTGTGTGTGTGTGTGTGTGTGTGTGTGTGTGTGTGTGTGTGTGTGTAGAGAGAGAGAGACAGAGACAGAGAGACAGAGACAGAGAGATGGAAGAGAGAAGAGAGAGAGAGAATTCTCATTCAAAGAACCAATACAAGAAATAACATAATTTTCTAGATGAAGCACTATGTATCTTTATTCAATGCTTTCTATTTTATTATAATCCAGACTATGATTTAGGCACTTAAAGTCACACTATTGAAAGAAGCTGGGGATTTTTTTCTTTCCACTGTGAGTTCACAATAAAAAGAATGTGACCTTAGAGACAATATTTTGCCTAACAATAATGTAGTAATCATAAAAGCAAACTTTAAAATTAAAAGGTAATCATCAAGTCACTTCTCATTTCTTCTATATAAAGCTTAAATCAGTATACCACAGTTTTCTCATTTTCTAAGTAATGATAATAATATTTAATATAAATAGTACTATGTATGCTATGAAAAATATCTGCATGGAGCTTAGCATAGGATTTGATTTTGTTTTTGTAAGTATAATTATCTCTAAGAGTCACAGAAGTATATACCAAATTATTGAAATACAGTGACTACATAAGAACACAGCTTCAATTTCCCAGACTACTTCATAACTTCTTTTGTATNTTCTGATTCAATTAGAGGAAATGAAATCTAGTATGGGGTGATTTCTGCAGAAGAAACCTGCATGTGTCCAATTATGAAGTGAAGAAATGTATGTGAAGTCAAGACTATATAGTCATCATTTACCTGGCAACAGAATCAGTCTGACGGAGTGTAACTGGCTACCAAGGCATGCTTAACAACAACACCATGAAGAGTTAAAGTAAGTCGCTTCTAATTTCAAACTTATCCCTGGATCTTCTAGTTACAGAAGACAAATGCAATCAATCAAACACAAGAAAAGCAAATAAAATCCAGTCATTTATTATATAATCTCAGGTACGTTTCCTCTAGCTGAGCTATAAAGAACTCTAGTATCTATGAAAGTTAGGTAAAGTAAGAGAGAAATATAATTTCTATTCACCATAAACAATCAGGAAGAACAAGTTTAGAGCTCAAACTGAAACCAGTTTCTATGATACCATCAGATTCAGAAATCAACCTCAGCCTGTAGCATGAACACTGCAAACCTGTACTAGTTCATAAAAGCATGGGATATTTGATTCTAAGGCTGTGTTAATCATTAACAACTTCTTGTTGATATTTAGAAAATTAGGAAGTATAATTTAATGTCTCAATTTTGAGGTCTTTTGTCTTTTTCAAGCAAAGACTAAAATGGAAAAAAATAGTAAGAGACTCCCTACCAATATTTGATGTTATAAATAATTTAAGAAAGTTCACAACATCCCTTTCTGATTTGGAATTCCTTTTTGTGTTTTTGCCTTTTCAGTTTTTGTTACTTTGTTCTTCTATACAAATAGACCAATAATACTTTGGAACTAACATTATCCTTCTTATCTCCAGACAGCCCGTTAGGTTTTTGTACAGTTCTTTATTTACTGACGTGTCCTAAATACACTGAAATGGAATTCCGCTGCTGGTTGACTCACATAGTTGTAAGATTCCTGGGTGAATATTTTCAGTTAAACATGTCAGAGAAGAAATACACAACAAATAATAAAATTGATAGGAACACTCATCAATCAAGAGCTGCCTGCCAGTTCTGTCCTACTAGTGGGTCCTCAGAGTGACAGCACAAATGTATGTTGGCAGGACAATCAAAGCTTCAGAAATAAAACAAAATACTTCATCTTGGCCCCTCAGCTCTCTAAGGCTATGACAGCTCAGGTGTAGTTTTATTTTTTTACATTAGTTTTGAATTTCTTTATTAAATCATTTTCATTCTGGTTCTTTGGCTATTACACACATACCAATATTGTTGATGGCTATAAGAAACAATGTGTTTGTAATCTTTGGAGAATGGTGTTCTTTAGATACACTTATGACTTAATCTAATGTTTAATGATAATATTCAAAATATTTTTCTTTGTGGTTATGAGTTATATAATCACAATCACATCCAAAGAGACAAAGGAACATGTTTTACCTCATTTATCATTGCTTTTATTAACATATCAGTAAATTTTAAGAGTTATAAAAAATATATAACTCAACCAAAATGGTAAGAATAAAAACTGGACTGTTGAAGACAGCTACAGTGTACTTCCATATAATAAATAAATAAATCTTTAAAAAAAAAAACAACAAAAAAACTAAACTGTTCTCAATTTGCCTGAATATGAGAAACTCACTTATGCCAAAGTTATTTACAGTAATATTTCTCTCATCTATTTATCAACTATAGATTGTAATTTTAATAACAAAGTCTTCAGTATAATCTGTAAAGTTTTAGGTCTAGTGGTGGTAGAGTTGGAACTATTGAAAGCATGGCAGTGATTGGAAGAGATCTTTCTAATGCATAAGAATGAATAGAAATTTCCATTTTGATTTTCATGTTGTGCCAGGACAGTGAATGTTCTAAGAGACATCACTACTGAACTAAATTCTTCTCTCCACCTAGCATTTATGTCCTGAGGCAAATACCTTTTCCTCTTTTCCTAAGTAATTCAGAAATTGCTTCTGCACAGAGGCCAAAGAGGGTCAGAACAAAATTCAATTACTTCCTATCACTATATTCTTCTCTTACAAGGGAATGCTGTAGGCATGAGGTTTGCTGTCATAATCATATGTGAAGGTTAAATGCCAAATAGGTGATTATATAATTTTGGGGACAGGAAGATAAAATCTAATATCTTGCATGTTTGGTCTTATTAAAATGATGTGCCATCCTGGTCTTTGTTTGTATATCGTGAGAAGTCTTCATTAAATCCTTCCAAACATAACTTTGCCTAGGCTTTCTAATTTCTAGCACCACCACACAGACCTCAGCTGTGCCCTGTTACACTGGCACTCCTCAGCACATCCTACTGTGGCTTGTCATTTCATAAATCCCAGCATGACAGATGAGTTGCCAGAGCAAGACATTATATTATATATTAGCATAATAGAATGTGAGAAGGAACAAATGTTTCATCCAATTTTTCCCTATTTACACTTACATATGCCATATGGAGTTTTCCATATGATTTCTAAAGTTGATAGTAGCTAAATAATTCTACATACATATCCATCTCAGCATTAATTTATTCCTTTTTTTTTCTCTAACACGAGACATGATCATGATCTATAATCAACATTGAAAATAAAAGCTCAGTGCTAAATTTCTGAAACAGTGTATTTGGTACTATTTATGTTTTGCAATGATCGATAAAGTCAGTGACTTAGGTGTGCCAAATATATTACTATTGTTTTGTGATTAAGTAGAGAAGCTTTGAAGGATTAAACAATGATTTAAGTCACACTGTTTCTTAAAGCATGAACAAGAAGCTTAGCTACTTCTCTAATTGGCCATGTGTGCAGGTTCAAAGCAAAAATCATTGTATGAACACAAAAGTACTCATAACATTGTTGTGCTACATGTAAATATATTATTTTTAATTTCTTTATAAATATACATAGTAGGTAAATTATGGCTTCTATGACCTTTTCACATTTTAGGTTGGAATTTGTTATGAGACATGACAAATGGACTGTTAAGATGACATCATACAGTATCACTGACCATAAGACAGGAAGATGACTTTGTATTATTCAGAGAGCCCAATGTTGTCATCAGTGTTAAAAGTTAAAGATGAATCTACAGAACTAAAGATGAACAAGAACACAATATGACCAAACTCAGTTCAAAACTATGGAAGCTTTAAATAAAAAAAATATAGATCATAACAAAATCTTAAACTAAAGGTTAAATCCAACCTCATATCCCCATAGTCCCCAACCTTACACCCAGTATTTGGATTAATGCTGAATGTTCTCTCATAGCATGGATTGGGAGTATTAGATAATAATGAACACAATTATTTTTTAGGGACATATGTGCAAGCAACCTTACAGATACTCCGTTAGCAAATGTTAAGAATTGGATTGTCATAAATCTTGCCCCTGTGTAGATATATCCAAAAAAATGTGAAATCAGCAAGTTAAAGTCTTATCTGGACTTTCATAATTATTGTATTTACAAAACTATCACATTGTCAGATATTGAATGAGCCTGAGAATCCATCAATAGATGAAACAATAGAAAAAAATGGAGTTTATATATGGGTTGGAATGCTACTCAACCACTAAAAAAGAATAAAGTCTGGACAACAAAATGCCTCATTATTTAAAGACATTTGTCATCAAGCTTAATAAAGTAAACTTGATCCTGGACTTCCACATGGTGTTATAGGAGAACAGATTTCTACAAGTTGTCTTCTGATCTTATGCACACACTGTGGTAAGCATGGTATGCACACACACACACATGCATACACACGCCAACATACACACTCAAGGGTACATATGCTTAAACACACACATACACACAGAAAAACATATAATCTTGTTAAAAATTAAAAGAAGTTAACTCGAACTATTTGTGATATGTGAATTAAGAGACTGTTACATTAAGTGAAAAAAATCAAGAAAAGGAAATCAAAATGGTGGAGTCACACTCCATATGAACCTGAATGTAACTGTAACTTTTATTTGCCTGATGTAATCATTATCTTGGAGGCTTACTGCTGAATAAGTTCACCCTTTCCAGATCTTTCTGAACTCTTGGTGGCTAGTTCAATTTAGCTGTTCTAGCACAAACTCCTCTCTAAGCTGACTGATTCAAACTGCCTTCTGTTGGCTTCTCACTTTTTGCTCTGCTTGTCCTAAAATTAACTCTAGCAGTTTGTTCTAAGCTTTTGGATCTTCTTTATTCTCTGACTTCAACTGACTCTGCTGTCCTCCCCTAAACTGCATGAACTGATGAACAAATTCAGTTCTACTGCCCTGCAAGTACTGCACTGAACTGAATTCCCCCAAACAAAACTCAACTCTTTTGCCCTGTTTTGCCTGAACTCAATAGACTGAACAGCACTGATTCATCCACTCTTTCTACACTACTTTGAACTAGCTTTTCTTTCCTGTTATGTTATTGTGAGACTTGGGCATAGTCTATCTTTCACTCATTCTGTGAAATCTTTTTCTGATTCACCACTTTGCCTGCACCTCAATTAGATGTCACTTTCAAACGTGGTTGCTTCCTTCTATAAACTAACCTTACCAACATTGTTTGGGATTAAAGATGTGTACTAAAGGAATGTTTGTATTCCAACCAGGATAGGCATGTTATTGGATAAAAAATGTCTTTAAAGAAGCTAATCTTAAGGTGAATATGGTAGAACATACCTATACACATATACCTGTGATTCTAGTCCTTGATGACTGAGGCAAGAGGATTGTTACCAATGTGAAACTATCATGAGCTACATAACAAGATTCAGGTTAACCTGAGCTACATTGTCAGATCCTGCCCCGCCCCACCAAAAATCACAAGAAAATGTAACAGAAAGATTTAGCAGACGCTCTGTAAGTTCACTGAGGAGACAAAAGAGGTTGGTTAATTGGCATATTATTGTACAGTAAGACACCTATAATTCACATTATTGTATCTAATACTTCAAAAGACCAAGAAAAAAGAATTAGAATGTTTACAGCAAAAAGAGGCTATTTAAGGTACTAGATATGCTAAATACATTGATAAGATCATTTCACAGTATATATACATAAAGGGTGAATCACAAGTGTTCATGAGTATGTGTGTGTGTGTGTGTGTGTGTGTGTGTGTTCATATGTGTATGTGTGTGTATATGTGTGTATGCATGTGTATGTCTTTATATTCCATTATTATATGTCAATAAAAATAAGTGTGTTTATGTTTACGTTCCATTGTTGTATGTCAAAAAAGGGTATGGTGTGTGTTTATATGGGTTTATGTTCCATTTTATACAACAATAAAATATAATAGAATTTTTGTGTGTATGTCTATATTCTGTTGTTACATATTAACATGTAACAAAATAAAAGGAAGCAAAAGTAGTTGGTCTGGACCTCAAGTATGCATTGGGAAGAAATATGCTAACAGAAGAAGCAGCAGGCAATAAGCTCATATCTGTAAGCAGTCCTAAAGCAGAATAGGAAACTGGAGAAGACTAGATACAATAATAGACAAGACCTAAAGAGCTCATCTGATAACATGATCAGAATATAAGGCATTGGAGATCTCACAGAAAATCAGTTTATTTGTGAAAATCTTTCCAGGTCTGGATATGCCTGGAATGCAACAACTTCAAGCTATAATCACTCACAAATTCTTAAAATCAGAGGCTATTGTCAGTCCTAATTCCATCTCTTGGAGATGAAGAATAATTATACAGAATGGTGATATTTATCTCCCACCTCCACCATTCAAGGAAGACATTGTTGATTCATGATTATACCTATTCCCTCTAAGCTGATGCAAGGCCTTGTGGTCTATATCAGCAAAATGTTCTAGAAAACAACTGATATTACAGTTTTCCATAAGACAGTGCCATAGGATGCTTCTCACATGAACCTTGCAGTTAATGTGGGCTTTTACACTGATTATGTGCCCTGAATTAAAAATAACCAAAATTTCTAAGCTTCTATTTGTTCAGGTATGTATGTATGTATGTATGTATGTATGTATGTATGTATGTATGTACATATATATGTAGGTCTATGTATATTTGTGTATATGTATGTATCTATTTTTCCACAAATTTATCTGGATTTATCCATCTCTTTTTAAATATATATGTCCATGTGTAAAATTATAGCGATTATATTAAATTTCACCAAAGATAAAATTATTTATATTACTTAATTTTATCTTATGCTTCTAACAAGTGTTAGAAAAATACAACTTATTGCCAGATTTGACTTGCCATCTGTTTTGGTACAGCCAGTGACTAAAATGGTTTCGCATACTAAAATGACTTTACAATAAAAAATAAAACTATTTTGTGATAAGTGATCATTATATAATTATAAGTTTTACTCTTTATGAAGTTGAACTCTGATGTGGCCACTCATATTTAGATAGCAGAAAAGCGAGACTTAAACTAAACAAGATTGAATCACTGAAACTCACACCTGATTTACTACCTAGGCCTTTACAAATATTCCTGACTCATGCTCTAGAATGATGCTCGCCATTTAGAAAATGCTTCATTACTCATTAGAGACCCCAGTGGAGAGCCAGGATGCCTACAAAATATAAATGATTATTATGCAGCGTCATGTTAATTAAAGACACCACCCACACATACACACTGAGAAATCTAAATCTCTGTTATTACTCTGTCATTTTTTATTAGATTGTGAGTAAGTCAGACTTGAACAGTACATTGCAGTTTTGAATATGAAAGGCTCTAGCCTTAGTCTTTAGTATGGAATGAACATCCATTAACATTTCTAAAGAGCAAGACAACCATAGAACAGGTATGATTGCTTTTAGAAACAGTTACCTTGTGGTATGTCCATGTGTTAACTTTTAAGTGCAGCTAATTTGCTGAAGGTCTCCATTGCCACTTGGTAGGGCTAGTGCGTTTCCTTGTGTAGAGACCCAACCAGTTTCACTTATATTAGGAATATTCACTGTTCAATGTTTATTGGTCTTCTGATAATGTTTGGCACGGGCACCTACACTGATGAGTGTAGCTATCCATGCTTAGAACTGCTGCCTTCCTTGAACACCTCTTTGTCAAACTCAATTATCTGTACCACTCCTACCCGATTTGAAATATAATAAAAAATATGAAGATATTGTATAGAGAAAACCATCCATTATTATTCTGCTCCCATCAACCGACAGGTAATGATAGGCCCTAGTAACACATCAAGTCATGACTTCAATGATATTCACAACTCATGATAAATGACCCCAATGGTTTTTCATTTATGAATTGTAAAAAACAGTGATGTTAGAATCCATCTACCACTCATGGGATACTAAATGCAGCAGCCTTTCCCCTCTTACTGGTTATCCAGCCCCTTATTGCAAGATCATGACTCTCAAAGAGTCACTCTCAGTTCCCTTTCTGAAATGTCACCAGAGACCTTCATAATGTGGCTATGAAACAAATATAAATTTGATGATAACTCCATTTTTCTCTTTTTCTCTTTTTAATTAATTGTTTCATTTATTAACATTCCAAAAGTTCCCCTCTTCAGGTACCACCTCCCAGAGGTCTTCACCCCAACTTCTAGCCCCTCTGCCTCTGAGAGAGGGCTCCCCACACCCCAACTCCACCCCCCCCACACACACACACACATCTCCCTTTCCTGGGCCATCAAGTATCTCCAGATTTAGTTGCATCCTGTCCCACTGAGACCAGCCCTATATTCATTGGCTGGTGGCTTAGGCTTCAAGAATCATTTTTGTAATGACCTATAGTTTTGCTTCCCAATATCTACTTCCCCTTTTTTTTTTACCATAAATTACACAATTTTACTTATGATACACATATATGTAGCCAAACTCTTTTCATCACAATTTCTATCGCAGACTACAATGAGTTCAGCACTTTCTTGGTTTATTTATGAGATGTAAGCATAACTGTTGTGAATATTTCTGAAAAATACATTCTTCACTGAAAGAGGGGATAAGCAGACATGCCATGGTCCTCTACACCCTCATGACCTTTCCCTCTGTATCTCTCAATGTTATAGCAGGAATTTTGATACTGATACAGAGAGAGAACACTAAGAAATTATCTTGTAATGTATGAGGCATAAAGCTAAAGGGAGGAGGTAGAACCACAAGGAACTGGTCTAATGGCATCCACAGATACTTCCTATAATAGCCAAGCAAGGAGCAGTGAGCTGCAAAAGTGTGAATTCCTGGGACCACTCATTCCCTTAACTGCAGCTAACAGACAGAGCTAGGTTATATAAGACCATGGATATCAATCATTCTAAAGTTGAGATAATTTCAGAAGGTCAATTTGTTACACTTTAAATTTCACTTATTTTAAATCTAGATAATTTAATAAAACATTATATGGCAGTTCATAAATCTTATAGATCCTTATTCTGATATACAATTAATATATACATGTTTTAATTCAGTTCATATTGAAGTAGTATCCATTTTTATTGGTGTACAATTTAGACATAGTATGCTACTTGAGGCAAATGTCATCTGTAATGACAGCAAGCCATATAGTATTGGAGAGAAAACTAACATACTTAAGTGAAAGGTTCATACAGTAGCCTATGTGTATATGAACTCATGGAGATTATGACACTGTCAATAGGACAATTCACAAATGACATGAAATTCATGAAAAAGGAAGACCGTAGTGTGGATACTTCCATCCTTCTTAGAAGGGAATACAAAACATCCATGGAAGGAGTAACAGAGACAAAATGTGGAGGAGAGACTGAAGGAATGACCATCCTGGACATTAGCTGTCCATCAGATGTAGGATTGGTAAAGATCTTTTCCTAATCTGTTGATTGCCACTTGAGCTTTATAAAAGGAGATAAGAATAAATTGATTTGCATTCTTCTATAATGTGACTGCCAGTTGAACTAACACCTTTTGTTAAAAATATTCTCTTTTTCTTTTTTTTTATTGGATATATCCTTTATTTACATTTCAAGTGTTATCCCTTTTCCGGTTTTCCCTCCCTCCTGGCAATACCCTATCACATTCTACCTCCCCCTGCTTCTATGAGGGTGTTCTACATAACACATTAATGATTGATAATATTTTTCTGTACACTTTTCCAATGCAAAAGAACAAAAATGCAAACTTTGAACTTTGTATCAGTAGTGATATATATATATATATATATATATATATATATATATATAATCATATTATATTATATAAAACTGAATATGTCAAAATTTTATATCTATTTATGTATTTTGCAATGCTTTGTGTACTATTGGACCAGGGAGTAACATTATTAGAGGTGTGGCTTTTTTGTAGCTGGTATGTCACTCTAGGCTTGGGCTTTAAGACCTTTGTCCTAGCTGCCTACAAGCCAGTCTTCTCCTACCAGCCTCACATGAAGATGCAGAACTCTTAATTTCTCCTGGACCATGCTTCTCTGGACACTCTGATGATCTCACCTTGAAAATAATGGACTGCACCTCTGAACCTGTAAGCCTGTCCCAATTAAATGCTGTTCTTATAAGAGTTGCCTTGGTCATGGTGTCTGTTTACTGAACAGTGGCTAGTATAACAGCAGCAAAACCATAACACAAACACACACATATATATATATATATATATATATATGTGTGTGTGTGTGTGTGTGTGTGTGTGTGTGTATAATATTACATATATGTGTGCATGTGTATATGCATTATACACACACACACACACACATATATATATATATATATATATATATATATATATATATATATACCACTAATTAGTAAAACATTCATAGAGGTACTGATGAAACACATGGTCAAGGACTGTGGAAACTATCTGTAATTTAACCAATTTCCTAAAATAATGAGTGCTAAGTTTTGAGCAGTAAAAGAAATAAAAATCAAAGCCTATGCAAAATGGAAGACATGTAACTATAAATAAATTCTAATAAATTTGTATTCACAATTAGTAGTAACAGGCAAGTCTAACCAGTGGACAGAAGCTATCAATCTAAAAAAATTACAGCTCATTATATGATTCACACTAGAAGTACTTTGAAAACAAAATGACAAACATTTCTTGTGAAATGGTGTAAATAATAAAGACAAAAAACAAAGATAGTTGATATAATTATATTGATCAGTTTTTAATTTAATGCAGGCCCATTGTTATAAAATCCTTACTACATGCAATGATTAAAGGAGCAATCTGACATATGCTATAATTTAGAATAAGTATGAGCTTTAAAAAGATTACTTCAAACATGCCTCATTGCAAGATGAGTTGGCTATGTACTGAGTTAGTCGGGATGATTATATCATTACTTGATTTGAACTTAGTATATCAAACAGGACAAAAATTCATATCCAAATGTATTTTTTATTTGTTTTTAGTTATATGTATGTGAGTGCATCTGCGTGTGGATACTTGCCTTTGAATGCAAGTGTCACTGACTGCCAGAGGTGTCACATCTGCCAGAGCTAGAGTTAGAAATGGCTATGAGACATTAGATTTGCATTCTGTGTTCAAGAGCACAACATGCACTCAACCACTATGCTCTTTCTAGCTCTACATGAATGGTTTAAGCAAACCAAATAGAAAGTTTAATATTTGTAATCAGAACATGTGTGCAAGTACACATATACATTTAATGAATGTGTGTTTAATAATAAATGTGAGTTTAATAAAGTGTATTCAAGTAAATATTTACAGCTATTAACAGTGCTAAGCAGCATTATAGGTAACAAAGGCCATAATGTGGACTCTACTTACTGTAGCAAATATTTTAGTGATTAATCTGAAGACATAATGTGACTTAATAATAATTATAACAGTATCAAGAAAACTTTTCTATAAAATTATACATGTATTTATTATAATATAAAATATGAAATGTTGATACTTGTCATTTTATTTTTGCTCTTCTTGGAAGTTAAATTTATAAAATATATTAGGTTTTACTCACAATTATGTTATTTTAAAGGAAAAAAGGGATAGTATTGGAGTACTTGTACATGACCTTTTTTAAAAGAAATTTAACAATGGTATATTTCCTTTTGCTCCATTACACAGTAACCCAAGCATGCCCCACCCATCTAGTTCCTTTTTCAGTATGTCCCCAACCTGCCTGAAGCCTGCATCCTATTGTTCTTCCCTTTTATTTAGAGGTAGAATGGAATACAATCAATCTTAGGATTAATTGTTATTTGTTCTGGGTTTTATGAAAACCTTCAACTGATTTCTGGTTCTCGTCCCACATATAATATCAAGCTTTATAGCTGCACACAAAAAGTAACTGAGCATGGAACACTTACTACCTTCCTTCCCTACATCCCATAGAATTGATTTCTGGCTTTCATCACTGTTCATTTCCTTCTTATATCCTGGTTGCTTGGTAAAACTACTTGACTTTTACAAATAGTTCCATTAAATCTGTAAATTCATCAAGATGAAATTCATCTCTAAAAGACCTGTAGTTTTTAAACTGATACATATCAACTATCAGAACTTAATTCTCCTAAAAAAAAAAAAAAGTATAAAGAACTAGAAGTTGTAAGTTGAAATTAGATTTCACTTAGTTCATCATTTCAGCTGGGAAGCCCGGAGTGCCCTGCTTAAGCTCCTTGTGATTTTGTTCTAAGCAGTACCATCTGTACTTAAAACAACAAAGATCTTTTCAGGAAAAGTTTTTTTCTTAAGTTCCAAACCACACCCCAGCAACCTCTTCTGGAGCATTTCCTGAATCCTTCTGATTGCTCCTGCGCTCTCTAGAGGAGCATAGAATTCAGTGGAGGACCCACTTGTAAACTCCTGGGTCACTATATTGATTTCAGTTTCTTATCATTAATGCCTTTTCCTGCTAAAATCCATTATTATTCCAATTTGAAAATATGGTTTCATATCACCTTTAAAAATATTTTCTATGTTACAAAGCATGCACCTTATAAGCAGGTCTAACGGCCTATTAAATTTGATAAATCAAAATTATCATGATAGACTTCGGCAAATGTAGGACAAATGAAAAGTGACAAGAACTTTCCTGTTCAAAGTCTATCCCACAGTTGAATTACACTATATATCTTTTCAGTCACATTGGATGCAAGGTTTTTGTTTGTTTGTTTGTTTGTTTTGTTGTTTGTTTGTTTGTTTTGCTTGGAATACCTATGTGCTGCTCAAATTCTTTGGATAAAAATTTCTGAAGAAAAAGTTAGTTTTTTTATTTTTTCTAAATATGTAATAGCTACATAGGGCTTGGTCTTGATTTAATAAAGTATTGATACTTCCTTTGAATTTATAAAGGAAACAACTACAAAGATAAAGAGGAAAGTAATCTTTGTTTACTCTTCTTCTCTGAAGGGATTAATATCCAGAAAGAATAAATGATTAAAAACTATCAATACAATTTCAATTAATATAAAAAACAAACTTAAAGGAATATATGCATATTAATTAAGGTAACTCTTTGGGAAAACACACTTACAGCTTGTCCTGACAACTTGAGCTCGATCCCTGGATCCCGCATGGTAGAAAGAGAGAACTAAGTTCTACAAGTAATGCTTTCACCTCCACAAGTTTGGCATAAAGTTAAGTAAATGAAATATAGTAAATAAATTCAACACTGAGAAATAGATAAGATATCAGTGTATATGGAAAATATTCATTAATTTTATGATCAGGGAAATGCATTTTAAAATTATACTGTGATGTTATCAAACTACAGGCAGAACAAGGACTCCAACCAAAACAAAAAGTAACATTGATTTAGTAAGATGTTGGCAACAACGACCCCTCACATGCTATCAACAGTACTTTAATAAATAAAATTAATAATGAAATGTAAAATAAGGACCTATAAAATATAAAATGTATTGTCCTGCCCAGCAGGGCCTATTTATTCCGTGGGTTGAGGGGGACAGAGGCCTGAAAAAGAAACGGGCAGGGAAAGAAGAGGGAGACCAAGCAAAAGGATTGTTGTCAAGGTCTCGTTCATTCAAGGCTGAAGGCCTGGTTTTATACACACAGTGAGAAGAAATAGGGAGTAGCTGAGGAGGAAGAACAAAGGGTCATAGAAGGAGTGCTGATTGCAAGCTTGAGACATCCTGTACAGGAGCACGCAGATTGTAGGCTTGTGATGTCTTGTGATTTTTCACGGGATGTTGGTGAGCTTAACAGCCCAAGGTGTTCATCCAAGATAAGGGTCATCTGGCTCTCAAGAGCAGCCTTGTAAAGGAGGAGGCAGTTTGGCTCTTTATGGTGGAAATTATTGAAGCTCTGACTTCCCACAATGTATAAAGTCCTTATTATATAACTATTCCATTCCTGGGTAAGACCCTATTGGATCAAAGCTGGCATGTTTTAGATGAACTTGTATGTTCATGTTATATGGCACTGTTTATAGAAGTTAAGATCATGTAGGTAAAAATCCTGTGACATCTGTTTATGGTAGAGATCTTTTGAGCCATTTAAAAGAATGACATTATCATTTCCAGGCAAAAAATCTGGAGATGATCTTTTTCATTAAGGTTGTCAGGTGGAATTTCAAATTAAACAAATAAATATGAACTGAAAGTAAAACAGGAATCAGTGGGAACAGGAAGGAGGGGTAAATATAAGTTTTAGGATGAACAAATATGACCAAAATATATGAAAATGTAACCATGAAACCCATTATGTATAACTCTGATACACTAATGAAAACAATAAATTAACAATCAATAAAAATAAAAATAATTACATACTTCAAAATTTCCTGAATATTAAAAAGGCTACTTAATTTTGCAAGAAAATTATCTTAGTAGCTCATTAAATGTTTATATCTAGGAAATGCCTATTAATGTACTTCTGATGTAATATAAAAAAAAAGTGTAGTTATTGGAGCTAGGCAAACATATCTGGGTGCTTTCACACCAAGCATCTAGGTGAAACATTTATACTAGACACATGTCTGTGTCATTTTTCTAAAGCAGATAAGAAAAGCTTCTGAAAAGATATTGTTCCATAGGATATGGCCAAACTAATATCCAATACTCTGACTTGAGAACTGTTGCTTTTTGGAAAAGAAAAAATGCTTTGATTGACTTCCAAGTGCATCCTTATCTTCATTTGAGAAATCTATTATTTAAACACGTCATTTACCGTATACCCAAATCCATTTTTCTTTTTGTCTTTTGCAGTAAACTAGTTTTATGCTTTCTTCTAAATTGGTGCTGATGTGTTTCTCCATTAGGCCTAGATATACAGTGTTTAGGCCCTCTGTTCCATTGAAAGCTAAGTCTTAGTGAGGTTGGTGCTAAATTTGTTATTGTTTTCCTCAGTTAAACCTTTAAAAATCTGTAACATTATTTATAATAAATTTTTACTAAAATATTTTTCATACAATGTATTTTATCATATTATTTTCCTCCTCCAACTCCTCTTAGATCCTTCCTACCTGCATACTTCATGCCCTTTTCCTCTATCTGTCAAATAAATACCCACAGGAGCCAGGCGTGGTGGCACACGTCTTTAATCCCAGCACCTGGGAGGCAGAGGCAGGTAGATTTCTGAGTTCGAGGCCAGCCTGGTCTACAGAGTGAGTTCCAGGACAGCCAGGGCTACAGAGAAACCCTGTCTCAAAAAACCAAAAAAAAAAAAAAAAAAAGAAAAGAAAAGAAAACCCAAAAAAACAAAAACAAATAAACAAAAAACCCCACAAGAATCAAAACAAAAGTAAACAAGTAAATAAGACAAATATGACACAAATATCAAAACAAAATGCAAAAAGAAAGAAAGAAAGAGAGACAGAGAGAGAGAGAGAGAGAGAGAGAAAGAAAGAAAGAAAGAAAGAAAGAAAGAAAGAAAGAAAGAAAGAAAGAAAGAAGAGTGGGATCTTTTTGTATTACCTAACTATTCCTGAGCACATCTTCCCTGAATACACAGGGACACCCTCTTGTAGAAAACTGATATTTCTTTCCCAACAGTTACAAATAGCAAACCACCTCTCAGTGAGTAGTGGCCATTCCCAGCCCCAGCCCCACCCGCAGTGTGGTCCTTCTTAGCACTCTGATTTTGACTGCAGGTCTTGTGCATGGCTACACAGTCTGTGAGTTCATTTGTATCAGCTCTGTTGTTTTTGGAAGACACTGTTTCCTTGGAGTCATACAGCACTGCTGGTTCATAAAATCCTTACACCTCCTTTTCTATATAGATCCCTAAGCCTTGATGGAAAGGCCTTGATGAAGACATCTCACGGGGTTTCACATAGCCACTTCCTCTGTCTAGATGTCCAGATAGAACAGCACACCAGGCTGGAAGGATGGAGCAAAGACTAGTTGGTGTATGCAGGTTCCCAGTCAGGCTGGTACAGGCCTGGGAGACCTTCCTTTTAGACTGCTCTCAAGTAAACAGCTTTCTTAGACAATCTTCAGTAAAACACCTTGTGCCCATACACTTTATTTGGGTGAACAAAGATTACATATGAGGGAGTTTTCATGGTGAATGTAAATAATTGGCTAGAGGCTAAAGTGCTGGGAATGCCTCATTTGCATGGTGAGGCATTCCAGGAATTCCAGGTACTTGCTGAGTTCTTATCCAGAAAAGAGGAAAGTGTCCTTGTAGTATTGTCAAAAAGAATGTGACCTTCCTCAGAGAGTGTGGGGCTTGGGCTTCCCAGATAAGGTCAGAGAAGGGGAAGACCTGCTGGAAAAGGTGGTCTTCCATTTTGTGCAGGGCTCAGAGCAGCTGTAGAGATATGGTAGGCTGCAACCTTAAAGATTGTTGGCTTTCCCAACAATCCCATTTAGGATTGAATGCTAAAAAGACTCTCATTCTCTGGGATGGGGTTAGGGGTCTCTGTTAATTCTTATCTAGTGCAAGAAAAAACTCCTTCTTGAGTTTTCAGCGATGTTTTTATCTATCAGTGTACCAATATATTATTTGGACTATTTTTCTTTTTTTTCTTCTTCTATATTCTTTTATAAGCAACAGTAGTAGTTTTTGCCTTAGAACAATGACCTATCTAATCTCACGTTCTTGTCCACTTTAGCAATTTCACATATGGGTTACATTTCATGAAGTGGATCTTACATCCCATAAACAATAGGCTGCTAACTTCCATAACATTTGTGCCTCTATCACACCAGTCTCTGTTAGAGGTCATAAGGTTACCCTCTGGGTAATATTTACGATTTTGTGCAAAATATCTTCCAGCACAGTGAATGATGGTTAGTAGGAATAAAGCCACATTTGATAACATAAATTGTTTCCTCAGTGATACAACTTTATATCAGATAATATAGAGCAACTAATAGCCTTGTCAAAAGTCTATATATGATACATGGGGGAGGGAGTTCTTTTGGACTCTGTAGGCAAAAATTTAACAAGCTGTGAACGATTCTTGGCACTGGAGAATTGTTAAGTTGGGCAATATTGTTCCCTATTACTTGGTGACTCCACTTAATTTTTTTGATACATGAATACATATTAGGAAGCTTATGGAAATTAAGTTTCCATATGGCTTTTCTAAAGGCCTTTGGTGTTACTTGTTCTTCTGCTTATTCCATCCTTGATCCTGCCCTCCCACGCCTCTCTTCCCTTAATTCTATTAGTTAGTTTGTCCTATAACTATTTGTAACAGTATGTTCTATTTTTTGTTCCTTTGAAGGCCTTCCCTAACCTGGTCACTCACTATCTACCTAACCTGTTTGTTATATAGATTGAAATGTAAACATCTAAAGTTAAAAAGTTAACATCCACATATAAGAGAAAACATGCAGTATTTGTCTTATGTGTTCAAGATTACCTTACACACAATGATAGTTTCTAGCTCTACACATTTACTAGAAATGTTGTATTTTTTCTTAACATATAGATATTATTTTAATGTAAAAATATGTCACATTTTCATTATTCATTCCTCATTTATGGATATGTAGAATATTACCAAATTCTGCAACTCTGTAGATAGAACAACAATATGAACTAAACAAATACCCCCAGAGCTCCTGTCTCTAGCTGCATATGTAGCAGAAGATGGCCTAGTCAGCCATCATTGGGAAGAGAGGCCCCTTGATCTTGCAAACTTTATAAGCCCCAGTACAGGGGAACACCAGGGCCAAGAATTGGGAATGGGTGGGTATGGGAGCAGGGCAGGGGGAGGGTATAGGGAACTTTTGGGATAGCATTTGAAATGTAAATGAAGAAAGTATCTAATAAAAATTGAAGAAAAGAATTTAAACTATCATTGAAAGGATAAAAAAGGTAAACATGAAAGAAACTCTGTAACATATATTACTAAAATAAGTTCAAAATTTAGAAAATGTAAAATTTCTATAAATCTATTAAGTGAAAACAATACTCCCAATAAAAACATGAATTAAACATTTGATTTTAAAAACTATAGAAAAATTAACTTCCTGAGAAAAAAATAAAAACTATGAATGTTCAACTCTACTCAAGTTCAAAACTGGCATATGAAGTTGTAAGATACCACTAAAACCAAATGAACAGAGATAGCTATTTTGATTAAAAAAAAAAAAAAAAAAAAAAAAACACTTCAAGACATGAAGCTTAACTCTCTCTCTCTTTTTCCATAGCTAGAGTTGTAGACTACAATAAATTCACAAACCAATCTGATAAAACACTAGAATGTTGAAAACTCACATATTCCATATCTATTCATTTATATTTATGAATTTATAACAGAACACTGAAAAGGAAGCCGAGAAATGCTATAATCAATATAATGGCAAAATGTGAAAGAAACCTAAACTTTCCTGGATAATTACATTTATCTTTTGAACGAATGCTTTCAACAAAAGTGTGATTAGAAAGAATAATAATTCCACCCTATCAAACATGGAAAATGCCAAAAAGAATAAATTATAAAGCAATTTATATCCCATGACATTTTTATGTCAATAAAATAATAATATAGATTTATTAAAGTTTATTTATTTACCAAATGATCAAAATGCACATTAAACTGAAATATGTCAATTTCAAAAGGGGTATCTTGGTAGAAGTCAAGTAGGAGGGTTGCAGTGATAACTGTGAAGTCTGGTGCACTCTCATCCTTTACATATTTGCATGCTACCTAAACGACAGATTAAAAGATGATTGATTGAAGCATATTCACTTTAATCTTCCATGATCATTTTAAATAGTTTTCAAGTTATAATTCTGTATGAATATTTCCAGATAAAGAGATGATTGCAATTATGTGCTAATAGTCCAAAAAATATCCTAGAGCACATAGGTATTTTATAAAGATATAGTATTTTAAGTTGGACCGGAAACCACAAAGAATACCCCTACATGCACATGGAGATAAAAGTAAGGTAGATTTTATAAGGAAACACTGAGCATCTAGTGGATCCTGGCCTTTGTGAGTCTTTATTCTTACATATAAAAAAAGGGAAAAAAAGGAAAATAAAGAAAATCTTGAAGCCAGCTTGAAACTACTTTGGAGGGGTCATGTGCATGCTCTTTCTCTCTCTCTCTCTCTGTCTCTCTCTCTTTGTGTGTGTGTATGCTTTTGTGTTTGTTTGTCTGTGTGTGTGTGTGTGTGTGTGTGTGTGTTTGTGTTTGTGTTTGTGTGTATGTGCTAAGCTCTCTTTAAGTCACTCTGGCTGCCCTGGGACTCCCTATGTAATGTAGACTAAAGTGGTCCTGATCTCATAGATATATTCCTGTCCCTGTCTCCAGAGCACTGAACCTCTTCATCTTCATTAAAATACCCATGAATTTTCCCTCTTTCTCATCTCCCTGAAAGGATGTGAGGAAACATGGCAGAAAGAGAAAGAAGAGAAGAGAAGAGAAGAGAAGAGAAGAGAAGAGAAGAGAAGAGAAGAGAAGAGAAGAGAAGAGAAGAGAGGAAGACAAAGAAAAAGATAAATATGAAGATATTTTCAAATCTTCAACAATAAAGAAAGGGGAAGAAAAACAGATTAACAAACTTCTGATTACTGAGATCCCCAAATCTGACCCATTAGTAATGACTACTAATAGGAAAATGTAAATATATTGCCTCTTGTAGTATCTGGTGTCTGCTAGCATACCTTGACGAATGCCTTTAATTCTCTAATCATGTTTTGGGGGAGGAGGGTGTTTGTTTTATTTTGTTTTTATTTATTTTATTTTTAGTTTAAATTACCTTTCAAAGTAACAGATTTCTCTAAGAGATGTTCATACATGCATTAGTTTTAGGTTTACTTTTGTCAATCACCCATTTTCTTCCCCCTTTTTCTCTTTTTTTTTCTTTTTTTTTGTAATCTCTTGATCACTTTATTCTCTTTTACTTTATTATCTTTACCACCACTCTTTCTTACCAAGGTCTCCTCGGTATCTTTCTATTTTCTTCGTCTTTACTCTTACTTGGATATACAAATGTAACAGACAAGGGCTTACTTAGTATAAGAACATAAGACATTTGCCTCTCTGAACACATCACTCTCTTAACAGATCTCCCAATTCCATTAATTCTTTTTTTTAAATTAATTATTTATTTTCCTTTTTTTGTTTTGTTTTTTGTTTGTTTGTTTTGTTTTGTTGTGGTTTTTTGTTTTGTTTTGTTTTTCCGAGACAGGGTTTTTCTGTGTAGCCCTGGCGGACCTAGAACTCACTTTGTAAACCAGGCTGGCCTCTAACTCAGAAATCTGCCTGATCTGCCTCCCTCTGCCTCCCAAGTGCTGGGATGAAAGGCATGCGCCACCACCGCCCGGCTATGAATTCTTAAAAAGTTCAAGTTTCATGTTTCTTTAGGACGGATATTTCATTGCACATGCAATTTGTTTTCCTTTTTAAAATTTAATTATTATATTTTTATGTTTATGACTACTTTAAATGCAGGTAAGCCTGCATACTACATATCTGTCTAATGATCATGGAGGCTAAGTTAAGACCATAGATGCCCTGGACTTTCAGATGATTATGAGCCTCCTTTGAACCCAGGTCTTTGGAAGAAATCAAGTACTTATAACTTTTGAGCCATCTCTCCAGATTATTTGTATTTCTTTGGGAATAGTATGTTCACGTTTCATTTATTAGTTGGAAATTTTTGTTCTGTAGGTTTTTTTTTTTTTTTTTTGTATGTTTAAGTTTTTAGTTATCTGTACATTCTAGATAATGACTTTTTGTTTGACATTACTGCCAAATATTTTTTTACTAATTTATGTAGGACATAGTTTTAAATTAAACCCACATAAAATCTGGCTATGTGTGGGCACTCTGTTTCTAGACCAGTGTGTAGCCCGAGAGTATGACCGCCTGTTTCACCTAGTCATAAATGCTGGCTCTGACCTTCCAGAGCTCTGTGATCACTCCCTTGCCAGCCTACCACCCTGCGGTGGTGCTCTTCCCTGCCCATGCTCCACTGTGGTTAACCCTCCCCTGGAGCTCTGACCTTTGCCCAATCTTCCCATTCCAAAGCCTGGCCGACTCCCAATCCAGCTATGTTCTTTCCTTCCTGTCCACCTAAATCCCTGTTAATGGAAAACACCAAACAATCTTAGTTTAATATCAACAGATGACACAAGCGCTGGGCACGGAATCTATCGTCCTAAATTCATCAACTATTCTATGTTGGAAATCTTCCGATGGTGGATGTCACCACCAGGTCTAACAGTTCCCTCTCTATATCCTGCACCATCTCACTTTCCTTCTCACCATCCTTCCTCAAACATACCCTCTTCCTCTCTCAGACCCAGAAAGCCTTCCTTCTCTTTGCCCATTGATTAGCATCCTGTCTTTATTAGCCAATAATTAATGAGGAGAAATTTCCCTGCAATTCTATATGTTCATTCGGCATACAGTTTATTTCTGGCCTGCAGAGGCTTTTAAAAATGTTTACATAATCCCATTGGTAAATCTTTACTATAATATCCTGTGCCACTGAGATTAAAAATTTTATTGCCTCACTGATATGCTAAAATGTCTCCCCCATCTGTGTATACAGCTTTGGCTTAGCCCAGAGCATTTCCTTCTCTGTTCTATCTCTCAGTCTTGGCATAGAAACTTCAAGCTTCCATACAATCTAATCTTCTACAATCTGGACATTCAGCTTTCAGCCTCTATCTGCTGACCTAGAGTGTTTCATTCTCTGAGATCTACTGCTGAAGAAACTCCCACTTGTCTATCTACTTCTGAACTATGGCAGGTTGATTCTCCTCAGCTGTTCTGGTTCAAACTCCACCCAAGCTCACAGATTTAAATTGGCTTCTCTTGGCTTCAGATAGAATTGCTCTATTTGGAAAGATGGCCCCTAAATTCCATAAACTGAAATGCTCTGAACTGAACTGAACACTACTGCCCGAAACTAAACTACTCTGAACTGAACTGAATTCAGCTGCTTCAAACTGAGCTGAGCACAGCTCCACCAAACTAAACCATTCAGAAGTGAGCTGAATGTCCTCTCCCTCATTGTTTTAGTGGCTTCTCTTTCCAGTGGGTTCTGGTGGGAGTTGGATGTATACCCTCTTTAATTCATTCTTTAAAATCTTTCTCTAGGCCGGGCGTGGTGGCACAAGCCTTTAATCCCAGCACTTGGTTGGCAGAGGCAGGTGGATTTCTGAGTTCAAGGCCAGCCTGGTCTACAAAGTGAGTTCCAGGACAGCCAGGGCTACACAGAGAAACCCTGCCTTGAAAAAAAAAATCTTTCTCTAATTTGCCACTTTGCTTCTCAATAGAAGTCATTGTTTGGGGTTAAAAGTGTGTACTGAATGAGTGTTCATGTTCCAGCCAGAAGAATCAAAGGTGTGTACTAAGGCCATTGTCTGTATTCCAGCCAGATCTTATTTTTGAATATGAACCATTTCCAGAGCAGTCATGTTGCTGGATTAAAATTCTACAAATCGTAAACATTTTACCATATGCAATTTTAAATATGCAGGGATTGGCAAGTGAGTATCAAAGAAGAGCCTCTACTTACCCCACTGTCATGGGAAAGACCGTAACTCAACGGGCCTTTGGACACTTACTCATTGTTCCTACTCGCCCATTAATTCTTCATTATTTCTCCTAGATTTTTGCAGCTGGATTTTATGAAATCTTTCTCACTCACTACAAGCATGCAATGTGGAGTATATACATTGTTATAATTCTTCACTTCTGCAAAACCAGAATTGTGTATATAACATTTTTTTTATGTTTTATAGGTAAGAATTTATAGGACATCTGTTCAATGTCAGATGTCCAATGTCTTACTAATTTGATTTCTCTAGATAACATTTTATAGATGGATGCAGAAAGAAATAATCATTTGCCTTGCAACGTGGAGATAACCAGATTAAGTTTAAAACTTATACTTGTCTGGATTACTACCCTATGAAGAATGTTAAATTGAAGAAGAATTGCACAAGTATTCAGAGAACAAATACATTTTCTGTTGGTGTCTACATTTGCCTCAGAAGCTACACTCTTAACGTTCTCTTTATGAACCATTAAAAATTCTATTATTGTCTTTAGGTAGTTTGCTCTGGGTGTCTAATATGTGAACAAATGTGAGCATAAGAATTCACAGTAAGGATACAGTTCATCCAGAAGATATCAAGGTTTCCTAAATATTCAAGGAAACATCTTATTTCCAAATAAACTAAAAAGAAATTTATAAACTTGATAAAACTGAAAATAGGCCAAGGGAAATATTAAAACTAATAAGTACAAAAACATACTTTAAAATTATACCACTTTACTGAAACAGAATGTACAGTTATATTTTACAGTCATTGTAAAAAGGACCCAAGGTAAAGTGTTGAGAAGATAAGCTTCCTTTTCCTCCAGAGAATAATGCATACATTAAGAAATCAATAATCACAAGCACAGGGAATCCAAACACAGAGGTGAATCACTGGAAAAATTTCAAATGAAGTTCAACAGCCATTCCTGGGATCCCTAAAAGTATTTTAAAACTTCTTATAAAGTGGCCTCCAGAGGAGTAATTTAAATTGCATGTTTTTTTTTTATACCTCTCATTTTTAAAAAGCAAAGAAAATCTTTATAATCTTCAATGCATGATGCCCAATTCAATAAACACACAAAACCCATCAATTAATTATTTTACATGGATGTTTCTATATCTGACTTAAAAGTTGATAAAAAAATAATTTATTTGTTGTAAGTTCTGAAACAAACCAAAATAAAAACATCCTCCAGGTCTCTCATCTGGAACATAATTTCCTTTAATAATATTTTTTTTCTACAGAAAAATATATCTGCCTATACTGCCATTTTTGGAATATAAAGAACAGAATATCTGAATAGTTGTTATGAAATATTAATTTTAAACATATTTTTAGCAAGTGTATGATACTACATTCTGATTGCAATGATTGGAATTGCTACCACTTTGGATGAATTTCATATATAATCATTTTGAAAGGCTGTTGTCCTTAATCATTTAATTGTTCATTCTAAGAATAATTATTAACCCAAGTTTACGTAGAATCATAATGTTTAATTAAATAAGTATTTACAATATTTATAAAGAAAAATTCCCACTAATAACAGACTATCTCTGTCATTTGCACACATAGAATGAAATTTTCTTTGATCATAAAGAATAATGGACAAGAAGAAACTGGTCAAGAGCTGACTGATTGCCCGAGTATGCAATTTCCTTCATGAATACAGACCCCATTTCAGCCATGATTTCCAAGTGTAAACACACAGTACAGGTGTACGTATAAGTAATTAAAGCCTCAGATGATCAATCAACATTGAGGTTAAACTAAAAACTGCTTTCCTTTGTCATGACCAGCATCATGAAGATATTTGATCTAAATGTTCCCATTATAATGAATCTTAAACTTTGGGGGAATGGATTGTAATTTTTAAAGGATCCATTCTTTTCATACTATTCTCTGACAATATGAAAATTATGTTATCCTCACTTTATTCCAATATTCATATTTATGATATTAAAATAATTATAAATGGAGTTATAATAATTGTAGTGGTTAGTTTTATGTCAAATGGACACAAGCTACAGTCATTAGAGAGGAGGGATCCTCAATTGGGAAAATGACTCCTTAATATCAGTTGGTAATCAACTCTTTACGGCATTTTCTTAACCTTTGAGCTATCTCTCCAGCTATAGGGTATTTTCATAATTAGTGATTGATAGGGTGGACCTCCAGGTTCCTGACTGCCTCCCTGTAATGAGGGTGAAGAGTGATCTGTAGTGGGAAGTCAAATAAACCCCACCCCCACAGTTTCTTTTGGTTACTGCATTTCATAACAGCAATACTAACCTAACCCTAAATAAAAAAAAAATGCAATAAGTCATTTCCAAAATTTATCCTACTTTTTGACTAATATATGAGCAGACATACTTACGGTTGACGGAGCTAAAATTGGTCAGATTGTCCATGAAATGTAGCTGAAATCATTTTATTAGATGTAAATCCTACAGGTAAAGTGAAAATAAAAAAAAACATAGTGTAACAAACATTAGTATATAAATAAATTCTAAGATGGAATATGAATTATTAATGTTGAAAATTAAACTTACATTAGTATCAATTTACTTAAATATAATTATAAATTTGAGGATATAGTATAGAACAATGGGAA
>LR749740.1:1705165-1753266 GCA_902729485.2 Mus minutoides | reverse complement strand
ATATATATATATATATATATATATATATATATATATATATATATATATATATATATATATATATATATATATATATATATATATATATAAAACAAAGATAAAGTCTGAGTATAATAACAGGGAAAGGAGGGAGAAATTAAATATGTTCAAATACCTTTATTTAATAGTTAAAATTAGATCTGGTATTCTGTGGCATAGTACAATAAATTTATTATTTTAAATACACAATAGAATTGAAAGTATTTAAGAAACACTATGAGTTATTAAAAAATGATAATGAAATCTTAAACTTTAAGTGACAGACATGTTGGTGACCCTGAGTTGATGATACTCCAGCAAATACTATTGAAGTAGATAGAGGACAGATAGATTGTGTATGCACAATGTTAGACATTAATTAAAAAAAAACTAAAAAATAAGAAAAAAATTAATACTTTTGTTATGTATATTATCATCATCAACAACAACAAAAGAACTTTGTTTCATAAGTCATGAATCTTTTCTAATTTAAGACTGCTTATAAGGTTTAAAGACAATCAAGCTGGGTTTTGTTACAGGGGAACGTGTTAAGCCATACTTAAAGAAAATTGTTACCTTTCCTCCCTCCCCCCAATGGAAGAAGAAAGTAAAGAGTTTACTCACAAAAGCTTCCTAGAGTCTCAACAGTACAAATGTAACCAAATACTATAAGTCATGACATTCTGCTGAATGGATTGATGCTGGCCTGAGGCAAGATTGGAGTAGAATCATGGCAGTCATGTGTTTTCAAACATCACATTAGTACATAAAGCATTGTCTTTGATATAATCATTTCCAATGCTAAAAGTTCTTTGTATAAATCTCTCCACTCTAAGCATGTAGCAGGACAGAAGCGAAGAGATGCTTTCTAGAGACTGCATTTTCTACTTTGTGCATAAAAAACAAGTTATCTACAGATAGCCACTGATGTTCTTATTTATTTATTTATTTGTTTATTTATTTATTATTAGAGAATTTCTTCATTTACATTTCAAGTGTTATCCCATAAGTCCCCTCTACCTCCCCCCACCCTGCTCCCCTACCCACCCAATCCCACTACTTGGCCCTGGTATTCCCCTGTACTGGGGCATATAAACATTGTTAGACCAAGGTTCTTTCCTCCCCAGTAATGGCCAACTAGGCCATCTTCTCATACATATGCAGCTAGAGACATGAGCTCTCGGAGTTCTGATTAGTTCATATTGTTGTTCCATCCATAGGGTTGCAGACCCCTACAGCTCTTGCGTATTCTCTCTAGCTCCTAAATTGGGGACCCTGTATTCTGCCCTATAGATGATTGTGAGCATCCACTTCTGTATTTGTCAGGGACTGTCAAAGCCTCACAGGAGACGGCTATATCAGGGTCCTTTCAGCAATATCCTGCTGGCATGGTGCCACTGATGTTCTTGAAGAGTAGAGATAAGAAGATTGGTATGTTTTGTTAACTTCCACGTCTCTTTTTCATTATTAGTTAATTCTGTTAACTTACTCATTTTACATCCTGGTCATAGTACCCCCTATCCTCCCAGTTTCCCCATAACATAACCCCTCTATCACTTCCCTTCCCTTCTCTGAGAAGGAGGAAGCCCCTCTGGATACCAGCTCACACTGGCACATTAAGTCACTGGAGGAATAGACACATCCTCTCCAATTGATGCCAGCGAAGGCACACCAGTTAGTGGAATGGGATACACAGACAGGCAACAGAGTCAGAGCCTCATCTCATCCCTGCTCTAGTTGTTGATGGACCCACATGAAAACCAAGCTGCACATTTGCTACATATATGCCAAGGTAGGGTGTAGGTCCAGTCGATGTGTGCCCTTTGGTTGTGTTATAATCTCTGGAGACCACAAGTGGTCCAGGGTAGTTGATTCTGTTCTTCATATGGAGTTCCTATCCCCTCCATGTTCCTCAATTCTTCCCCAATCTCTTCTATAAGACTACCCAAGTTCCTTCTAGTATTTGTGTGAATTTCTGCATCTATTGGTCAGCTGCTGAATGAGTCTCTCAGAGGACAGCTCTTGGCTGCATTCATAACAGAGTATCATTACTAGTGTGAGAGATTGATGCTTGTCCATGGGATGAATCCTTGTTTATACTGGTCCGGGTTGTCTCCTGTGACTTCAACAGCAACTCCCACTCTTCTACCTTTGGTGCTGGAGTTAGCATTTCTTTCAATGACAACTTGGTAAAGCTCATCCTGGTATGACAATGAATATGGGTACAGCAACAGGGTGGTGGACCTCATGGCCTAAATGGCCTCCAAGGAGTAAGAAACCATGGACTACCCACCCAAGCAAGAAAAATGTATGGACATAAACTGTTGCAACTTAATAGTAACAAAATGAGCTGGAGAAATACATAGTGGACTGCATCAACACAATTGATTCTACAGAGGTTTTCAGCACTAAGGAATCACAGAAAATTGACAGTATTCTGGAAAAATAATAAAAAGATAAATCTCTGAAATTTCAAAGATTGGAAATATAAAATGTATATTGCATATAAAATTTACTTTATATAAATATAAAATAAAGTACTAATAGAACTTATTAGTGAAGATTCCACATTGTGAATTAGAAAACAAAAGTGAAAATGAGCTAATTAGAGATAGTCAATATCTAAAAAAATAATCAGAAATTCATGAATGAGGAAACAAAAAACAGTGAGGTTAATTTGGCTTTAGCAAAATTTATAAATATAAATTTTACTAAGAAGCAAATGAAGTAGTCAAATGTAATAAATATTAAAAACCAAAGAGATAAAATACAATACAATAAAAATCACTGAAAACAAAGTATGGACTATTGATAGATTAGTTGTAGAAATGACTATCTGCAATTTTCTTCTATGTAAGATTTAGCAATTCCTCCCATATTTTATTTAGTCTTTTTAAGACTAAATAATTTTCAACTTCCTTTGAAGTGGTCTTGTCTTTCTACTTTCTTGACTGAAAAGATGATGGTGTGTGAATTTTAAGCTTAGTTCTATAAAGGACTGCAATGTTGCTTGTTCCCATATTTATGAGTCTAATGTTACAGAATGACAGACTGTGTTAAATATAACAAGTAGACCCTAATGACATAAATTCCCACATATGTAGAGATGACTATTGATGTATGTGTGACAACACTAAGCAAAGTTTAGATGGCGAGAACCACAAAAAGTCAAATTTGAGATGACTGCATTAACATATATGGAAGGCCAAAAGGGCAGAAAAAAATCCATTATTTGCAAAGAAAGAGCAAATGTAGCTAGAGAAAGTACCCAAGGAGCTGAAGGGGTCTGCAACCCTATAGATGGAACAACATGATGAACTAACAAGTACTCCCAGAGCTCATGTCTCTAGTTACATATGTAGCATTAGATGGCCTAGTCGGCCATCATTGGGAAGAAAGGCCCCTTGGTCTTGCAAACTTTATATGCCCCAGTACAGGGGAACGCCAGGGCCAAGAAATAGGAGTGGATGGGTAGGGGAGCAGGCCAGGGGGAAGGTATACAAGACATTATGGATATATGGATAGCATTTGAAATGTAAATAAAGAAAATATCTAATAAAAATTTGAAAAAAAAAAAAAAAAGCCGGGCAGTGGTTGCACACGCCTTTAATTCCAGCACTTGGGAGGCAGAGGCAGGCAGATTTCTGAGTTCAAGGCCAGCCTGGTCTACAAAGTGAGTTCCAGGACAGCCAGGGCTACACAGAGAAATCCTGTCTCGAACCCCCCCCCCAAAAAAAAGAGAGATAAAGAGCAAATGATATATAACCTACAAAATTCAGATAAACCCATTAAACAACTGAAAATAGTGCATTTCTAAAGTTCATAAACAAAAAGTAAATACACAATATCCTTTAATGTGTTCTAGTCCAGTAAATCTTTAAAATTTTACTTCTTAATTTTAGTGTAAGAAAATGGTATCCAAAGTATATTATTTTAAATAATGTCATTTTAAATTATATTTCAGGTTTTTATTATTTAATATTATTTCTTATGTTTAGAAACCATGAAAATTTAAAGTTCCTAGAAAAAAATTAAAGTTTATAAAAAATGATAGAGTCTTTTAAAATGGTGGAGTCTTAGCAATTTAATTTATAGTGCTACTATAATTGAACCTGGTTCATTAGCTTAAATTCAAGGAATAATCCCTTAAGAAACAAAGAAGGCCAAAATTAAACATTTCTGTAAATTCAAAGTAAGAATATTACAAATTCATTATATGTCTAGTATTATCTAATATTAAGCTTAGCTCAAATAGATACAAAAGCCCTAAACAAAATGTTCTCAGAGTAAGATATCAATCAAGTGAGAATAAAAGGACATTTTAAAAATCTTAAATTTGGGTACAGGATCCTTCCTATCTCCATCTACACCCGGAGCTCTCTGTGAACAGGTACAGCCAAGAGAGAGCTGTTCTCCCAGTAGTGTTTCCACTCTGATGCTCAGAGGTGAGATAGCCACTTTCTCTTCAATAACTGTCCAGGGCAGGACCAGTGAAGAGCACACAGGGCACAGGAACAGTGGAACAGCAGGGACAGGATACTTTTGGTTGCCATCTGCACCTGGAATGTGGCCTGTTCCACAGCCCTCTGTACACAAGTTCCACCAGGAGTCAGCTGGACTCCCAGGAGTAGTGACATATGTTTATAGGCCCACAGAAGGGACAAGTTCCACCCAGAGACAGCAAAACCAACTAATACCAGAGATAACCAGATGGCAAAGGGCAAGAACAAGAACCTTACAAACAAAAACCAAGGCTACTTGGTATCAATAGAACCTAGACTTCCTACCACAAGATCCTAGACCCCAACTAACTGAAAAAACTAAATTTAGATTTAAAATCACATCATATAATGCTGATAGAGGATTTTAAGAAGGACATAACTCCCTTCAGGTGGAGGGTGTAGGAAAATTTCAGGGTAGCATTTGAAATGTAAATGAAGAAAATATCTAAAAAAAAAAACTTTAAAAAATACAGGAGAACACAAGAAAATAGGTAAAAGTCCTGAAAGAGGGAAAATAAAAATCCCTTAAAGAATTATAGGGAAACACAAGGAAACAGGTGAAGGAATTGAACAAAACCATCCAGGATCTAAAAATGGAAGTAGAAACAATAAAGAAATCACAAAGGGAAACAACTCTGGAGATAGAAAACCTAGCAAAGAGATCAGGAGACAGATACAAGCATCACCAACAGAATACAATAAATAACAAAGAGAATCTCACATGCAAGAAATCATAGAAATTATTGATACATTAGTCAAAGAAAATGTAAAATGCAAAAAAGGTCCTAACTCAAAGCATCCAGGAAATGAGAAGACTAAACCTAAGGATAATAGGTATAGATGGGAGTGAAGATTTTCAACAGAAAGGGCCAGCAAATATCTTCAACAAAATTATAGAAGAAAACCTCCCTAACCTAAAGAGATGACCATGAACATACAAGAAGCCTACAGAACTCTAAATAGAATGGACCAGAAAAGAAATTCCTCCATACACATAATAATCAGAACAACAAATGCACTAAATAAAGATAGACTATTAAAAGCAGTAAGGGAAAAAGGTCTAGTAACATATAAAGGCAGACCTATTAGAGACTTCTCACCAGAGACTATGAAAGCCAGAAGATCCTGGACAGATGTTATACAGACACTAAGAGAACACAAATGCCAGTCCAGACTACTATACCCAGCAAAACTCTAAATTACCATAGATAGAGAAACCAAGGTATTCCATGACAAAACCAAATTCACACAATATCTTTCCACAAATGCAGCCCTTCAAAGGATAATAAAGGGAAAACTCCAACACAAGGAGGGAAGTTATGCCCTACAAAAAACAAGGAAGTAATCCTTCAACAAACCTAAAAAAGACAACCACAAGTACTGAACCCCAACTTTAACAACAAAAATAACAGGAAGCAATAATTATTTTTTTCTTAATATCTAATATCAATGGACTCAATTCCATAATAAAAACACATAGACTAACAGACTGACTACATAAACCTGACCCAACATTTTGCTGCATACAGAAAACCCACCTCAGGGACATAGACAGACACTACCTCAGAGTAAAAGGCTGGAAAACAATTTTCCAATCAAACGGTCTGGTGAAACAAGCTGGAATACCCATTCTAATATCGAATAAAATCTTCTTCCAATCCAAAGTTATCAAAAAAGAAAAGGAGGGGTACTGCATACTCATCAAAGGTAAAAATCTTCCAAGATAAAGTCTCAATTCTGAATATCTATGCTCCAAATGCAAAGGCATCCTCATTCTTTAAGGAAACTTTAGTAAAGCTCAAAGCACACATTGCACCTCACACAATAATAGTAAGACAGTTCAACACCCCACTTTCCTCATTGGACAGATCCTGGAAACAGAATCTAAACAGAGACACATTAAAACTATCAGAAGTTATGAAACAAATAGATTTGAGAGATACCTACAGATCATTTTATCCTAAAACAAAAGGATATACCTTCATCTCAGCACCTCATGGTACCTTCTCCAAAACTGACCATATTATTGGTCATAAAACAGGCCTCAACAGATACAAAAATCTTGAAATTATCCCATATACCCTACCAGATCAACACGGACTAAGGCTGACCTTTAATAACAACATAAATAAGAGAAAGCCAACATTCACATGGAAGCTGAACAACACTCTACCCAATGATAACTTAGTCAATGAAGAAAGTAAGACAGAGATTAAATACTTTTTAGAGTTTAATGAAAATGAAGGCACAACATACCCAAACTTATGAGACACAGTGAAGGCAGTCCTAAGAGAAAAACTCCTAGCTCTGAGTGCCTCCAATAAGACACTACAGAGAGCATAGACAGACAGCCTGACAGCGCACCTAGAAGCTCTGGAACGAAAGGAAGCAAATTCACCCAAGAGGAGTAGAAGGCAGGAAAGAATCAAACTTAGGGCTGAAATCAACCAACTGGAAATGAAAATAACTGTACAAAGAATCAACCAAACATGGAGCTGGTTCTTTGAGAAAATCAACAAGATAGATAAACCCTAAGCCAGACTAACTAGAGGGCATAGGGACAGTATCATAATTAACAAAATCAGAAATGAAAAAGGAGACATAACAACAGAACCTGAGGAAATCCAAAACATCAGATCCTACTACAAAAGCCTATACTCAACAAAACTGGAAAACCTCCATGAAATGGACAATTTCCTAGACAGATACCAGGTACCAAAGGTCTATCAGGATCAGATTAAATATCTAAACAGTCCCATTTCCCCTAAATAAATAGAAGCATTCATTAATAGTCTCCCAACCAAAAAAGGCCCAGGACTATGTGAGTTTAGTGAAGAATTCTATCAGACCTTCACAGAAGACCCAATTCCAATTCTCCTCAAACTATTCCAAAAAATAGAAAGAGAAGGTACTCTACCCAATTCATTCTATGAAGCCACAATTACTCTGATAGAGAAACTACATAAACACCCAACAAAGAGAACTTCAGACCAATTTCCCTTATGAATGTCCATGCAAAAATATTCAATAAAATCCTCTTAATCAAATCTAAGAACACATCAAAAGAATCATCCAACATAGTCAAGTAGGCTTCATTCCATGGATGCAGGGATGGTTTATTATACAGAAATCCATCAACATAATCCACTATATAAACAAACTCAAAGAAAAAAAACCACATTATTATCTCGTTAGATGTTGAGAAAGCATTTGACAAAATCCAACACCCCTTCATGGTAAAAGTCTTAGAAAGATCAGGAATTCAAGGCCCATACCTAAACATAATAAAAGCAGTATACAGCAAACCAGTAGCCAACATCAAACTAAATGGTGAGAAACTTGAAGCAATACCACTAAAATCAGGGACTGGACAAGGCTGCCCACTTTCTCCCTACCTATTCAATATAGTACTTGAATTCCTAACAAGAGCAATTAGACAACAAAAGGAGATCAAGGGGATATAAATTCAAAAGAAAAAAGTCAAAATATCACTGTTTGTAGATGATATGATAGTATATAAGTGACCCTAAAAATTCCACCAGAGAACTCAACCTGAAAAACAGCTTCAGTGCAATAGCTGGATGTAAAATTAACTCAAACAAATCAGTGGCCTTTCTCTACACAAAAGATAATCAGGCCAAGAAAGAAATTAGGGAAACAATATCCTTCACAATAGTCACAAATAATATAAAATACTTTGGTGTGACTCTATCAAAGGAAGTGAAAGATCTGTATGATAAGAACTTCAGGGCTAGGCATGGTGGCCCACACCTTTAATACCAGCACTTGGGAGGCAGAGGTAGCAGATTTCTGAGTATGAGGCCAGCCTGGTCTACAAAGTGAGCTCCAGGACAACCAAGGCTATACAGAGAAACACTGTCTCAAACAAACAAACAAACAAACAAACAAACAAACAAAAAAAAGTACTTCAGTCTCTGGAGAAAGAAATCAAAGATCTCAGAAGATGGAAAGATCTCTCGTGATCATGAATTGGCAGGATTAATATAGTAAAAATTGCTCTCTTGCCAAAAGCAATCTACAAATTCAATGCACTCCCCATAAAATTCCAACTCAATTCTTCACTGAGTTAGAAAAAGCAATTTGCAAATTCATCTGGAATAACAACAACAACAACAACAACAACAACAATAACCACAACAAACCAAACAACAACAAAAAGCTAGGATAGCAAAAACTATTCTCAACAATAATAGAACCTCTTGGAGAATCACCATGCCTGACCTCAAGCTGTACTACAGAGCAATTGTGATAAAAAGTTCTTGGTACTGGTACATCTACAGATATTTGGGGTCAATGGAATAGAATTGAAGACCCAGAAATGAATCCACAGACCTATGATCACTTTATCTTTGACAAAGAAGCTAAAACCATCCAGTGGGAAAAAAAAAAAAAACAGCATTTTCAACAAATAATGCTGGCACAACTGGTGGATATCATGTAGAAGTATGAGAATTGACACATTATTATTTCCTTGTACAAAGCTCAAGTCTAAGTGGATCAAGGAACTCCACATAAAACCATAAACTCTGAAACATATAGAGGAGAAAGTAGGGAAGCTCAAAGAAATGGGCACAGGGGGAAAATTCCTGAACAGAACACCAATGGTTTGTGCTATAAGATGGAGCATCAACAAATGGGACCCCATAAAATTGCAAAGCTTCTGTAAGGCAAAAGATATTGTCAACAAGAAAAAAAAGGCCACCAACAGACTAGAAAAGGATTTTTACCAATCCTAAATCTGAAAGGGGACTAATATCCAATATATAGAAAGAACTCAAGAAGCTGGACTCCAAAAAATCAAATAACCCCATTAAAAAATGGGGCACAGAGCTAAACAAAGAATTCTCAACTGAGGAATAGCAAATTGCTGAGAAGCACCTGAAAAAATGTTTAACATCCTTAATCATCAGGGAAATGTAAATCAAAATAACTCTGAGATTCCTCCTCACCCCAGTCAGAATATTAAAAATTCATGAGACAGCAGATGCTGGCGAGGATGTGGAGAAAGAGGAACACTCCTCCATTGCTGGTGGGATTGCAAGCTTGTACAACCACTCTGGAAATCAATCTGGTGGTTCCTCAGAAAATTACACATAGTACTACTGGATCCAGCAATACCTCTCCTGGACATATGTCCAGAAGATGTTCCAACTGGTAGTAAGAACACATGCTCTACTATGTTCATAGCATCCTTATTTTTCATAGCCAGAAGCTGGAAAGAACACAGATGTCACTCAACAGAGGAATGGATACAGAAAATGTGGTACATTTACACAATGGAGTACTACTCAGCTATTAAAAATAATGAATTTATGAAATTCTTAGGCAAATGGATGGATCTGGAGGATATCATTTTGAGGTAACCCAATCACAAAAGAACTCAAATGATATGTACTCACTGATAAGTGGATATTAGCCCAGAAACTTAGAATGCTCAAGATACAATTTGCAAAACACATGAAAATCAAGAAGAAGGATGACCAAAGTGTGGATACTTCATCCCTCCTTAGAATGGGAAACAAAATACCCATGGAAGGAGTTACAGAGACAAAGCATGGAGTTGAGACAGAAGGAAGGAACATCCAGAAACTGCCCCAACCGGGTTCCATAACATAATCAGCCACCAAACGCAGACACTCTTGCATATGCCAGCAAGATTTTGCTGAAAGGACACTGATATAGATGTCTCATATGAGGCTATGACAATGTCTGCCAAATGCAGAGGTGGATGCTCACAGTCATCTATTGGATGGAACACAGGGCTCCCAATGAAGGAGCTGGAGAAAGTACCAAGGAGCTGAAGGGGTCTGTAACCCTATAGGAGGAATAGCAATATGAACTAACAGCATCTCCTGAGCTTGTGTCTCTAGTTTCATATGTAGCAAAAGATGGCCTATTCATCCATTATTGGGAGGAAAGGCCCTTGGTCTTGCAAAATTATATTCCCCTGTATAGGGGAATGCCACGGCCAGGAAGCTGTAATTGGTGGGTTGGGGGGCAGGGCCAGGGGAGAAGGGTATAGAGGGCTTTGGGGATAGCATTTGAAATGTAAATGAAGAAAACATGTAATAAAAATATCTTTAATGAATTTCTGAGTTCGAGTTCAGCCTGGTCTACAAAGTGAGTTCCAGGACAGCTGGGGCTATACAGAGAAACCCTGTCCCAAAAAACAAAACAACAACAACAAAAAAGGCAAAACAAAAAACAAACAAACAAACAAAAAACAACAACAAATAAGAAAAAAGCAAAAAACAAAACAAAAAAAAAAAAAACAAGGAAAAAAATGCCTTTAAAAATTTACCTGCAAGTTTATTTCTAAATAGGCTTAGTCGTACTGCTTCTCTGATGGTTGTTTGGTTATGCTGGGTGATTGTTGAGTACGGTGTCAGAGCTTGAGGGTTGCCTTCTCTCTGTACTTCTTACAAGAGTGGGGTCTCTCTGATAATTCAGGCAGGCATGCTGTAGACAGTAGTATATCCTTAATGCACTCCTGTCAGTTACTTCTCCATACTTGTCAACAATGCTTACTCTAAAGGAGTACAGGAATTGAATTTGTTGAGGACCCTTGTATGGATATCCATGATCTGGGCTCTGAGCCATCTATCTTCATGTTTGTATACAGCCATATTGACAGGCTTTGGCTCATATGCCCTGTTCTATAAAGTTTTTCAGAATTCAAACATGCCTCAAGCATCGCTATAGAGAGGTGCAATTTTTCTCAGTTGGCCTGTGCGTGTAATTTTATGATAATATACCTATCTCTTGTGTTTAATTATGCCAGGCTTGATTCCAGCTCCACTGACATGGAAAGAATCAAACAACAACGGTAACATTACAACATGGAAGAAAACCAGATTTATAAATACAGCAACTCTCAATCAAAATGATAGCCAGGCACATACCCACCCATCTATAATCTGCACCGGGAGTCAGAGGTACCAATACAGCTAGCCAGGACTTCATAGTGACACCCTATCTAAAAGAAAAGAGAGGAAAATAACAGTAGCTATATACCAGTAATAAAAATAGGTTGAGCAATTTTGTAGCAAAATACACATTAAATATTAAATTTAATAAAGAAAATATAATTAGCTGAAAACTGACAATCAAGGTATGCAAAAGCCCTGTGAGCAACTTTGTACTCAAAAACAGTAGATGAAAAATGGTACAGCAGGAAAGGAGAAAAGGTTTTCTTAAAGTAGAGTGGGAAATTAAAAAAATTAGAGACATTACAGGTGTGACTTTTGTGTCACACGGGTGTCAATAGTTGGCCAAGAGGAGAGAGGCTATGTTTATGCTTAGTGATCTTATCTACAAACATCTGAATGGATAGCCTAACTTTCTCTGTAAAAAGTGAGCCCACTGAGATGATCACTAGACCGGAGCCATGGGGCCCAGACATCATCAGTCTGAACCACTCAGGCCTATGGGACAAATGAGGCTCAAGATGAGCCCTACCAGGTGCTGTAATGCAAAAGCAGGGCATAGTAACCCTGAGACCACTCCTGAGCTGACCCCAGATACTCAGAGATCCTGGGCACCACTAAGAGGAGCAAGTACCACTCGCCAGTGATTCCCAAGGTGATCCTGAGGTCCTATGGTGTGGAGAGTACTCTGGAGCCCTTCAAGGATGGAGCATCCAGAGACTGCCCCACCCGGGGATCCATCCCATAATCAGCCACCAAATGCAGACACTATTGCATATGCCCGCAAGATTTTGCTGTCTGGTATGAGGCTATGCCAGTGCCTAGCATATACAGAAGTGGATGCTCACAGTCATCTATAGGATGGAACAGAGGGCCCCCAATATAGGAGCTAGAGAAAGTACCCAAGGATCTGAAGGAGTCTGCAACCCTAAAGGTGAAACCACAATATGAACTAATCAGTACCTCCAGAGCTCAAGTCTCTAGCTGCATATGTAGCAGAAGATGGCCTAGTCGGCCTTCATTGGGAAGAGAGACCCCTTGGTCTAGCAATCTTTATATGCCCCAGTACAGGGGAACACCAGGGCCAAGAAGTGGGAGTGAGTGGGTAGGGGAGCAGGGTGTGGGGGTATAGGGGAACTTTGGGATAGCATTTGAAATGTAAATAAAGAGAATATCTAATAAAAATAAAATTAAAATAAAAGGAGGAGAAAGTACGTGGTGGAGAACTGGAAGAGAAAGAGAATGGGGACACAATAAAGAGAGACAGAACTGGGGACTCACAGGTCATGAGGAACAGCCTGATGTCATTAGCTGGTGATGTCACCTGGGACCATGATAACCTATGCTGCCACTGGGGCTATGTCTGGGTAGTGGCTTTGCAGTACTAAGGGTCTGTTACCACCAAAGATCAGGTAGATATTCCTGGTCCTGGCTGCCACTCAAGAACATGTTTAAGTCTAAGGGCTGTGCTGAACTGGCCCCCTCCTATCACCTGGGCATCTTGAGACATTTAGTCCTAGAGGCATGGGAGCAGAAGAGCTGACCCACCCTTGGCCATCTGTAGTACTTTGGAGAGTAGACTTGCAAATTATAAAAGATGTGGATGAGCTAGTCTGGAGGATACAAACTTGGAAGAGCTGACCCTTCCATTCTGTGGTGGCATGGACAAGGGAGAGATACTCTATTCCCCCTCACCTGTCACCACCTGAGGCATAAAATAGACCTAGCCCTATAGTCATGAGTGCAGGAGAGCTTGGCCCGCCCCTGACCAGCTACAACTGTCAGGAAAACAGGTCCTGAAACTCACCTGGGTAGCACAGTACAACTGACCCTGGTGGCTAGGGTGTGGGCAGGTTCGCCACAGGGGCATGACTATGGAACAGCTGGCCATGCCCCTTTTGTACCATGAGATGATATGAGTGAATAAGAGATTCTCCCTGCCTCTTACTCATTGCCATCTAAGGCAAGCAAGAGAGCAGGCCCTAAAGATATCAGAGCTGGAGAACTGGTCCTGTCCCAGCTGCTGCAACACTTGGGAGAGAAGGCCCTGTACCTCATTTGTGCAGAACAGTTGAGTTGACCCTGGGTGTGGGGGTTGTGGTTAAGCCAGCCCCAAGAGCATGACTATGGTATGGGAGAGCTGGCCCTGTTTCTTGCAGAGGCATCAGTGAGGAAATGATCACTCTATTTTCTTCCCTTGCAACTTGCGGCAGGCTGGAGAATTGGCCCTGACAGGGTCGTGAGAGCAGAGAGTAGGCCCTGTAACTTACCTGGGCAACACAGTAAGTAGAGCTGTAACTGATTGCAGGGGTATGAGTGAGCTACCTTGAGGGTACGAGCATAAGGGATCTGACCCTGTAACTTGTCAGTCTTGGGGCAGAGTGGATGAGGGAAAGCTGCCTTAGCCTATGCTTGTCCCTTGCAATCTTCCCCAGGCAGGAGAGCTCCCTAGCTGGGCTGGGGCTATCAAAGCAGGATAGCTGGCTTTGCTACTCAACCTGCTGCAGCATAGGGAGAGTGAACCATGCACCTCTCCTGGGCAGAATAACTGATTGCTGGGGTTTCTGTTAAGCTGGCACCTCAGGGGTGTGAACCTAGCAGACTTAGCCCTGTCTGACTGCTGTGTGGTAGCTTAGATGAAGGAGAGATGTCTCCCCCCTTTGCCTTTTCCCTTGCCACCAATGGCAGGTGGAAGAGGTGTTCCTGGGGTCATGAGAATGGTAGAACTAGCCATGACCCTCAGCAGCTTCAACATTTAGGAGGGCATGCCCTGAACCTTGCCTAGACAGCAAAGTAGAACTGTCCTTAGTTGTGGGGGTTGTCAGTGAGACAGCCATGAGAATTGGAGAGGCAGAGGACTGACCATCTCAGATATTTCTGTGACCCAGTTCCAGGATCTTGAATTGGTCCACAACATCATCTACCCTGTGCAAGAGGGCATGAAGGGGCTATTCCCACACACCGAGAAGTACAGGATCTCCATTACACAGGCCAACAGCAGGGTCTAAGAGAGTCACAGTGAAGTTCCAGTGTTTATAGAGTAGCAAAAGCCATAGGTTTCATACCAGACCAATGAGTTATTGCAATGAACATTTGCAATCAAAGAAATGTGGACAGAAGTGTATACTGTGTATAGATTGTGACCCACTATAGTTTCCACAATGAGATTTTATTTTTCTCTGTTGGAGGTAAAGATTGCAATGGTAGAGAGTGCTTATGAGGGTAGGCAGGGATGAATAGAACTGGGTACAAGATGTGAAATTCACAAAGAACCAATATTTTCTTTAAAAAAGAAAAATATAATAATAGAATAGCCAGAAAATGAATTTTAAACAAAGTAACAGTTCCTCTCAGTTGACTTTAGTGTATGTCTGTTGGGACTAGGAATACACTGCCAGCAATCCCAGCAGCAATGCCCATATCTTTGTCAAATGAAGCTCCCATCCCATCTTTTGCAGCCATCTCCCCAGTCAATGCCTTGGTGACCACAGTTGGACCTGTGTGCCCTTCTATGTTTTCTGCTTCCAAGAGAAGTTCAATTCCAAATGACAAGACACTTATCGTGATCACTGCTGCCTGCAACAATGTCAGTGTCATAGATAATAGACTGAATATTTTCTCTATAGAGAGCTTGTTAGGGAGTCTCCCTCTATCCAAGTCCCTGAGGTGCTTTGAAGTTTTAGTTTGCTCCTCCATTTTCTAATTATTCTCCTCTGCATCCTCTAATCATCTCCATTCCCTCTCATTTGGGTTCTATTATAATATCTTAGAGTAAGAATCATATTTATAAAGTTATTTTGTATAACCTAGGCATTTGCCTGGGACTAGATCAGTGGATATAGTGGTTAATGACAAGTCAAGGCCCTTCACTTCCACTTGTTTACTGAAACTGGATCTCCTCCTCTCAAGGGAAAGGATTGTGAGAGGTTTAGGAACTTTTTCTAAGTCACTTTCTGCTTCTCTATGATATTTACGTTTCATAACTCTTTTGTTGGTTCTGAGTCTTTCCATACTTTCTCTCTCCATGGACTATACTCTCTAATTTGATGTCTTGAATTCTATCTTAGAGTAGGCAATCAATATTTTTCTATTCCACAATCTTCCCCCACTTAGGCAACTAATGCAAACTCAGAGCAGGAGAAGTAGCCCTTCCCATGGGAAAGCTCTCTAATTTGTTGTCCAATGCCACATGGTCAACTCTAGAAACACACCTATAAGTTTCATTATATGGACTCAACAGGATATATTTAGGAATATGTATGTATATACCAAAACATATGTGCATACAATAAAATTGATGAAAAGAAAGACAGTGGGAAGGGATGTATGGGAGAATTTGGAGGGAGGAAATGAAAGTGAGGAAAGTAATTAAATTAAAATCTCAAAAATAAACAACAAAAATTAACTGTCATATTTTCTAATGCAAATCCAAAATTAGATTTAAAGTTGTAGAAGATAGTTATTTCACAATAAAAGTGTGTTTTATATGCCAACTTCATCAATCTTTTATACCCCCCCTCTCTCTCTCTCTCTCTCTCTCTCTCTCTCTCTCTCTCTCTCTCTCTCACACACACACACACACACACACACACACACACACACACACACACATATAACCTCTATAGAAACATGGTAATATTTTTCAATTTCAAATAAGAAAACCAGTGGTTAGAAAAAAGGATAATATTTTATATAACTGAAAATACAACTATTTTAACACATTATAACTGCAAAGGGTATATCAAATGAAATCCTATGATGAGCACACATTTGATTATTTTGAAGGGAAATGACAATAGGAGCCAAAATTTTCCAGTCCTTTTAGGTTTAAACACCTGCAATATATTCCGATAGCTAAGAACAGAACTAGACCAAAGCAAAAATGGAGTCCCATGTGATCATTTTCAGCATTATAATTTCCTGTGAAATTTGAGTGATTTGCAAAACTGTGATAGATTTTCCTGAATAAGATGATGGCAAAAGCTTTGTAGATTCAAAAATAGTTTTGCTGAGGCAATGAGAAGTAATATCCTATCAGATTAGATGCTGTTTCACAGAGCAAGAAGAAAACCAAGAAAGGCTGGGAAATAATTCTCATTTGACCATTCCAACATGTTTGCTCCTCTTATTTTGAGACATTTTTATTTTATTTGCATTGTTTCCTCTCCTTTCTATTCTTTCACATCTCTCTATTTCTCTCTTCCCTCTTTTGGGTATTGAGCTCAGGCCTTTGTTTCTAATAAGGAATCTCTTATTAATCTACATACTTAATTTCATTCTTTAATTATCCTCTTACTTAATATCTTGCCTTTTAGAAAAAATTATTTTCTTTTACAATAGAATAATATGCTATTTTGAGTAAAAAAACAACTTTATAATTATAAATCTTAAAAATGACTTGAGAAAATTTAAAAGAATCAGAAAAGTTCAGAGCCCAAGAAAGGTAAGGGGTTGTCTACTTGCTGAGAACTGATCCTAAGAGTGGAGTTCATTTAGGTAAAAATCACTGATGGCCTTCAAATACTAAGTTCATCCTATCATGGGTATTGTCTGAAAGGTCACACTGATTAATTCCTTTTAATGTTTCTGTAGTCATGGACCCTTGTTTCTGACAGTATCACCATAAAAAAAACATCTCCTGGAATATCTGACTCAGAGATCCTTGGGTTATACAAACCATGATGATATATTGGCATAGAAATAGTTACTGATGTATCAAATTTACTGACTAGATTATTGAACTGTGATAGGAATGATTAAATATAACTGAAAGAATATATAATGTTCTTAGTATATGCACAGAAACTTTATATTTGTTCATGATGTATAGTCATATTTTGTGACATCAACCACAGTTCCATCTTTATTTCTAATAGTGCAGTGTATTTATATAATAAATTGTACATGGAAAATACATGTAGAAATGGAAACTACACTTTGAAATAAGTTTTTAAATTAACAATGATATCCAGTTATTTATCACAATATTTCACTATATGAAAAAGCCTATTTTTAATATAATTTCAGTGTTTATAGCTGTAATAAGCTTATAGGGCTTCAATTTAAGTGTGAAATATGCTACTTCACCATGAGTGGAACCAGGAATCCCTATTATACTAGGTAACATAGGTAAGTGATAGATTTTTATAAAATTTACAGCTAAATAAATGTCTGATTTTTAACAATTATAAGTTGGAAAGTTTTCGAATATAGTATTTTATTTTTTGTAACACTTCTAAGAATGTACTAGTTTCTCAAATGAATAAAGACTCAGATTGTAATATGGTCCTTAAATAGTTAATCACTTTCCCAAGTAAGACTTAAATAATGGTGGTCATTGGAAATTAACTTGAATGAACTAGCTATAGCAGTCCTTTCTTGATTAGCCATGAGATGCAGAATCCTTGGTCACTATGATAGACATTGCATTTAAATTTAAGATTTCCCGAGAAAAGGCTTTGCTGACATTTTGTGTTTTCTCAGCCTTAAAATTAAGATCTCTTAAAAATTAAAAATATAAAATTCAACACTATGAACAGAAACCAGAATATAATAGCTCAACATGGAAGGAGAAGTCACATGCAAAAATGATAAAAAAATTAAATAAATTCATTAAAGGCACTGATAATTGGAATATCTATGAGGAACCTATAATACTCTTCAGTAGGTAAAATTTCTGCTTACAAGCAAATGGCTATCAGGAGTATTCCGATGAGATGGAAGCTTATAAAAATCTATGGTGGACAAAGGAGTGCTCACAAATATATAATTAGTTTTTTTTCAGCTTTCAAGGCCATAGAATTTTCTTCCTGAACAAGCAAATTAAAGATTCAATAATTAGGATGTGTTGGAATTCTTAATTCACTGACAAATGTTATTCAGAATAGGTAAAAACACATCTATTTTGACTATAATTATGTCAAGCATTTTTAGCAACCTATATACAATACATAAAGGAAATGTAAAAAGAGAGATGCTGTATTCATTCACTGAAGATTTAATTAGGAGCTCAATTTTATCAGATATTTAATAATGTTTTTATCCCATTTTTTCTTTTTTAATGTAAAACAATGACATGAAAATTATATATGATTGTGACCAGTTATTTATGTAACTCTGTATTTCCTATATTCTTAATTACATCCTGCGTAGGGGTTAATATTACATTAAAACTGTAGGTTTTATTTGAATCTAGTATCAGATTTTCTCTCATGATTTAGATTCCTTTTTGGAGATTCTCATTTATGGTGTTTTCTCTTTCCTGTCTCTTGGCCTCTAACACATTATTCTTTTGGTTACTTAAAAGCATTTAGAAAGTAAGGAAAGAAATAATTTTTTGAAGCCACAGTTGAAGATTTTGATAAAAAACATATTTATATGGTAAATAAAAGCATGCCTGTCATTTTCTGTTTCCCAGTGAGTGGGAATGGTTCTTAGCTAATTTGTCTCAGTTCTTTACTCTGTGATCTAGTATATCTATAGGATGAAGAGGAACTACTAAGACCAAATATACCCTGAAGATAGCCAGAGGCATCTTACAGTAACAACACACTGCTTTCTGTTACATTCACTAATATGCTCATCCTATTCAAAAACAAGAATTGAGAATCATTTTTTTTTGTTTGCAAGCATGAGAGAACTTGATGATATAGCTTGAGAAGAGTAAGACTATATTCATTTTCCATATGCGAAGCATATTTATGTCTAGAATAATTATGCTTATTAAAAGGAATAATTTGCTAATATTTTTAAAAAGTTGCTTCTTCAAATCGGTAAAATAAATTTAATCTAATTTAAAACATCATAGTTTTTTTTTATAAATAATTGTGCCATATTACCTTAAAATGAAGATGAAATGATACTTCACAGAGTTGAAACCATGCCTAGCATTTTGATAAGGCAAACAACAAATAGATTTATAAGTTTCTTAACCAATAAGTACTTGGTAAAAATGTGTTGTAATCAATCAAATTATAGATGCATGCTTAATAGGTGGAAAAATAGAACCCCTATTTCTGCTCATAAAATTCACTTTCCATATCACAATAGAAACAGAAAGATTTTTAAATTAGTGTTCCAAATATAAAATATCTTAGATTTGGAGAAATCTTCCTGTAATATATGCAGTGAAGAACATTACTAGACATTACAAAACAATAGGATTCTATCAATCAATAGCTATTTGAATGTGAATAGCATTTAGGGAAAGCTTGGATGTTCTTTTTCTTTCTCTGACACTGATGCTAATTAAGTATCATAATTTAATAAAACCCCTAGATGATTGACATTTGTACAATTAGTCCTCATATGGCACATAGATTGGTTGCTAAGAATCTGAATTTCAGACAAATCTCACCACCTTATGCACATGGAACTCTGACACTGCTTGGGCTCCTATTATATTCCCAACCATAATGGCAAAAAATAAACGAATAAGACAGGTTTCAACACCAATTTTCCTTTACTCAACTGAGGAGAGTACATAGAATAATGGGGAGACCATTAACTCTGACAATGCCCAGGAGTTCAGGATAGGATGTAGTGAAAACAAAACACTAATTTATAGTGTATCTTTCCTTGCATTTCTAATTTTTAATATAAATTTTGATTTATTCTAAAGATAATTCATTTGTCGTTTGGCATATTAAAACACACTAACAGGATGTAGTTGCCTTCATTCCAGGGTAATATAGGAAAATAATAAAAATATATATTTAAAATTTGAAACACTAAGGTATACACACCTACTGTAGAGATACAAGAAATAACAATAATTAGATAAGCCCTCATTGCACACTCTTCTACAATAAAACAACAATGAGTTTTTGGGATAACTTGTATATACAATTAACACTTGTTTACTTGTAAAAGGGAAAAGAACAAACTGAATTGTAACAGACTTTTAGAAGAGGAACAACAATATGAACTAATCAGAACCCCCAGAACTCGTGTCTCTAGTTCCATATGTAGCAGAACATGGCCTAGTCAGCCATCATTGGGAGGAGAGGCCCCTTGGTACTGCGATCTTTATATGCCCCAATACAGGGGAACAGGAAAGCCAGGGCCAAGAAGTAGGAGTGGGTAGGCAGGGGAGCAGGGAGAGGGGAGGGGGGTGGGATTTTCAGGATAGCAGTTGAAATGTAAATTAAGAAAATATCTAATAAAAAAAGGGAGGGGAGTAAATTACACATAGTAATGGCAAAGGTTTTACAATTATATATGTGTGGATGTGGATGTGTGAAGAAGGCCTATGTGTGTTTGTATGTGCCTGTATGTGTGTAAGTGTGTGTCCATTTGTGTGTGTAAAGAAAAAGAGGTATATTATTTTTATACTTGAACATGTTGAAAATTAGTGGTGACTGCTAAATATATATTTTCAGAAGGACTTAACCATTACCCAAAATTTTAACTGTTCTTAATGTCATAACTCAACAGTTAATAGTAAAATTTTAAAAATTAAATAATACTTCAACCTTTGTAGTAGAATTTTTCACTAACTGAAAATTGACGATGTAGACAGAATTAGACATAATTTTAAAAAAATGATAGAAAAAAACAACAAATTATGTTTACTAATACTACACAGGAGAAAAGAAAAAGATATTTAGCATATTTAAATTAATTTGATTTAATAATATTCTGTATATATATATATATATATATATATATATATATATATATATATCAAATACAGGCTAAATGATGCCATCATACTTTGATTCTAAAGTACTTAATATTTTGTATATAATTCTGATTTAAGCATGACTTTTAAAAATAAAATTTTATGTCCCACATTGTAAGAATTCATTTGACACTTAACTGAATACCTTCATTCAAAGTTGAAATGTATGAATCAGAAGTATGTGAGAATTTATATCATATCAAAGCATACTTGCATACCTCTAATTTCCAAATCATTTTAATAGGCCCCAAATCAGCTCCCCTAGACTAAAACTATGATTTCAAGAACCACCCGTCTCGGTGTGGATTTGAGACTTCAACATAGTACAACACTTTGTTATAGATCTAAGATCACAGTTCACTAGAAGGACTTTACCATTCATATTATATAATACAAATAATAATTCCAGTATCTTCAAAGATCAATCACTAGCATTTAGGGGCTTATGGATATACATCTATTTCTATTATATATTACTTATAAAAAAAACCACAATGAAAATGGCCATAGGCTTTATTTTCTACTTGTTTATATCAAAATGTATCCCTTTCCACATTTTAGTATAGTCCTGCTTCTTATCAGATCATAGAGATTGTGAGATTGCTTTGAATCACTGGATGGAAGACATTTTCTTTCCCCAATGTCTTGTTAAACTGATCACTGATGTGTACATTCCACAGCCTGACAGGACCTACTTTCAAAAGTTCTTTTGTATGGTTCATAGGCCTATAGTTCAGTTAATTTGAGGACATCACCTGATGTAAGCCTGGGAGGCAGCAAAATCAAGCCTCAAAAAACAAAACAGTGGACATCAAACAACAGAACATTCTTTAAATAGAAGAAATCCATTCTTGTGGATATTTTCTATGCTATAATTCCCTCATCAAAACCCGCGTTTGCAGCTGGGAAGAGTGGGCTGTGTCTGTGCCTCTGGTTCTTTGGAGGTTGAAATAGAAATATCAGGATTGCTTCATCACAGGAGTTTCCACTAGCCAAAGAAATTGCCTTATTTCTCTATTTGATTTTATTTTGTCTCTTAATCATATTGGAGCCAAAATATGTTTACTTTTTTTGTCACTGGAATATACTGGAAGTTTTATTAGTTAAACCTGTAGCTGTGAATTATCTTAAGTAAAATATAACAGCAACAAGATAAATCATGGGGCCGGACATGGTGGCGCATGCCTTTAATCCCAGCACTCCGGAGGCAGAGGCAGACAGATTTCTGAGTTCGAGGCCAGCCTGGTCTACAAAGTGAGTTCCAGGACAGCCAGGGCTATACAGAAAAAACATGCCTCAAAAAAACAAAAAAACAAAAAAACAAAAAACAAAAACAAAAAGATAAATCATGGTTTTCAAATTTTCATTCTTTAATAAAGAAAAAAAAAAAAAAAGCTAAGTTAAGTGTTTCAGTTCCCCACTGCTTAAAATCATATACCATACATTTAGTACAAAAACACATAGTAGTCACAATTTTCTGAGGATGAGGAATCCAGGCAGTATGCAGCAGCTGGGTTGCCCTATCTCATCACTCATGAAATTTCAGCCAGATTGTTAGCTGGAGCTGCAGTCAGGTCAGAGGTCAATGAGAAGGATTGATTTCCAAACTGACACTAGACCATTCCAGCTCCTCCCTCTCAATCTGTGGGACTCCCCAAAGTCAGCAAGAATAGGCACAATGCTAGTTGCCTTCCAAAGCAAGAGGAACAAGACAGGGAGAGGGAAGAGGGAAGAGAGGGCATGGAAGGATCCTCAACATCAACAGAATAAAGGTATTCTTTTGCAAGAAGGAAAAAAAAATTAAGAACATAACGTTAAACTAAATATAGAAGTAGTATAGTTATATAGTTCACCTACTTTGAGGACTCAGGTTTAACCTTACTCAAAGTAAGTCTGGGAAACAACAAAATCATATCTCAAAAACAAAACAATGTACCATTAATGAACAACAGAACATGCTTTAAATAGTAAATGTTGTAAGTTGTCGAGTTCCCATATATGACAAAGTCCAGAATAGTGGATGTGGATGTTTGACAGGCAAAACATTCAATAAATTCATAAGTTCAATAGAAGAAATTAAGTGATTTGGAAAGAATTCAATGAATACTTGACTGATGATATCTTCTGATGATAAATGAATATTGAGGTAAATCAATTAATGCAAAGCCAGTGATGGTGAGAGGATAGAAACATGTCTGGCCTCTGTAGTACATTTGTGGAAGAAGAATATTTGAATCACTGCCAAAAGGGAACCCACCTACTTATGTTTCATGATTTACAGATGGCAAGAGAAAAAGATATAAAGAAAAAAATGTAAATACTCTGGACTCAATCAGCATAGCCCTACTCTGAAAGAGAGTAAAGCAGCAGCTGTGTGAGATGCACACAGGATTTCAGCCAGCTGTATGCTTGCCAGTGTCCTTAAGACTCAGATGCTGTTGCCTTTGGAAGCATCTCTCCCCCCAGCAGGGCAGGATCTGCACTTTGCATTGGAGCTCATACACTACCTCTGTCTGTACTCACTTCTGAATAAATAATACTCACATCATGCTGATTAATACATATTCAAAGATCATAAATATTTTAATAACTAGTCCATTGAACGTGAGCTTTATTAAACTGCATATTTTTGATGACACACAACACGAGAGGGAACCAGACCAACAAAGTTAGCAGAAAGGTTAACAGCTAGAATCTAAGCATGGGAAGTGGAAGTAAAGGCAAAGTGGCTAATCGATTTCAAAGCCCAAACCAATCAAACAATTACATTGAAATCCTAAATCAATTTATCCACCAGATTGAACTTCTGTGTAAACTCTATTCACTACAAAATTATCAGAGAGAGAGGGAGGGATGGAGGGAGAGAGAGAGAGAGAGAGAGAGAGAGAGAGAGAGAGAGAGAGAGAGAGAATATTGACTATTAAATATTGACTAATTATTCCTCCTATCTTTTATAGAATATTTAAAAAACACACTATTAAAAGTTGACAGTCAAAAACCACCAAAATTTTCTGATCACTAAACATACACAAATATTACAGGATACAACTAGAACTATTTTCGACACAAAGGCTAAGGACCTACAGCCTTTGCAACTGAAAAGTAGGAAATACTTGACTATATCAGTCTGGTTTCCTGTGTACCTAACATTGAAAATACATTCTGACAGTTAGGAAAACAATGCAATTATCTTTGAGAATTAAAGATGACATAACTATGTTTTGATTTTTACAATCGTAATAAAATACCAAATCAATCCAGAGAGGGATTGCATCTTGATTTCCAAGTAGTTTAACCAAGTAGGTTTAACATGATTAGTCGCAATAATTTTTGCAAGCACCACCATCATTATTCATTATGCTGCTTTGGTATCATTTTAGCTTCTATAGTTGGGATAAGTGAGAATGATTATGAAACACAGCAGATTTTACTAGCAAGCAAAACTGCTCAGTCTGCTTTGCATAGTTCAGATTAGCAAAGACTTTGATGTCTTATGCAGCTTTTTAAGATGGGCAGAAACTTCCTTCCTAGTGAACTCGGGAAAGGAATAGTAAGGAGAAAGCACGGACTTAAATTTAATAAACTTGGTGTTCCCTTAGAAAATATCTACTCATTCTTAAACTAAGCTGAGCTTGCTTTGGCACATGATTTAATTTCTGATTCTGTTTTGACACATTCAGTCCCTAAAGGTTATCTTACAATCCATAAATAAAATCAGATATTTCAAGGAGGTCCTGTTTCCCACAACTTAGAGGATAAATCACTGTCAGATTTGTTTGTGTTTCTTTTCCTCACTAATGGGTTTGAGCCACTATTTATCGTTAACCATGGGAGTAATAATTAACCAATGCTCTAACACTGGGGTTACAGGAGTTTCACACTAGGTAGGCCTGTCTTCCTGTTCTCACACCACGGCTTTTCCCCTCTTGTTCAATTTCTTCAGCAAATGTCTGAGAGATTCAGCAGCCCTGCACTGGTAAACAGTCAGCTATATTTATGTAGCTCAACCAATTGAGTGTGAATGTACAGGTCTCAGTTCATGAGTTTCAGTTTTTTTAAAGTGAAAATCTAACTTATTGGGAAAGAACAGTATCCACCAAGCAGTGCAGAAAGGTTACTAAAACAATCAGACATAGATGGGCTTTAATAGCATTCCCAAGTACGTTCCTTATACTCAGTGCCTTTCGCCCAATGGTAAGGAGTCATCCGAAGCCTATCATTCCTATAACTGCTTTAAAAGTATACTTCACACATCACGTTACTACCCAAAGTGAATAGATTCTTCTCTTTATAGTTCATACAATTAATATTTTCTATTATTATTCAACATAATCTCCTGTTTAAATTCCACCCAATTTGAGCACCATGATCTTTTGGCAAGTCCATCTTATTGCAAGGGATGCAGCCTAGTCTCTGCTTGGCAGAATGAATTCGGTTCAGTTAGAACTCACCTGCACATTACGTGTTCTATACTCAGTGCTCTCATAATAATGCTGCCTAAATGCGGATGCCTCTCCCATACCTGGAAAACTGACATGATATAATCATAAACCACAAATAAGAAGCTTTCTTTAGAGTATTGCTTGTCCTTTCAACATGTGCATGCTAAAGACTTACCACATTTTATCCCATAAGAGGTATTTGGAACTGGGACCTTTGTGACCTATTAGAGATGAATGAATTCACAACAACATAGAGTTCGGGATAAGGTTGATTACTACATAAGAAGAGGAGTAAACTGACGTTTCTGCCTTTCAATAATGTGAGGACGCAAAAAGATGGGTATTTATTTTTGAATAATGCATATTTTATTTATTCTTTGAAATTTTCAAATTTGTAAACAATGTACTTTGAGCATATCTACCCACTTACCTACCTTGAATTTCTTCTGGATCTGTGTGCTCAACTCCCTTTTACCCTACCAATTTTTATTTCATATCATATTGTTTTAAATTGCACACACACACACACACACACACACACACACACACAGAGAGAGAGAGAGAGAGAGAGAGAGAGAGAGAGAGAGAGAGAGAGAGAGAGAGAGAACAATTAGTATTGCCCAAATATGGATAGGTGTAAGGCCATCCATTGAAGTATGGCCAACATGCGGAACTAGGAGAAAGCTGACACTCTCTTTGCCTAGCAGTTGAAATAAAGAATATCAAGTAACCAAATGCTTTCTAAGGTAGCCATCTTTAATACAAAACAAATGCCTTCTCCAAGAACTCTATCAAATGGAACCTTATTTATGGAATTCACAGTCACCAGAGCTAGGAGAAATCAGTGCTCATGATCAAGCCACTTGTTCCATGAAATTTTGCTCCAATAGCTCAAGTGGACTGAGAGTTACATCACCTCTTCACAAATTAACTAATTCAGGAATAAAAATTATTTGCACCCAATTTCCCTTATTTTTAAATTCTAAAACAATTTCATTAGATTAATCCATGCCAGTTATTTTAATTTGTCTCTCATTTTGTTTGATTCTTGCTTTTTAATACAATATTCACTTTTTGGTTTTCCTGATGGCCTCTTAGGAAGATTTCATAATGAATGATTTAATTATTGCAATTTCTAGAGAAGCAAGTAAATAGCATTAAGCCAATAGGCAGTTTATATGAAATGCAAATGTTCAGAAGAATCATAAAAAGTAAGCTTAGTATATTCCTAATTTGATTAGGAAAGTTATTTTAATTCTTGAAAATTCAGAAATTAACGTCTAGATGTTCAACTAGCCTTTGAGATACTCGTATAGTATCTTTAGCTTAAAATCAAAGAATGTTTAAAATTTGAGCTGATTACTAAATAAACTAAAAATATTCAAAATTCACATTTCTTCTCATTATTTCTAATAGCTAATATCTGTCTTAAAATAAAACTGGATTACTGTCTCAGTATGAGAAGAATATATTCAGAAAATATTGGACAGCTATTGAAATCTTAGTTCTCTGATGCAGTGAGGTGAAGCTTGTAGTTCATGAAGAGATTTACATCACTGCCAGGAAGGTCTCTAAACCCAGATGGAGAGAAGGGAAATATCAGCTTTCCTTGATCTCACAAACAAGCATTAGAGAAACAAGGAATGCTCAACACTTAGGGTCTTCTCAATGAAGGAAGTACAAAACCAACTTTCCATCCAGAAACCTGGAAGATAATATTGTTAATAACACAGTGACCTGTGCTATCTGTAGAGGCAGACCTCGCCAAATTCCTCCAGAATCTTGATCCTAGACTCTCCCTTCTCTAGACCTTTATCTTTAGCTCTCAGTTAATATAACCCATCCCTTTGGGAGATGTCACATGTAATTTACAGCCAGCTGAACTCTACTGCTATGTCTGTTAAGCTTTAGAATCCATCTTTATGGAACAATTCACATGTACTTTACAAAAGAGTTTCTAAGTGGTTATATCTTAAGCACTATTATGCACCTGAAATTGGAACAAGTGTCACCTAGAAACTTCCCCCCCTCAAAATTTTACTGTCTTTAAATATGCTCACAATAAAGCACCTGGCATCAGACTCTCTGGAAGTTTGATCCAATCCAACTAAGTGGGACTGAAACCCACTTTATCTCTTATTTTCACCTCACATATTTTTGTTCATTTCCTATCTATAGAGACAGACCTCACCAAATTCTTCCAGAAGTTTGATGCTAGACTCTCCCCTCTCTAGACCTTTATCTTTAGCTAGATAAAGATGCTCATGCTACTTGCAGAGACAGCATCCAAGCAATTCCCAAACCCCTATCCACAGAAACACTATGGTCCTGATAAAATGCGTCGCAAAGCTCCCCAAAGAGGTGTAATGTCTGTGTGTAAATGACTTAGATTTTTAACTTGTTGATGATAACAAGCAGTAGAACCTGGATATTTAGGATCCCTCCAAAGTGACAGTTCTGAGAATGTCCTTCCTGGAGGCCAGAATAACACAAGAGGGCTTTGTTTCATTATCGCCTGCCATTTATTACTAGTGTGTAGAAAGTATAAGTGAGGACTTGCCTAAAACTGGGAGAAGACATATGGATAACTTTTGGGTGTGTCAAGTAGAATGACCACCTCCATAAACCTCATTCCAGTTTTTGTTTTAATTAGATATTTTCTTTATTTAGATTTCAAATGTTATCCCCTTTCCTGACTTCCAACCCAGGAAACCCACTATCCCATCCCCTCTGTCCCTGCTTCTCTGAGGGTGTTTTCCCACTCATCCACTCTGGTCTCCCTGTTCTGGCATTTCCTTACACTAGGGCATTGAGTCTTCCCAGAATCAAGGCCTCTCCTCCCACTGATGCCCAAAAAGGCCATCCTGTGCTACATATGCAGCTGGAGCCATGGGTCTCTCTGTGTGTATTCTTTGGTTGGTGGTTTAGTCCCTGGGAGCTCTGGGGCGTCTGGTTAGTTAATAATGTTGTTCTGCCTCTGAGGTTGCAAACCACTTCAGCTCCTTGGGTACTTTCTCTATCTCCTCCATTGGGGACCCTGTGCTGAGTCCAATAGTTGGCTGAGAGCCTCTACCTCTGTATTTGTCAGGAACTGGAAGAGCCTCTCAGGAGATAGTTATATCAGGCTCCTGACAGCAAGCACTTGTTGGCATCCACAATGGTGTCTGAGTTTGGTAACTGTATATGGGATGGATCCCCAGGTGTAGCAGTCTCTGGGTGGCCTTTCTTTCTGTCTCTGCTGTATACTTTGTCTCCATTTTTGTTCCTGTGAGTATTTTATGCCCTATTCTATGAAGTAATGAAGCATACAGACTTTTTTCTTCCTTCTTCTTGAGCTTAATATGGTCTGTGAATTGTATCTTGGGTATTCCGAGCTTTTGGACTAATATCCACTTATTAGTGCGGGCATACCATATGTGTATATACAGGATATTTTCTAGTTCCAGCCACTTGCCTAAGAATTTCATGAAGCCATTGTTTTAATAGCTGAGTAATACTCCATTGTGTAAGCGTACCACATTTTCTGTATCTATTCTTCTATTGAAGGGTATCTGCGTTCTTTCCAGTTTCTGCCTATAATAAATAAGGCTGCTATAAACATAGTGGATCATGTGTCCTTCATTTTTGTTGGAGCATCTTTTGGGTATATGCCCGGAAGTGGTATAGCTGGGTCTTCAGGTAATACTATGTCCAATTTTCTGAGGAAAAACCAGACTGTTTTCCAAAGTGGTTGTACCAGCTTGCAATCCCACCAACAACAGAGGAGTGTTCCTCCTTTCTCTACATCTGTGCCAGCATCTCTGTCACCTGAATTTTTTATCTTAGCCATTCTGACTGGTGTGAGGTGGTATCTCAGCATTTTTTAAATTTGTATTTTCTAGATGACAAAAGATGTTGAACATTTTTTAGGTGCTTCTCAGCCATTTTGTATTCCTCAGTTGAGAATTCTTTGTTTAGCTCTGTACCCCATTTTTAATAGGATTATTTGATTCTGGAGTCTATGTTCTTGAGTTCTTTGGATATATAATAGATATTAGCCCTCTATCAGATGTAGGATTGGTAAAGATCCTTTCCCAATCTGTTGTTTGCCATTTTGTCTTATTGACAGTGCCCTTTGCTTACAGAAGTTTTGCAAATTCACGAGAACCCATGATGATCTATTTGTCTATTGATCATCTTAGAGCATAAGCAATTTGCATTCTGTTCAGGAAAACTTCCCCTGTGGAGTAGCAGGTTCTTGGTACCTTATTTCATTAGACATGCTAACAAGAGCACTGCCTTTTTCTTTTCTATTCTGGGTTACTCATTTATTTCTAAAGTTCACCATCCATGGTTCATAAATAGCTCAACTTTGTGCAACGAGAATCCAGAGGCCACTTAACTAAGGGTGCATTTTGTATGACAGTGAACATCCAGCAACTTAATTATTGAGCTAAGTTACAACTGAAGAAAAAGAAATGGCTTCCATTGAACTTTTCGAGGCCCCACATTCACCATATCATGCTATTCAGCAACAATATGGAAGCTGTTCTTGGACAAGCAAAGTGGCACTTTTGACATAAAGCACATATTAGGACAGTTTCTTTCATAAGAAATAAAATTACTATGTACCCCATTTTCTGACAAGCACCAGGCTGACATAGTTTTCACAAAGCCTAGATATTTACTATCACTCTATACTATTACAACTCAAAGGATATTTCCTCTGGCAACCTCCTGAAAAATATCACTATGAACTAGGCCTGCTGACATCATTGGAAAATCTGGTTATTTTGTGTGGCATTTGTACAAGCAGTCACACAGCCTCAGAAGGTAACAACATGACTACTTTCTACTCTTCCAGAAGACAAACATGCTAATACTGTAAAGGCTGCTCTTCTTTCTCGGCCTTTGCTACATGGCTTCCTTTACTCCATACTCATCTTGGATGAGGAGCACACAGAAGTACTTCTCTCACCTCATACTTACCTCATCTTTTAGAATTAATAACATGCAGTGGATCAAGTGATTAAAAGTTCCTTGAGAACCCAACAAGAGCTCTGTCTTCTTCCTTTCTGGCTTGTATTGCATACTCCCTTCTAAATATCATCAGAAATCCCAAAATTCCTGAGATGAGAACCCACAAGCCACTTTGTAGCATTTTTATTCAACTAACCATGTAACCCTGAAAAATATGAACTATTATTTCTTTTCTTTATAACAAACTAAATCTTCATCAACAGTTGTCTTGGGAAAAGAGGTAACACACATAACTGACATCATTCTTCTTTGATGGGCAAACACTTTGGAGGTAGACTCATTTAGGAAATTTATAAATGTGAAAGGGATTAGCTAGGCCTACTTGACTGCACTCAGTTTGCTTACTCCACCATAGGGGAACTAAAGCTACTTAAAAGTTGTCAGTTTTGCCATCTTCTAAGAGTGTACTGCCTATGCTGTGACCTCTGGCCTAAAGAAATAGTGTGGCTCTTGTTGCTGTATTTATCAGCCAAGTCCTAAAGCTGAGCAATTGTCTACACTTAAACAGATGTTGGTTGGTTGTTCTCTGCATCTTTGCACTGTTTCTTACTGTTTCAATATCCAAAAATTGAATGTAGTACACGAAGGTTCTTTTCAGAAATTCCCCAGAGCTGTAATAAAATAAGCAAAACAATCAACTTTCTCATGAGTTAAAATTACTTTTGCCATAAATAAAAGATAAAGGAAAATTAACAAGTAATTCTGAAGAGAGAAATTCTGTTTTGCCTTCATTATAATCAAAATCCTTATAAAGCATGAGGATCTAAAAGTAACAGAACCCAATAAATAATGCAGACCAATAAAGTTTTCATCTAATATGAAGACACAGTTCTTTTGTGTTCTTTTCTTTTTTTATTTCAAAATATCATTTTAAAACTTGATTTGGCCTTATATAACCATAACTCCAAAGTGCTAAATAATCTAGCGTCAGAACTACATAATAAAATTATTAAGCAGGATTTCCTTAAATGTTTGTACCACAGCCTGTTTTGCTTTGAGCTAGCATGTGAAAGATTTGTGATTAGGTCTCAAAGCACAAAAATACCAATTAATTATGATGATTAGCTACAACTTCATTAGTGGTCTATAAATAAACCATGTAAAGAGTCNCTTCCAGAGGGCTGTACAACAACTTAATTAATTCTAAATGCTCTGCAACTTATCACATATTGTATATTGGAATGTTGAAGCATATATATATATATATATATATATATATATATATATATATATATATATATGGCATTTGTCAGGCTATTTCAGTGTTTCTTATGTTACCTAGTACTAAACAGCTTTCCAGAATCAAGATGAATTTGTTAAGTATCTCTATAAGGTTCAGTGACAGGCCCAAACTGAGATCCAGCTCAGGGAACGGCCCCAAGGCCTGACACTATTACTGATGGTGCTATGATAGGTGTATGCTTACAAGCAGGGACCTATCATGACTACCCTGTGAAAGGCCCAAAAAGCAACTGAAAGAGTCAGATGCAGATATTTATACCCAGCCAATGGACAGAAACTGGTGATCCCTGTGGTTGAATAAGGGAAAGGCTGGAAGAAGCTGAAGAGAAGGGCGACTGTGTAGGAGGACCAGCGGTCTCAATTAACCTGGACCCCTAAGATCTCTCAAACACTGGACAACCAACCAGGAAGCATGCACCAGCTGATATGAGGACCCAAAAACATATATAACAGAGGACTGCTGGGTCTGGGTTCAGTCAGAGAAGATGCGCCTAACCCTCAAGAGACTGGAGGCTCCAGGGAGTTTAGAACTCTGGTGGGGTAGGTGGTGCATGGTGGGTGGAGACATCCTCTTGGAAACTGATTATGGGGAGGGCAGGAGGTGTGGAATGTGGAACAGTGGGAGGGTAGACCAGGAGGGGGATAAAGTCTGTACTGTAATAAAAAATAAAAAATTAAAAAAAGAATATTTTTTAACAAAATCAAAGATTACCGCTATATATTATTAAAAGTAAAAATGTTAGTTTGGATGTTCATTTCCTGTTTCTAAGATGTTTTCAGATGATAACTTATTACTCATTGATGTTTAATTTCTGTGTTCTAGAAATGCTCTGTGAACAGGTTCTTCTCCTAGTGACTCCCTTCCATACATCAGTGTATTTTCCTCACTTATTTGAGTATTCTTTTCAACATTTCTATTTTTACACACATTTTAGTGTTGCTTGTAAGTAACCCTTCTGAATCAAGTGGCCTCCATTCATTCTTTCAGGCCTTGAATCCTCCCACTCCACATAGCATTTCCAAATCCAGGAAATTGGCCTGTATGAAGTGCACAAAGGGGTTTCTGTAACCTTTAGTTTCCAGTTGAGCTCAGCTAATGGGGAGCCTTAGTAGGAGATCTGAGGGCTAGAGAGGAACCTGTTTCTCTTACTCCTTTTTGCAAGTTGATTGTGAGCTTCTGCTGAAGGTCACAAATTTTTGATAGGTGATTCTTGTCACACATGTCTCAAAAGCTTTTAATCCTTTCACATCTAAAGTGATAGCCAGTTACTATTTCCAAACTAGCTCTGCCTACTTCATTTATCTTTTGATTTCTATATACCTGAATCCAACTTTTGCAGAAATTCCTTTATTAATAATCTCACATTATAGAATCTGAATATAGATTTTATACAGGGTTCAAGTGACATCTTCCTGTAAACTGTTTAAACAGTCCCAAAATAGGGTGAAATAGGAGTGCGATTGATATAACTTTGATTGTAAAACCTGAAAATACAGTTGAAATTGGCTCAAATCCTTGGACTTTTCTAGTCTTTGAATCAGTGTAACAAATGCAAAAACACAAGCAGAAAAAAGAACTTTTCACTCTTAGTTGTGGTCTAAATTTTATCACAGCTGTACTGTATCATCAAACGTGCTTCTACATATTCTACCCTAAGAGTGGGTGTATATCAGCCAGGGTCCAACCAAAGAACAAATTCAAACCCAGTATTATAGCAAAAATCATTCATGTAATCTATTTACATGGTATTTTATAAATTACAAGAATCTTTACTAGAGATAGGTATTAAAGATTTAAAATGTCAAAAAGAAAATTTATGTTGATGTGGAGGCACTACACAGACTTGAAGGAGGGGATCAGGCCTCAAAGATGCAGTGCTCCACCTAAGCTGGGATATGTTACATCATGAAAGAAGGATCCAGACCTCTGAAGAGTGATGCTTTTAGAGCCATCTGGCTGGAGTGATTTCTAATGTTTTCTGCAATTATTGACAGACTATACACTCATGTGGACCAGAACAAAGTGCTGACAAGAAGGAAACAGGAAGTAAACCTCAAAGAATCAAGATAAAGTAAATCTCTTCTATCATCCTTATTACAGTTTCCTCTAGTTTTTTTTTCTACTATTCAAAACCAAAAACAAGGCAGATAAATGTTTCAGATTTAACCTTACAGAAAAGTGTTCAGAAGAAAGACTTTAAGCTGAGTGACAAAGTTCAATGATTGTCACAAAAGAATGTCTGAAAGTTCAACTATACTCACTGATTAGAAACATAGTTATAGTATTTCCACAGCCCACCAAACTCTGGAAAGGTAGACCATCTTAAATTTAGCTCTGTTTCTGATAGAAAAGTTAACATGGAAAGGACACAACTGTAATATAAGTGGAGATGTACATAATTAAATTTACAACCTAAAGCTTGAGTGTGCTATTTAAGGAATAGGGTGAGACTCAGGAACCCCTTCCTGTAGTTGAGATGCTATGAGCAGTTTATTGCTTCTGAGGAAGGAAAGAAGAGTCAGTTTTATTTGAGGGTATATCTCCTGGTAGTTAGGCCAATGGATATCTCCACACTCAAGAGTACATGGGCAGCATAAATTGGACTAATGAAGTATTCATATGAAATTTTAAAAGGGGAACATAAATTTGGAAGGGATAAATGATGAAAGTGAATTCAAATGGAATCAGAGAAGATTATGTACATATATAAATTCTCAAAGAACTAATAAAATACTATACATAATTTTTTTTTAAAGTGACATTTACTTTAGCGATGTAGGCTCATGGAGACTATGCTGGTAAAGGTAATATGGAGAATGGAATTGAATTCATTGATTTATTCAAAAGACACTATAATCAGCAGGACCTACTGAGAAGATAATATCATTAATTCCAGGGGTATCAAAATTTAGAAGAAACAAAAGAGACTTGTCAAAAATTAGCTTTTAGCCTAATTGTAGAAATACAAAGGTTGTAACACAGTAGTCAACCTACCTAGTCCTCTGAATATTAGTGTACTAAACATCATGTTATCAACTGACACGAAAATTTAATGGTTTAAACCCACAAGTTCAAGTTTAGATCTTTGGGAAAATCATTTCGACTAACTAGTCAGGAGAATCCTGTGACTCTATATTAATAGACTCACTAATACTAATAGATAACCTCTACCTTTTTCATCAGGAGCCTGTTAGTTTCATTAAGTGAGTGCTTAGGTTTTTCTGGAGTGGAGGAGGGAAATCAGCTTCTAGTCTTCACCTAACCATTGTAAGCCTGATATTATGGGAATATGAAGCCTACAAAATGAATATTCCTTAAACCCTGAGCCTACAAATATTTACTCATTCATTTCTCAGTTCTGGTTTTGTTTGTTTAGTTCTTTCATTATATAAGCATGCTGACTCTGTTTGCCATATTTTTAAAGATTGTTACTTAAGATAGTATGAAACTACCTTCAAGCTCTACATGCATAAATATCTATGGCATTAGTTTTCTTCATGAGTACCACAAGTCTTCTAGAAGATTTTAAAGGATTACAATACCCAATAAGTGAAGTAGGTGAGGATGTGCTTGGTATCTATATCAAAGCATCTCTAGAAAGTGCTTTCCTTTCCATTCCAACAGAATTTCTTACCATGCTAAGTGACTACAGATGCCTTTGGGAAAAGGTATAAGGAAGATTTTCAGTGTGTTCTTCAGTAACAATGAGATAGCAATGGGAATTTGTTTTGTGTGCCTATTTCCTTACCATTATTCTAATTTTTATATGGGACCAAAAGCACTGAATTCACCTCCCTATTCCAAAGAACTTTTTTTTTTTTCTTTTTTGCCAGTTCAGTCCCTGAAGCAACATCCAAAGATAAGAGACTCTTTTATCTTGATCCTAAAAACTCCCTGGATTTTATTCAGTGTAATGATCCTAGAATTCAAGGATTTTAGCTTGTCATTCTTTTTCTTCAGGCTGCCCATTGATGTTCCGAACAGCTGCCCTTTTTCTAAGTCCATAAATTCCTCATGTAAATCATACTGTTCTCTTATGGGAGCAACTCAGTTCCCAAAATTCATCCCTGCAAAGGGGCACTTGACGCCAGGTGACCACAGGCAATGATTTGATTAGATTTTTGCACTGCTTCTGAATTCCAGTCTTGGCATGTATTGAAGATTTTGACTAGTTCCTGCCCCACTATGCCAAATAAACCAGTGGCAGTTTCTGAATTCCCTTATAGGTATTAGATTCAGTCTGTTCCCTAGTAACTTTTACCCCAGTTAGGAATCATAGAGATGAGCAGCTGGGGCAGTGCTAAATAATAAAGGGAAAAATTAAATTCCGGAAGTAATGTTGAGTACCTCACAGAATTAGATGTCAGAATAGAGTACCTAGTAGGAAAATGGACAGAAAAACAAAAGAAGATTTGGAGTGTAAATTCTAGCCAAGGCCCTGTTGAGGCAACACTTTTCCTGTGGGCCCTGCAGGCAATGCCAGGGCCAATGCCATTGTACAGCTCCATACTAGATACTGCTGCTGGTGCACTCAACAGAAGCTTTGCAGTGGATCCAAATGACACATGTCCAAAAAACATATCACTGTTAAATATGAGGGCAAATGCATATTCAACAGAAAAGAAATCAAAATGTATCTGTGCTCATGAGGGGACTCAAGAAAGAGTCATACAATTAAGTGATTTTTAAGGTAGAGAATAGAATAATCACTTTATAATATTAGAATATTTCTTAGTTTTATTGACTTCCTTAGTGATCATGGACCCTGAAGATCAAATAAATTCTCCATCATAAAACTCCTGGATCAACACCACCCACAGTATCTACTTTATAGTTAGTGAACTTTTGGTAATATTGAGGTAAGAACAACATAAAAACCACTACAATGTCCCAGAAACAAATGAACACACACACACACTCACACACACACACACACACACACACACACACACACACACACACATCACATCACAAAACAAAAGAAAGGGAACTGGGTCAAGTATGGTAATACACTTATTGTACAAGGGCATACAAATTTGGCCCGGAATAATGATTATTTTGAAGGCAAAGTTATGCAGTTTGGGTTGGCTAGTCTCTTCTTTACTACTATATACACTGGTAAGTTTTTCACTTCCCAGTTCATGGATAAACAACCACAAGCAAATGGGCACCACTAATTGGACTCAGTGGACCAGAAAATAAATAAGTAAATAACTAAATATAAGGAGGGCAAGGTGGAACATTTGTGCTATTGTTCAGTAACAATAGGATTGGGTTGAATTAAATCCCTCCCCCACTTCCCATACTAAGCAAACTATAGCTTCCTAATTGCAAGATGCTTCTATGAACAAATTCCCTTCTTTTCAGAAAGAAGTCTTTTTTTGGAAGTAGTTAATTCATTGTGAATAAATTTGGCTAAGCACATTTAATGGGAACATAGCAAATAATATACTTGATGATGAAGTATTAGAGGTACTTCTGTTATACCAGAAACAAGAGTGTGTTAATATGGCTACAGGACTTGCCAAGTAATTTAATGTTCAACGTACTACATAACAGGGATGTGGCAACTATAGGGAAAATACTCTCAGAAGAGATATCATTGTCCTTCTAAAAATGTTAAATATTGGAAAAAAATAAAATTTAAAATTTAGGCTTCAGAGTGATTGAGTAGAAAAAAAGAAATATTAATGAAACTGCCTTTCCTGCTTGTATACTCAACTTATAACCGCTACATATTTCGTGAAAAAATACATAATAGAAATTATAGAGGAGCTAAAAGTACAAACTCTGTCCACCATGGTATCACACCTCTAGGAGTCCTGTGAATTCATAAGCAGATAAGAAAATCCAAAATCTAAGTTAAATAACATATATGTCATTGAAGATATATACTATTTGAGCAATCAATTTTCTTGGGTGGAATATTCTTTATATTAATTACCTGTTAATTAACTGAGTAAATTAACTATGGGTGATTCCAATTCAAATCCTCAAGATCTCGTGTCTCTAGCTGCATATGTAGCAGAAGATGGCCTAGATGGCCATCATTGGGAAAAGAGGGCCCTTGGTCTTGCAAACTTTATATGTCCCAGTACAGAGTAATGCCAGGGCCAAGAAGTGTGAGTGGGTGTGTAGGGGAGCAGGGCAGGGGGAGGGTATAGGGAACTTTTGGGATAGCATTTGAAATGTAAATAAAGAAAATATCTAATAAAATTCAAAAATAAAATAAAATAAAACAAAATTGTGCCTTAAGTTTTTTCTTCAAGTTATTGCTTGGTTACTCCTTTGCTTATTTTTTATTAAAATACCTTATTGAAAATGAAAATTTTGGCTGTGGACAACCCCATCCCTTCACTTGATGCCTTGTCTTTCTACTGGAGGTGGACTCAACAAGTTCCCTCTTCCCACTGAAGGGCATTGCATCTAAGGTCCCTTTGAGTCTGAAAGTCTCTCACCTCCCAGTTATCTGGTACATTTTAGAGGATCTACCCACTTCCTACCTCCAGAAGTTGCCTGTTTCCATTCTTTTAGCTGACCCTCAGGGCTTCAGCACTGTCCCCTCAATCATGTCCCCCTCTTACCCTTCCTGTCCCCTTTCCCACCCATGTCTTTTCCTCCTTTCTCCTCCCTGTTATTGCTTTCTTCTCCTTCCCAAGAGAGATTGAGGTATCCTCACTTGGGCCCTTCTGCTTGTGAGCCTTCTTTATTTCTATGGATTGTATTCTGGTAATTCTGTATATTTTTTGGCTAATATCCACTTATTAGTAGTACATACCATACATATTCTTTTGTGTCTGAGTTACCTCACTCAGTATGATATTTTGTAGCTCAATACATTTGCCTGCAAAACTCGTAATGTTCTCATTCTTAGTAGCTGAGTAGTATTCCATTGTGTAAATGAACCACATTTTCTGTATCCATGCTTCTGTTGTGCAACATCTGGCTCATTTCCAGCTTTTGGCTACCACAAATAAGACTACTATAAACATAGTGGAACATGTGCTTCTATGGCATGGTGGAGGATCTTTTGGGTATATGCCCAAGAGGGTTATAGCTGTGCCTTCAAGTAGATCTATTTCCAATTTCCTGAGCAAAATCCATATTGATTCAGAGTGGCTGTACCAGTTTGTAATCCCACCAGTAATGGAGGAGTGTTCCTCTTTCTCCATATCCTTGCCAACATGTGCTGTCACGTGAATTTTTTATCTTAGCCCTTCTGACTCGTGTAAGGTAGAATCTCAAGGTCATTTTTATTTGTATCCCAAGGTGAGAAACTTTGACCCAGAATTGTTCCTGTCTGAAACAACTGCAGGAAAAAAATGGCAAAAAGCCTGAGGAAAAGGAGGTCTGTGACAGGTTCAAATTGAGAATCAGCTCAGGGGGATGCCTCAAGGCATGAAACTATTTCTTAGGCCATGGTATGCTTACAAGCATGGGCTTATCATAATTGCCTCCTGAAAGGCACAACAATTAGCTGAAAGAGTCAGAACTAGATATTTACACCCAACCAATGGACAGAAGCTGGTGACCCCTGTGGTTAAATTATGGAAAAGCTGAAAGAGGCTGACGAGAACCAGCAATCTCAAATAACCTGGACCCCCGGGATCTCTCAGACGGCATACACAGCTGATATAAGGTACCCAACAGATATATAGCAAAGATCTGCTGGGTCTGGAATCAGTCAGAGAGGACTCGTGTAACCGTGGAGAGACCTGTGGCCCCAGGGAGTTGAGATGTCTGGGGTTGGGGGGGTAGCATGGAACATCATCTTAGAGACTGGGGTAGGAGGTGTGAGATGTGGGACAGTTGGAGGGTAAACTGGGAGGGGGATAAAGTCTGAACTATAAAAAAAAAAGATTAAAGAAGAGAGAGAGACAGAGACAGAGAGAAAATAGTGATAAAATGACTCCTCAGGATATTCTGCTACACCCATAGGGGAAAGAAATATTAGATATTTTCTTTATTTACATTTCAAATGCTATCCTGAAAGTTCCCTATACCCTTCTCCGCCCTGATCCCCCACCTGCCCACTCCCACTTCCTGGCCCTGGCATTCCCCTGTATTGGGGCATATAAAGTTTTTAAGACCAAGGGGCCTCTCTTCCCAGTGATGGCCAACTAGGCCATCTTCTGCTACATATGCATATAGAGACATGAGCTCTGGGGGTACTGTTTAGTTCATATTGTTGTTCCACCTAAAGGGTTGTAGACCTCTTCAACTCCTTGGGTAATTTCTCTAGCTCCTCCATTGGGGGCTCTGTGTTCCATCCTATAGATGAATGTGAGCATCCCAGTCTCTGTTTGCCAGGCACTGGCATAGCCTCACTCGAGATAGTTATATCAGGGTCCTTTCATCAAAATTTTGCTGGCATATGCAATAGTATCTGCATTTGGTAGCTGATTATGGGATGGATCCCTGGGTGAAATTTTTGATAATATATTAACATGATTAACATGATTTTGTTTTGCCCAACTCCTCAGAGGCTGTCATCACCTCCCTGCTCAGTCACAGAAGCTTTTGTCTCCTTACATTTGGAGAAGAAAGAAACAGACAGACAAACAGAATACTAAAATAAAATTAAAACACAGAAAAAGACAAGAAATACAAACACATTTATACACACACACACACACAGAGAGAGAGAGAGGGGGGTATACAAATAAAATCTATAAAAAAGCAAAATCAGAAACCAAAATATATAAGCAAAGAAGAGTAAGACAAAAAATGCTCAAGTAAAAAAATATGAGACAAAAAGTGTTCAAATATGTATGGGAAGTGTGTCTTTCCACCAGACAGAACATATAAGGTTGAGTGAGAGTCTCTGAAATTTAAGATCAGCAGGAGCTGAGCCACTCCTTATCCATTTCTGTATCTGTCCTGGAATATATAATCACAACATCCCACTGAAAGGTCTATAGCAATGAGTCATGTAAGGAAACAGCTTCTCCATGCAAATAAAACCTTACTAACATCCCAAACTGAGTCAATAGGAAACATCTACCCCTAATTCTCACCACAAGCCTCACTGTTTATATAAATCCCTGTACACATGGTGTGAAGCACACACTTTATCTCATGGAGGATCATCTGAGAGTGGCTGTTTTTACTGAGCTATAACACTTGGGGAAGCGTTCTCTCTCCCAAATCATTCATCAGTAGACTGCTTCCTTTGCTACTGGCATTGTTTCACCAGACAGATAATGGTTGGTTACTCTTGAAATATACATGCCACTATTCTACCTCCATATCATGTAAGCTTGCCACCATGATAGATCATGGTATTTGTAGCTTAAGATGGTCAGATTTCTACTCTGCTAACATGCAAACTACCATCCAGTAGTATGGACACTAGACAATAGAGGGCAAAGGCTCTAGGCAGACATCAGTTTGACTTTTCTGTGTTAAATGAGATATGTAAGTATTATATTCAGAAGTAGGTCCTTATCATTAGTTTATAGAAAACAATCAATGGTCTAAGTTCTTCAGGGTTGAACAGTTCAACTAGGTGCAACCCATTTGTATCACTGAATGTTTCACTTGGTTGCAATAAAGGTCTTGTTGGAGCATTCCTGCTTCCCAATTATTTGGTGACCCCATTTATATGCATATATTTTAAGGTGCTTCTACAATAGTAGTTTTTCATAAAACCACTCATGTCTTTAGTGTTAGCTGCCCCTCCCCGTTTTTCTCCCTACCTCAATTTTTCCTTGCCTCCCTCCCAGTTAAATCCACCTTATCTACTGTCCAATGACTATATACTTATTTCCTTTTCCTAGGAAGATCCTCCTCACCTCTTAATTCCATATTCTTTACCTAATTAACATGGTCTTATATTGATCCTTGCAGGTTTAAGGCTTAAAATCTAACATAGATACATGAGAGAATACATACACTATTTGTCATTATGGGTCAAGATAATTTCGTTCGAATTTTAAATTTAATTTGTAACAGAGGAATATTATTCATTGAATAATTTACCATATTTTCAATACTCATTTAAGTATTTATGTACAACTAGAAAGTTTCCAATTTTTGGTTGTAATGAATAGAATAGCAGTGAACATGTATGAGAAAGTGTATATATAGTAAGAGCAAAGTCATTTGGACATTTGCTCAGGAGTACTAGAGCTAGTTCTTGAAGTAGATTTATTTTTAGGTTTCTAGAAACCTTAATACTGATTTCCATAGTGGCCTCACAAGTTTGCACTCCCCTCAGCAATGAATGAGTGTTCACCTTTCCTAGAATGCTCAACAAAAGGAACTGTAGTTTACTTTATTGATCGTGGAAAATCTTACTGGTGTATAATGACATTTGAAAGTAGCTTTGATCTACCTGTCTATCGCTATACCAGTACCATGCAGTTTTTATTACAATTGCTCTGTAGTACATCTTGAGGTTAGGCATGGTGATTCCACCAGGGGTTCTTTTATTGTTGAGAATAGTTTTTGCTATCCTAAGTTGTTTGTTATTCCAGATGAACTTGCAAATTACCCTTTCTAACTCTGTGAAGATTGAGTTGGAATTTTGATGGGGATTGCATTGAATCTGTAGATTGCTTTAGGCAATATAGCGATTTTTACTATATTGATCCTGCCAATCCAAGAACCTGGGAGATCTTTCCATCTTCTGAGATCTTCTTCAATTTCTTTCTTCAGAGATTTGAAGTTCTTATCATACAAATCTTTCACTTCCTTAGTTAGAATCACACCAAGATATTTTATATTGTTTGTGACTATTGTGAAGGGTGTTGTTTCCCTACCCAGAAATGAATCCACACACTTATGGTCACCTGATCTTTGACAAGGGAGCTAAAATCATCCAGTGGAAAAAAGACAGCATTTTCAACAAATGGTGTTGGCACAACTGGCAGTTATCATGTAGAAGAATGGGAATTGATCCATTCTTATCTCCTTGTACAAAGCTCAAGTCTAAGTGGATAAAGGAACTCCCCATAAAACCAGAGACACTGAAAGTTATAGAGGAGATAGTGGAGGAAAGCCTTGAAGATATGGGCACAGGGGAAAAGTTCCTGCATAGAACGGCAATGGCTTGTGCTGTAAGAATGAGAATCAACAAATGTGACCCTATAAAATAGCAAAGCCTCTGTAAGGCAAAAGACACAGTCAATAAGACAAAAAGGCCACCAACAGATTGGGAAAGGATCTTTACCAATCCTAAATCAGATAGGGGACTAATATCCAATATAAATAAAGAACTCAAGAAGGTGGATACTGGAAAATCAAATAACCCCATTAAAAATGGGGCACAGAGCTAAACAAAGAATTCTCAACTAAGGAATACCAAATGGCTGAGAAGCACCTGAAAAAATGTTCAAAATCCTGAATCATCAGGGAAATGCAAATCAAAACAACCCTGAGATTTCACCTCATACCAGTCAGAATGGCTAAGATCAAAAATTCAGGTGACAAGAGATACTGGTGTGGATATGGAGAAAGGGGAACACTACTCCATTGTTGGTGGGATTGCAAGCTTGTACAACCACTCTAGAAATCAGTCTGGCAGTTCCTCAGAAAATTGGACATAGTACTACCAGAAGATCCTGCAATACCTCTACTGGGCATATATCCAGAAGATGTTCCAACTGGTAATAAGGACACATGCTCCACTATGTTCATAGCAGCCTTATTTATAATAGCCAGAAGCTGTAAAGAACCCAGGTGTCCCTCAACAGAGGAATGGATACAGAAATTATGGTACATTTACACAATGGAGTACTACACAACTATACAAAACAATGGATTTATGAAATTCCTAGGCAAATGGATGGATTTGGAGGGTATCATCCTGAGTGAGGTAACCCAATCACAAAAGAACTCACATAACATGTACTCACTGATAAGTGGATATTAGCCCAGAAACCTAGATTACCCAAGATCCAATTTGCTAAACACATGAAACTCAAGAAGAATGAAGATCAAAGTATGGACACTTCGCCCCTTCTTAGAATTAGGAACAAAGCACACATTGAAGGAGTTACAGAGATCAAGTGTGGAGCTGACACAAAAGGATGGACCAACCAGTGACTGCTGCAGCTGGGGATCCATCCCATAATCAGCCACCAAACACAGACACTATTGCATACACCAGCAAGATATTGCTGAAAGTGCCCTGATATAGCTGTCTTGTGTGAAGCTATACCAGTGCCTGGCAAACTCAGAAGTGGATGCTTACAGTTAGCTATTGGATGGAACACAGGGTTCCCAAGGGAGGAGCTAGAAAATGTACACAAGGAGCTGAAGGGGTCTCCAACCCTATAGGTGGAAGAACAATATGAACTAACAAGTACCCCCAGAGCTCATGTCTCTAGCTGCATAAGTAGCAGAAGATGACCTAGTTGGCCAGCATTGGAAAGAGAGGCCCCCTGGTCATGCAAACTTTATATGCCCCATTACAGGGGAATGCCAGAGCCAAGATGTGGGAGTGGGTGGGTAAGGGAGCAGGGCGGGGGATGGGGAAGGGTTTAGGGGACTTTCAGGATAACATTTGAAATGTAAATGAAGAAAATATCTAATAAAAATTAGGAAAAAAAAGAAAGTAGCTTTGATTTGAATTTCCCTAATGATTAAGGATGCTGAATATTTCTTAAAGCCATTCTCAGCAATTTGTGTATCATCTTATTATACTCTGTTTAATTGTGAACACCATTTTCAACTGGGTTATTTGATTTCTTGATTTCCCAGTGTGTGTGTGTGTGTGTGTGTGTGTGTGTGTGTGTGTGTGTGTGTGTGTGTTTGTGTGTGTTTATCCCCACATGTATTTACTTCTTTATACATTTTAGAAATTAACCCTTTATTGGATGTATAACAGGTAAAAATATTTTTTCATTCTGTAGCCCTAAACTTTTATTTATTTTTGTTTTAGTATCATATTGTCCAATGTATTAGTTTTTGGTGTTAGTATTCAAGCTATAGGTGTCATGTTCAGAAAGCCAAATTCAAAACTACTCTGTACTTTCCCTTCTCTCTAATTTTGAGTAAAAGACCTTTATTGAGGTTTCTCTCCTATGTGAAGTTGCATTTTTTTTCAGTTTAATAAAAAGAAGTAAGTTTGCTCTCCTCCACATTCAGCCATGCAGTTTGAAAAGCATCATTTGCTGATGTTGTCTTATTTTTCTATTGTATTATTGGCTTTCTCATAGAAAACAAAACAAAGAACAGGTGTGTATAGTTGTGTGGACTTCGGTCCAGGCAATCAATTTAAATCCATTAATCAAGATGTTTGTTTTTATATCAATATTATGCTTTTTAAAATTACTTTAGCATTGAACTGCAAGGTGAAATCTGCTTGAGTGATACCTCCATCAGTTCACGTATTATTCAAGATTGTTTTAGCTAACTTAGTTTTTTTTTTTTTATAATGTTTCCATATGAAGTTGAAAATTGTCCTAATTTCTGTGAAGAATTGAATTGAATCTGTAGATAGCTTTTGGTAAAATAAACCTTTTTATATACTAACCAAACTGATTCATGAGTTCATTAGATGAGATCTTTCTGACTTCTGGTATCCTCTTCAATTTTTATTTAATATTTTAAAGATTTTATTATTCAAGCTTTTTACTTGCTTGGTTGGAGTTACCAGGAGATATGAGTTTTATGACTATTGTGAAAGGTAATATTTCCTTGATTTCTTCCCCAATATGTTTGTCATTTGTATGAATTTTACATTTTAACTTTGTATCCTTCTACTTTGCTAGAGCTCCTCTATTATAAAACTTAATTGTTAAAGATTTTAGGGTCTTTGTCATATAAAGACATATCATCTGCAAATGAAGATGCTTTGACTGTTTCTTTTCCTATTTGTTGCTTCTTTTTAATTGATTTAGGCTGTGGAGAAAAATGAGTTTATGTTCATTTTAATTGATGTTGGCTCTCAGCAATCTGTTATTTGTCCTTATTTAGTTAAGGTATATAGTATCATATCTGTAGTCTATCTAGGATTTTTATCTAAAGGATATGGAGAAAGAAGAAAACTCCTCCATTGCAAGCTGGTAAACCACTCTGGAAATCAATCTGGAGATTCCTCAAAAAATTGAAAATAGATCTACCTGAAGAACCAGAAATACCACTCTTGGGCACATACCCAAAAGATGCCCCACAATGCCACAGGGGCACATGTTCTACTATGTTCATAGCAGCCTCATTTGTAATAGCCAGAAACTGGAAACAAGTCAGATGTCCCACAACAGAAGCATGGTTAGAGAAATTTTGGTTTATTTACACAATGGAATACTACTCAGCTATTATGAACAAGGAGTTGATTAGGTTTATAGCCCCATAGGGGAAGCAACAGTGTCAACTGATCAGACACCCTCCCCCCCCCCAAGATCTCCTGGGGGCTGGACCATCAACCAAAGAATACACATGGACAGACCTGGAGCTCTGGCCACATATGTGGCAGAGGATGGCCTTTTTGGACATAAGTGGAAGGAGTGGTCCTTGGGCCTGAGGGGGTGTGATGCCCCAGTGTATGGAAATGCCAGGGCAGGAAGGTGGGCTTGGGTGGGTGGGGAGCACCCTCATAGAGGCAGGGGGAGGGGAAATGGGGTGGGGGGGTTTCTAGAGGGGGAACTGGGAAAGGGGACATCATTTGAAATATAAATAAAGAAAATATCCAATAAAAGACAAAAGAAAAAAGTAAAAGGAACATCATCAGTTTTGCAGGCAAATGGATATAACTAGAAAATATCATCCTGAGTGAGGTAACTCAGACCCAAAGGATTTGTACTTACTAATAAGTGGATATTAGCAAAAAATGTGCATAATATCAAGGACACAAACCACAGGACTCAAGAAAGTTAAAAAGCTGAAGGACCCAAGTGAGGATACCTCAATCCTACTTGGGAGGGAGAAGAAAGCCTTCATGGGAGCAGATGGAGGGAGAGATCTGGGTGGAAGAGAGAACAGAGAGAGGAACGGGGAATATGATTAGGTATCTGAGGGAGGAGAGCATGACTGAAACCCTGAGGGCCAGCAGAAAGAATTGAAACAGGCAACCTTGGGAGGTCGAAGGTGTATGTGTGGGGTACCCTCTAGAATGTACCAGAGACCTGGGAGGTGAGATACTCTCAGGACTCAAAGGGAGGGACCTGGGATGAAGTGCTTTACAGTTGGAAGCAGTAACTTGTAGAGTCTGCCTTCAGTGGAGGGAAAGGATATCAAGGGAAGGGATGGGGTTGACATTCCACAGTCAAAAGAACTGACCTAGAATCTTTCAAGTCTGAAGAAACAGCAGGAACCAAAATGGAGAAGAGCATGAGGGAAAGAATGTCCAGTGATTTGGCCAAATTAGGATCCACCTCAAGGAGAGGCCTGGGGCCCTGAGACTGTTACTGATGCTGTGGTGTGCTTGCACTCAGGAGCCTGCACTCTGAGAGGCCCAGCAAGCAGCTGAAAGAATCAGATGCAGATACTAGCATCCAACCAATGGACAGAAGCTAGGGAACCTTGTGATTGAGTTGGGGAAAAGTTGGAAAAAACTGAGGAGAAGGGTGGCCCCATGGAAAGATCAGCAGTCTCAACTGATGTGGACCCCTTAGATCTCTCAGACACTGAGCCATCAACCAGGAAATGTACACCAGCTGATATGAGAGCCCCAATACATACTGCCTGTTCTGGACTCAGTGAGAGAAGATGCACCTAACCATCAATAAACATTAGGTTTCAGGGAGAAGGAAGGGCTAGGGGAGAGGTGGTGAGGGTGGAGGGGTGGGAACCTCTTCTTGAGGAGAGGAGAAGGCTTGGGATGGGGAGCAGTTGGGGGCAGACTGGATGGGGGATGAAGTCTGGACTGTAATAAAGGATAAAAGAATAAAAAGAAATACATATTTTTTAAAAAGAAAGTTTTCAAAGTTTTTTTTTTTTTTTGGGATCTTATGAGATGTTCATTGGACTTTTTTTCTTTTGGATTTGAGGGTTTTTTATGTGAGAGATTGCAGTTATTGATTTACATATGTTGAAATATTCCCTAACCTCTCTTAGATAAATTATGATAGATAAACTTTTCAAAGTATTCTTGAATACGGTTTGCAAGTCTTTCTTTCTTTCTTTCTTTCTTTCTTTCTTTCTTTCTTTCTTTCTTTCTTTCTTTCTTTCCTTCCTTCCTTCCTTCCTTCTTTCATTCATTCTTTCTTTCTTTCTCTCTCTCTCCCTCCCCCTCCCTCCCTCCTTTCCTCCCTCCTTTCCTCCCTCTTTCTTTCTTTCTTTCTTTCTTTCTTTCTTTCTTTC